>VZRO01007381.1:2436614-2474114 GCA_013397915.1 Daphoenositta chrysoptera | reverse complement strand
AGATTCACCTAGGAGGAAGAAGTAATTTCTTTTAGCAGTCCAAGAGACAAAACAGATGTTCTGAAAGGGCTGTTTGCACCTATTACCATGTGTAGAATTATATCTGGAGTTTCAACCTTGTTTTCATTCATCTGTGGCAACATCTTGGCATTGTTTACCCATGCAGAAGCAAGAAAAAAATACGGTGAACGCTCCTGTAGTATCTCTCAAGGATCCTAAATGCAGGAAAGCTGGTCTAGCTACAATGCCCAGCTTCTAAAACACACCTGATACAAGATGGGCCTGGGTCACAAACCTCCTGCAATCCTGGCTCAGAGCTTTTACTCTGTGGATGGAAGTGAGTGAAGATGGAGACTGAGTGAGAGACAGGCTGACCGTGCTGGACACGCCTCATGAACGTCACCTTGCTCAGGGCAACCTCGCACGTGCAGGACCCCAGGGGAAAACAGACACTACATGAGGACTGTAGGGAACTACTGAGATCAAAACAATTAAAACAACAGCAACAAAACAGACACAATGGGACAAAAACCAGACAGGAACTGTTCCAAAGAAACACCATCGGGTGGAAAATCAAGCATTCCTCCTTTGCCATTAGGCCCATAAGAAATTTGTTCTACATGCAGCCAGGATGAGAAAGAGGAAACAGAAAGAAATGTTAGGAATTTTTGGAGTCATGCCTAGCAGAGGGATGTTTGGAGTCGCAAAAGTAAAATGATTGATGAGATTTTCTTTCTTGTGGTTTATTTTTCTTAGAAGTATGAAAAATGGCTCCTTCGCATGCCAAAAATTACAAGACAGGTAGGATGTTCCTGTTTGTTCATTTTTATAATATTGAAATTAGGATCCAAGATTGATGTTTATATAAATAATTAACTAAATAGAATCAGCCCTGTATCCTAATTTCCATATTTGCAAGGGTGAAAACAAACACTGGAAAGTGTGCAACAGAAAGCATCTCAAAGCTGTGAGAATACGTCCACCTTCAACTGGAGGAATGTGAGTCATTTCAGAGCCTGAACTGCACTGGGTGCAAGAATTACCTTCTGGACCACATGCTCTGGTGGTGCAGGCTGTCACCTGCAGGGGCTCACATCAGCTCCTCTCAAGATAATGCTGATATGGGAAGTGCTGAATCAAATGTGAGCTGACCTAATAACTGCAGTAACCAAAATCCCTGGGTCTCGTCCACTACCAGCTGATGCACCTTTGATTCTTTGGGCTGGCTTTGGCTTGGGCACTGTGTGACCAGACAGATCCTTCTGCAAATGGTCATCAAGTAATAATCTGGTTTCTAGAAATCCAGAGATCATGGATTAAACAGCTCTGCAGGGGGTTGTGTTAGCAAACAAGTATCAGGCCACACACACACTTCTGGTCAACATGTTTTCATTAATAAATAACTCAGGAATTAATTAAATACATTGGAGTGTCATTCTGATTACTTAAAGCTACAGCTCCTGAGAACTTACTAAACCATTGCAGCTCATGTTTCTCATGATTGCAAGGTGAGGAATTGACATGGCTGCTGCCAAAAGGAACCACGCTTCTGACGAGTCCAAGATCACAATACCAGTCTGTGGACTGTGGTAATGCTGTTCTGAGCAGGTCAATTTTCATGATGGATACTCATGTCCACCAGTGGGGCTGTATGCAGTGCCCAAGCTCTGCTACTAACTCAGCCCCATGTTTGTGCTTTTAAAGAGTTCTTCTTTTTAAAGGAAGGTCTCTGAAGATATTTCACAGGCCAGTAGGCAAAGGCATGTGGCAGCTGCAGGTCTGGGCTCAGAAATGCAGTGTTTGCACCCTTTTAGGCTTGCTATAAATTTGGTGCTTGCTGGGATCTGAATTGACTCAGGGAATGAAAATTCCCACCATTTGCAGGGCCTTTCAAAATGGACTTCCCACCTCTTCCAACCAGCATTTCATTTTAGGAAACACCAAAATGCTTTCCCCATGAGAACTCCCTCTGCAAGCATGGATCCAAGCCAGGGTAATCCCATACTCTGCAAAGCTGTGCAGTTCACATGGCACAGGATGAGCGTCCCTTCTGGATAAAGCTCTGTAAACCAATGGTTACACCACAGCAGCCCCCTGCCATCCCCTCATACAGCAGACACATTCATAGCAAGTGGATCAGCCAGGATCCAGTTTCCAAAGGCAGGGCTTGAAGAATTAGACACTCCCATTGCAGCTCAGTGGGAGCGGGGCATTTTACTTCCCTGCACATCCCGCTGGGTGGTCACAGCCCTTTTCCTCCACCTCCCCCACCTCCTTGCCCCAAGCTTTCGTGATTAACATGGCAATGGAGATTGAACTGTGTGCATACATTGATCTGCTGGGTGGTTTGGCAAAAGGAAGCAAATCCAAGCTACTTACCTCAGCGCAGACCCCTTTGGCGTTGCAATACCATAGCCTTTGGAGTCCAAGTTACCTCCCACCTTCATGGTGTCGCAGGGCTTGCGCTGCTCGATGTACTCGTTCATCGTGGACTCCAAGAGGTATGCATACTTCCCTTTCGACTTCCTCACCCGGATCATCCCCTCTTCCGTCGTCCTCACAAAAACGGAGGGCTCGGCTGACTTCATGTATGTCCACATCTTCTCAAACACTGCTATTTTGGATCGCTGCGTAGGACAGCAGAAACCCAACAGAAGCGTTAACAGAGGTTTGGGTGCCCCCTGAGATTTCCAGCTTGGACTGAGCACACACCCACACATCAAACGGGCCAAGGAAGCCAAAAGGGGTAACAGGGTGTTACCACTTCTGCAGCAGGGCCCAGGTCAATCCCTGATTTTCTGGCCCGTATTTGTGTACGGAGTGATTTTATGGATCACACCAAGGGCAAACCAAGCTGGAAATCTGGAGACGGTTTCATTTGGAGTTGCTCAGAGAAGCTCCTCGGTAATGTGGGGAAGCACACGGATATTCCATATTTGTGTTCACAACTACAGAATATCACATGCACTGGAGTCACTGCCAATCTTCTGGCAGGCCGTAACATGGTGAGGGGAAGCAAGTGAAAAAAAAACCCAGACCTGAGCTGAGGACGAGAGAGGGCAGACCTGGAGGACTCGTCAAAGAAGCTAAGAAAAATGTTTGCATTAAAGTTTCCTTTTTACCCTAAAAAATTCTTTAGTGGAGCCAGCTTCCAGGGTCCCATAGGCGATTTCTGTCTGCTTGGCCAGGTCCTCTGCGCTCTCGATGGGAGACACCATCCTCTCCACGGTGAGGAAGGCAGCCAGGTTAGCTGTGTAGGAGGATATGATGATCAAGGTGAAGAACCACCAGACGCCGCCGACTATGCGGCCAGAGAGAGACCTGGGCACAGAGAGGAGAGTCAGACAGGAGGAGGGTGAAGGTCTGAAGGGTGCAGCTTGCTCTTGCAGGCCCATCATTTATGTGGCCGTTTACCCCAATTCATGCTCTCCAGCTGCTTCCAAGGAAGCCAGAAGTCTGTCGAAGTTCCTAATTTACTTTTAGCAATGTCCGTGTAATTAGAGTGGGGATAAAAAAATTCACAGTGAAAAAAAAATGAGCAATTAGCAGAGAGATTTTGCTTTGATTTTGAATCACTTTTGGAGTACAATATTAATAATAAGACATGGAGATAATTATGAGGAAGTTTAGCTGGGCAGGGGGCAATGCCCATCAACAATGTCTCTGTCAAGGTCTCTGTTGTACCACGTACCCCTGGCAGGAGGGAGCACCAGCATGGAACCAGACCAGACACACAGCCCAGCTGTGATCTTTTGGTCAGCTCCAGCATCACCTGAAGTTTAAAAAAACAGCCCCTGTGTTTTTCTGTAAGACATATTGAAGCTCAGAGAGGAGTTATGGTCTTAATGAATAATTTGCCTACTGACATTCTCTCTTTTGTATTCAGCAGATGGTTAGACAAGATGTTCATAATAATACTTTAAAATCTAGGTGTTTTGTACTGTCTGCAATCAAATAGCCAATTAACTGTAACCATTCGATAGCTATAGAGGCAGATAAGTCAAGCAGGCATTAATTAACATTAAAATCTTTTCAAATAATTTTTAAGAGTGGAAGATGATTCTGGAATGATGACAGTATTCAGGCATTCTGTCTAAATTATTTATATGCTCCTTCTCTAGATGCAGAGCACTGTCCCAGACAGAAGGGAGCATATAATGCTGTTTGATAAAGCCAGACAGCCTGACTGAGGAGGACCTGCCTGAGAGAAATACCATTTATTTCTCCATGGGGGACCATGTTTCAGCATTGTCTTTCTGCTGATCTGAGTCACTCTGCAGAAATATAGTTTTTGGGATGGTAACAGAGATTTCCCAGTCCAGCTAAGGGCTAAAGTTAGGTGAGATAAATGTGACCATCTCGCTTCCCATCTGCAGAGAACACTCAGCCTGCAGGACTGTCAGCACATACAGCTTTACCATTTGTTGCATATTTGGAGAGGGACTGGGGAGGGAGGCAGCTATAGATTCAACTCACACATCTTCAGATTGATGAGGAAGAGGAAGAAAATTAGTCTGGATGATGTGTGCTCAGGGAAGGAAGCGCTCAGAAAAGGCACAGAGGCATTAAACAAAAGTAACCAGATAATGTCAAATACAACAATCTCTGCTGATGAAGGCCACTTTGAGCTGGTAAAATCCATTTGCATGGCAAATAATCACATTCATCTCCAGCTGCAAATTATACAGCCTTTCCTTCCTGATGGAGCTGGGATATTTCTGCGACTCATTTCAATCCCTTCAGCGGCAGTCAGCCGGATTGCTGCCTCCAGACCCTCGACATCCTGGTGATATTCACCACCAGCTAATCCCAGGGGCAGCTGCAGATGGTTTGTGCTTCCCAGCTTCACACCTAGCACCCCCAGCATGGAAAAGGAATTTTGGGGTGTTGAGCCTGGATTACAGGGAGGACTGGGGGAAGAGGGAGAAGGGGCTGTTTCTTTCCCCTGGGGGATAGAAGGATGCAGACAGGATTGGTGTGTCCATCCTAGACCAGCCCCATCTGGGCTGTCTCTGCTGCTGGTGCTGGTCATTCCTCCTCACGGCACAAGGAGGGATGTGGAGGAAAGGAGAGGAGGTCAGCAGCTTGCCAGGACTGCCAGCACGGCTGGCACCTCGTGTGTGTGATGTTTTGCTGTAGACACTGCTGGTGGGCAATGTTTGCCCTCATTGCTGGATTGACTTGGAGCTGAAGCTGTGAACCAAAACTGCTGAAATGCACAGCAGAGAAAACACTCAGCACATGGGATCTACCAGACACAGCCCTTTGGTTCTGTGGCTGTCCAGCATTTTAGCACAAGGAAGAGCTGGCCAGTGATGGAGGCTCTGGGAGGACAGAGCAATTCAACAAAGAATGTAACAATAATCACGATAAACATCACACAAGCAGATGTGATCCCCTGTGACACCCCCACAGCTCAGGAGCAGTGAACACTGAACAGAACAAGTTGGGTTTCTCTTGTCTGTTCAGACTCTGAGCCAATGTTACTCCTGACCATGGCAAGTGCTTGCAAAGGCAGTATCTGTCACCACCTTGCTCTGCTACTTCTGTAGCAGATGAACAGCAGTGCCTCCATCACAGGACACGTTTGTAAGGTGTCTTTGTAATTTAGGAGATAATGTCTGATTACTGGTAGCGACTTCAACACCAGGGAGCTAAAAGCCTGGTCAAAAACCAGTGGGATTTAGAATTACGTTTATGGTCTAGTAAGAGCAGTCACAGAGGAGAAGATAGATGTCATACTTTGAAGTCACTGTGAGGTTTTGAAAGTCTCGCTCTGGAGCTAGGTAACAAAAAATGACCTTGCACCTGACAGAAATGTTCTGCAGCTTGAGCCTGGGCTCAAGTTCTTTTCTCTTCACTAATGGGCGCTATGGGGTTTAAATCCTCCTGCACGAGGATGTGTCCCTGTACCTGCTCAAGCACAACATGAAGGAATCAGCTCCCTCTGAGTGGACAGGAGTCAGTAACTCAGCCCTCTGCAGAGCTAAGGTGAGATGGAGCACCCTGGTTAGGACTTTAAAGGTGTGCTAAGGTTCAGATATTCGGATCTGTCTATTTGACCTCTGGATTAATTAATGTTCATTATTATAGTAATCCTTGCAAATAGCAGGGTCTAGAAACAATTGGGCTAAAATAAGCACAGGTAACAGTGTAAGAGGCTTTAATGAATGGCCAATTCTGGGGTGCAGAAAGGGGTAAAATATCTAAATAGACCGGAATGTACATGTTTCAACCTGTGTTATTCCTTCTGCACCTAGGCTCTTCTTTCCTATACAATCCAAATTAAGGTATCTTGGTTTTTTCTTCTATCCCTGCCTGGGCTATGTAAAATAACAGACATATCCCCACTCTTCTCCCTGGCTTGGGATCCTGCCTGTCCCTCACAGAACTAACAAGAACAGGATGCTCCTTTGCATCATTACCCTTGCAGGAGTAAGTAGTAAATACTCTGTCCTCATTATCCACAGTGCACAGTCTACTTAAAATTAGAGCTGGCTGGGAACCAAGATTTCAGGACCGTGGAAAACTCTGAAATTGTAAATAAAACCTTAATATTCTAGGTTGGAATGCAAAGATAACGGCTGCAAGTGTCATCTAAAAGTAGCACTCTGGAAATGGTTGTTTTGGGTCTGCCCAAGCTTTGCCTTTTGCTATTACTTATAGTTTAATTTCTGAAAGTCTAAATGGTATAATTTTAATATGGTAAACAATTTTGTTTCTGCTTTCTCATTACAAATAGTTTTCTTTCAGCTTTTATGATACATTAAATTCTTACCTACTGAATGCATAATTTAAAAGATAATTCTGAAATGTGCTATTTTAAACCTGCCTAATAAAAATACTGCAGATGACCAAGCTGAAAGTAATAATTTTGATTTTCTTACTTACATTCGATTTTCTTACTTACTTTACTTCCTTACTTTCCTTGCAAAAGCAACTGCATCTTGCCAGCAGAAAACAGAATGGAATTTTAAGTTCCCTTTGTTCTCATGAAGAGATTTGTTTTAATGTTTTAGCCTTAACATTGATGGATTCATACAGAAATAGAAAATCATGCAGCTATAATCTCATTTCTTAAAACAAAATGCAATCCTCGATCAAACAATTTTCTCTTTGATGTTATCCCTCATGGAAGGTAGGAAAAGCTGGCAGGAGTTTGCCTTTGCTTTGCCATCTATTAGAAGAGAACAATACCTTTTGCAAAAAAGTATTAACAAGATCATCAGAAAATATACAGAGTAAACCTCATTGGAAAACTGTTCAAGCACCCTCTCAGTTCTCTCCCACTTCTCCCTTCCCCCTCCTCAAATCCATTCCTTATGGAGAATTACACCTAAACTGACAGTGTTTTAATTAGAAGTGCAAATCTGGGATTCTGAAGCCATGGTTGCTTTGGGAGGATTTCCCAGATTTGCTGTTAAATTCAAGTCTAATAAAGGCTCACTTACTCAACTGACATATCTGTCACTGAATGAATTTATGCAAAACTGTTGAAAGAAAAGCTCTTCTGTGCTTGTGCTGCTGATTGTGGGTCAAACCCACTTTTGGTCTTCTACCCACTCAGAGCCTCTGATCTCCGACACTACTCTTTGAATTTGATACTGATCTAGACAATTCTATGGTTCTATCTGAAATCTGACTCGCTAGTGGATTAATGGCAAACGTTTTGCACCAGTTTTGCTCTTATTTTAAGCAATCTTTCGACATGAAACTCTGTCAATGTAAAGAGCTTTGCTTTTGCTCTGTGTCTCAGACCATCTGGCATGATTGGTCTCACCACTTTTCCTCCATCTCTGACACGAACCCCAGATTGGCTCAAAAGGAAGAAATTCAGTGTGGGGTTGTGGAGCTGGGAGCAGCTCAGGGTGCATCCATCAAGTACAGACTGCAGAGCTCTTATCCTCTTACTCTCTGCTGTGTCATGGAGAGTTTTGAATGAGCTAACAACTGTTTGCCACGAAATTCGAGGGATTATAATGCAAGTTTCTCTGTACATGCTGCATTACTAATTTTCTAGCTATATTAGTTTGCTTTTACTTATTATTGAATCCTATCTCCTGGTACAAGAGTCTGGAGTCCTGACCGCAGTGCTGGGTTTTAACGTGCAGTGTCAGGAAAGCCCTTACAAATACAGAAGTAAGAATGTTTTCCACTGATATTCTCATTTACCTCTTCCAGAGGTACAAATTTCTTCTTCATCTCTTACAACCCTTCTACAGAGCTAAGAGCTGCATATTTTGGTTTCCTGTGAGTAACATTAACCAGGAAGACAGGGTAAGGAAGTTGAGGGTGCACAGGTACTGGGAGTCCCATGCTGGCTCTGTCCTGCTGTTCTTTCTCTAATTCTTGTTTAAAAAGAAATAAAAAAATAAATCAGGGCTTCTTAACTTTTGTATATGGGCTGGAGATCTGCTCCTGTGATTTCAGGCAAACCCCGCCAGTCCATCTGACCCCCCAAGCCACCATGCTGGAAGGAGGCAGTATGGATTGTGGAATCCCAGCAGAAGTCTCTTTAAGAAGGGGCCTTGTGGATGCTCCCAGTCTAAATATTGCATCAACCGAATGTAATCTCTGCAAATACACAGAATCTCCCAGATTCAACAGGGGGATGTATATCTGTGAGGCGTTAATTATAAATCATGGTTTATTTACTGTTTCTTTCTGCCTAAGCTAATGGCTTTGGACAGCAGTGTATGCTCCCTCTCCTACTGTTTCATCTCTTCTTTTGCAGAATATGTTGGCACTTTTCCCCCCCTTCAATTTCCCTTTAATGGGCAAAACCTCATTCTAAAATGAGTTTTCCTGCTTAGTCAGAAATGCATCATGCCACTTGTGGTTCTCCAGTCATTGGACCTTGGATTACTGCAGTGCTAAGTATAAGCATGACTGCATGGAGCAGCTTCGTGCTGTTTTCAAGACAATCACTTAGCATTTTGACAGGCAAGAAGTGCCTAAGCCTAATCAGAGGACTAGCATCCAGGAGCTGGGCTTTTCTGTTCCCTGTGAAGCCCCGCTACTTTATGGGATCCTGGACAGCTTACTTCATCTCTCTAATTTAGTTCCCAGCTGTGGGAGAAGAGAATTAATCACATTTATGAACCTCTCCTGGGTGGGTGGCCCGAAGCGCTGGCCACCAGGTGGAATTTACCCATGAGCTGCTGCTTTGCCCAATTCCCCTGCCTGAGACACTCAACCCCAACAGGCAGAGGCAGCACCAAAAGGGCCCAGCCGTGCAGGGGGTGAGGTGTGCACTCTGCAGGTTGTGCCCTCGTGTGTCCTCTACTGACACCAAACAACACCTGTGGATACCTGTGGGAGCCCTGAAAGCAGAGAATATTTCCCTGCCTGTTTTGAAGGGTTCTACCCCCCTGGACAATGCTGTGTTTGACCTTTATCCATGGAGAAAACTGCCAGCTCTTTGGGAAGAACTAGAATCTACTTCAGTGAGAACTAAATAATAGAGTGTTATGTAAGGTTATCACAGGGTGAAAAATCCAAAGGTCTTGGGTTTATTAATGTAGTAAATAGATAAAAAGCAAAAACTCCAAAATGGAGGATTGTTGTTGTTTCTAGACCTTCTTCTTCTTCTTCTTCCTCTAGCATGTNGCATTCTGCTGCATTCTCTGCTCTGTGCTGTGTCTGGGTCACGCTAGGGACCTTACTTCTCTGGTAAGACTTAATAAACTATCTTAAAGCAGAGAGTGCTGAAAGTTTCTTTAAAATCACTCCCCCATCAGGGGGAAAACCTGGCTTAAAGACACAGCTAAGTCAGGGGCAGGGGTCCACAGATACCCAACAAACACAACCCACCTGCTCAGCTAGTGGGGTGTTGGAAGCCCGAGATGCCAAGCAAACATGGGATTGACACGGGCAGCAAGCCCTCTTCAACTTCAGCAGGTGCCATGAAAACACTCCAACAGGGCACCACTGCAGGACTGAGGAAAGTCCTTCACTCGAGGGACCTGCCATCCCTGCACAGCATCCCTGGCTGCTGAAACGAGATGTTTAACCCTAAAAATGCAGCATAATACACTCAGCTCTTCCAGAGGGCTGCTAAAAACAGTACAAATGCAGGGCTAGGATAGAGGGATGAGGTGGAACACTGAGAAAAAGTAAGAGTGTAGTTGAAAGGCACAGAGGGAGATCTGAAGACAGGCACCGTTGTCCTCTGAAGTACAGGCACAGTGTGCCTCCCCCTGTTGCAAACAGGGTGGTTTAAGGGATGAATGTTTAGATAGTGGTTTGCTGAGAAACACGTGCTCTCTTCGGGCTGCTTGGCAGCTCCAGAGAAAGGCAAAGTCATCCCTCTTCTGCTATTTTGCCAGCAAACACCACAAGGAATAAAACCCCAACTCTTGTAATGCCTTTGAGCAAAAATTTCACTGTAAAAAAGGCTCTTCATGTCTTTTTCTCACTCTGATGACATTTGTTAGCTTTGCTGAGAAAAACTCACAAGGTGACAAGCATAAAATTTTGTCAGAAGCAGTTGCTGGAGAGCCCCAGGAGATTCATTATTCAGGAACTTCCTCAACCTCAGGTGGCCCCAAATCTAACAGCACTCATCCTTCTTTTTGAACAGCCTATTGTGCCAATGTCCTTTACTGAGTTGCTGGGTTCCATATGCTCTCCCACAGTCTCTTCTTCAAAGTCTACTTGATGAAAAAGGTTTTTTTTTTTTTCCCCAAAAGATTTAATATGGTTTGGATTATATGCCATCAGTTCTTCATTTTTCCAAGATCCTCTTTAGCCATCTACATTTGCTCACATGAGAGCTCCATTTCTGAGACTTCTGGGCAATAATGCTACATTAACCTAGTTCAGACTTCTTCCAGGGTGTCTTGCCTTGGTTCATTTGGATTTATTTTTTTTCCTGTCTTTTGTCTATTCCCAATCTGATGAGAGAAAGGCTTTGCTCTGGAAGGAGAGTATTTTCTGCACTGGAAGATACTCACTCTGAGCAATATTTCCAAATATTCCCTTCATTTTCTCTCTCATTTCTAATTTAAAACGTGATTCCTCACCAAGTACAAGTTGGATTTTCTCTAGTTTCACTTTTGAGCCTTTCTTTTTTGTACAGGGAGATACTATATCTCTTGTAGAAGTGGTGAAGAATGAGTCTGCTCTCCCCAGACAGTGCTTTCAGAAGAGCTTTATGTGCACAGGTGTGCCTGTCTTTTAACATAAAAACTCCCAAACTGTGAAGGGAAAACATATTCAGTGTTTCTGCTGCCCCTTTTTCACCTGCTAAGATCCATTTGATGATTTTAAAATTTTTTTTTTAAGGCTTCAGAAGCACTGCTGAGATGAAAAGCTACCCCCTCCCTCTGTTTTCCTCTCTGCAGCCTGAGATTTTTCTTCTTACTGCAAGCTTCAAGAAATGAGAGAAAAGAGAAAATTCCTCCTATGGGAGAGCATTCTGTGCACTTGATTCCTGCAGCTGGACCCTCGTGGACTCTTCATCACGTCTCACACCTATACACAGGGTACAAGTGCTTATTTTATTGCTTTTCCCTTTCACCATATGAGGACTCATCTCCTTCCTCTCTACTCCTCTGTTCACACACTCGCCTTCTATTACTCCTCATCAGACTGTGTTGGGAGAATTCATTAGTGTATATAACATGCTTTGAAGTTGTCCAAATAACGGTGATGTAACACTTTTGCACTTCTATAGACTCTTTTATCTGAAGATCAAAGTAGTAAGTTATGATTACCATGATTGGATTATTGCTGCTTAGCCTTTGGATCTGAGGGTAAGCAGCAACTCTTCTGGGCAGGCACTAATCAGAATTACTGCATGATTTTATTAAATAGATTGAATGCCATCAAGTGTGCTGCTGCTGTTTAGGGAAAGGGCTGTGTGCACGAGCTGTGTGCCCTTTCCTCCAGCTGGGGACATGAACCAGCTGCCCTCCAGCTGCTCCTTTGATCCCTGTGAAAATGGAAGGAAGACCAAGACAGCCTGGAGGACTTCAGAGGTGACACCATGCTCTGCCTTCTCCAACTCCAGGTCCCACCCAAGCACACAAGGATTTTGCCCCAATTTCTTAGCATGACCCACGTTTTGTTTTCCCCAGTTACTTGGCTTCCTCAAGCCTTTCACAATGGATAACATGGTACCTCTGTCCTGTTTCAACAAATTTGTCTTCACCTGCTCACCATCTTGAGGTGTTACAGTGCACATCACTTGGTGCCCAAATGAATTCCTGAACTTTTCATGAAAAGGGGGCATGGTGTTTTCCCAGCTATAAGGACAAGTAGTTGGGATGAAATCTGAGACAAAAGCAGAATAGGTCCAATAAATACCAAATTCCATTGGAATAAAGGCAGAACTCTGAGCCTCCCTGTGGAAGGCCAGCTGTGGGGATGAAACCAGCAAAGAGCAGCTGTGGATGCTTTTTGTGCTGTGAGCCAGAGCAATTTGAGCCGAGGAGTTCAAAGCTCATTTGACTCTGTATCCAGTGAGTGTGCACATGCCATCTCAGTGCTGATAAAAGTAATGTACAGCATATGGAAGAGTTATTTAAGCAGGGCTTCCCTGTGAAAACATGCTCAGGGCTTCCCATCTTAGCTACAATATTTTTTTTGAGTGCCAGCATTAAAGCAGAGTGTGAGAGGCAGCCTTGCAGAGGACACCACCTGAGGGAGATGGAGGTCGTTCAGCTCCTCACAACCCTTTTTCTTTGACAAAAACACTTGGCAGCCAACCTAACTATTAGAGAGACACAGCCATGCACAGTCCTGACTGCAGACCCCAGCTGAGCCGACTGCTCAGGAATAACTTGTTATCAAGAGGAAAGGAAATGGAAAAAAGTCTGCCTCTCTTACTGACTGAAAACCAGCAAGTCCGAGTACAGAGGAATAGGGGGTCCCTGGAGGCTCAGAGAGTCTCCTGCTGCAGTCAGGGAGAAGGCTGTAAGTGCCAGAAGGCAGCCCTGTAAATCTTGGTGCACCTCACAATCCTGAGCCAAGCAGCACATGCAAGCTGCATGTCAGGGATCACAGAATGGTGTGGGTTGAAAGGGATCTTAAAGCTCATTGCATTCCAACCCCCTGTCATGGGCAGGGACACCTTTCACAGTTTGCTCCAAGCCCTGTCCAACCTGACCTTGAACTTTTCCAGGGATGGGGCAGCCACAGCTTCTCTGAGCAACCTGTGCCAGGGCCTCACCACCCTCACACGGAAGAATTTCTTCCTAATATCTATTCCAAATCTACCCTCTTTCAGATGCCCTAATAAAACTTCTCAAGATATTAAAAAAAATGGGCAATGCACTTTCCCCCCTGCTATTTTCAACTTTGTTTTCAACGAAAAACATGAGAAACATTTATTTAGTCCTGAAGAAAGAGATTGCAAAAGTATTTTTAGGCTAATATATCTGCTTTTAGATGAAGTGTTTGATGACTTATTTTAAACACAGCTGTTGGAACGATTAGAGAATCTGTCACTCAGTGGGGGGAGTTTCAGCAAATTTCTTGCTGTCCCCCAGCAACCTCAATGCTGAAAGCCCAAAGTCAGAGCTGTGGGAGAGTGACTGGATATGCCTGATAGGGAAAGCATCCTGAGGAAGTAGCTTACAGGTCAGTGGATGAAGCATTCATTACCTCTGCAGCATTTAGACATTTCCAGGTGGCAGAGCGTGCAATTCAAAAGACTAATTTTTCCTTTACAGAAGAAATTGCGTCTTTCCAACAATGCTCTCTCGGTTGGTTATTTCCTCCTTCTGAGTCCTCTGTATCCTTCAGCATTTTCCCAAATGAAAAAAAAAGGATAGCAAGGATGACTATTTTAAAAGAATTTCCATTTTCCCCTGGCTGCCACACTCTGGTTGCCATGGAAATGCGCAGACTCCAAAGGGGACTGTTTAGTTGGATATTGTGCAATTTGTCAAGCTGTTCCTCTGGTGAGTCACTTTTCCTGGTTAAGTGCGTTTCAGAAATAAGTGTGGTCATCAGTTCCTGGTGATTTGCAAGTGCTGCTGTTACCCTGTGACCCGAATTTGCTCTCCCAGGACATAATTAACTCTGCCAGGTAGAGATAATTGCAACATCATTTGATATACTTTTACAAGGAAAGGAGACTTTTCCAGAAGCTGAAGTCCTGATTTTCTTGCTTTTATGCTCAAAGTCAGCTCACCAGTTCAAGCAAACCACCACCAATAAATGAACCTGAGCTTTGTCCCCACAGAATTATTAAGGTTGGAAAAGCCCTGTGAGATCACAGAGTCCAACCATGACCACGGCACTGCCACTACAGGTCCCCAATAAACCGTGTCCCCAAGTGCCACATCCACATTCTGAACGCTTCCAGGCATGGCAATTCCACCACTCCCCTGGACAGCCTGTGCCAATGGCCACCATTCCAGTGAAGAAATTTTTACTAAGCTCTAATCTAAACCTCCCCTGATGCAATCTGAGGCCATTTCCAAGGCAGATGCTTGGAGTGTCAGAGAAGACGCTTACAGAAATCGAGAAGAGTCATCAGATAAATACCCCTGCTCAGCCTTCTTTTCAGGAAGGAATTAAATTCCTTTTGATTGCTAAATGCAGCTGGTTCTAATTTCTCTAATTCTAAATTTTTAGCAAAATAAGTAAGTACCCTGCAAATGTAAGTTTACAAAGGGTGGAACAGAAATAATTTCTTGAAAAAATCCAAATCAAACCTCTCACTAAAAAAAAAAAACCCAAAAAGCCAAAAACCCCCACAACATTTTTTCGTTCTGATCAATTTCTGATTTAGATTTTGCCTATAAGCTAGATAAAACCTTTCGGTACTGGAAACATCTTGACGAAATTTAAAAGTGCTGCTGTCTTTCAAAATCTGAAGTCTCCTGTGACTTTTCTCTAAAAAGAACTGTAAATAAACAGGAAAAAGAGCAGAAGAAAATGCTCAGCATTAATTACAGGTACATAATAAATACCTTGTTTGCTCTTCCCCAGACAAACCACTCTCTCAGCAGAGAGCCTGAGGAGTGCAGTGAACACGAGCACGCTGTACAGATCCGCCAGTGCGCTGTTTCCATGTCACAAAAAACAAATAACGACGTCCACAAGATGCCTATAAATAATAGATTGTATCTATTGACTGGAGAGCAGCCAGCATCCATCTCTCTCCTTGCTGCCTGGGAGTGCAGTCATGCATCATCCCTGCCAGCAAACCTCCCTGCCCAGCCTCCCCCAGCCCGGGGCAGTGCTTGGCCCCATCCACCGCACCCTGCAAAGCCTCTGGCTCTGGGCTCTGCAGGCTACTGAGGACCTGTTAACTCTTTGTCCCAAGCCAGCTGGAGGGTGGATTGTACCTTGTGCCACACCTCCTGGCACACGTTAAACCCCCCAGTCTTTAGGGCATGGTGTGACCCAAGCATTTCCCAGCAGAGGTCTCTGGTTGCTCTCTCCTCCTTGCACAGAGGAGCACAGAGGCTCTCCCTGCTCGTGCAGCCCTGCTGGTGCTCCCAAAACATCCCTGGCAAGCCTGGTTCCCGCTCAGACACAGGTGGGATGAAAGCTTCATGCACCATTTCACTCCCAGCACAGGCTGACCACGACATCTCCAGCCCTGTTCTCAATCAGACAGATTATTATAAGTGGTTTCAAGCTGTGTTGTCCAGGTATTGTGCCATGATATGAGTATGCATTTGCCTCCTACTCACAACATATTTTGATCTGAATTCAAAATATGTATACCTTTTGTTCCAACAGTAAAGAGAGGCCCCAAGAAGTTGGGCTAATTTTTGGAGATCTTTATTTAGTTTTCCTCTGACAGAGCACAAAGGATTTCTGCATTCACTAGGTGATATTGTGTGATATTTATCCACCTGCTGAACTTGAAATGGGACAAGACTCCTATAATCAACTCAGCTGAGAGTAACTGTCTATTCCATCTCAGGGTATTTTCAAATGAAGAATAGATGCCTTTCTGGAAGATCTATCTTAACCAAATGTGTTTCATTTTAGTCAAACATAAATTTCCTGAGTCACAGGAAGAGTACCTGGATTAAATTTAATAGTTTCCAATATACAAGACGTCTCTTTTGGGCTCAAACCATATGAAGAAACGCATTTTATGATAACAAAAAATAGAAGATCAAGATCAGAAGCTGACAAGAGATGTTATTTTGCTCCCTGTTTTTCCATCCTTTCCACAACAGTCAAATTATTTATTTTGCAGAAAATGATGGAGAAGACGAAAAATTCTCATGCCTTGTTTTGCTGCAGAGGAGGTTGGGAAGCCCAAGCATCCCCTCAGTCTCCTTCTCAAAGGCCTCGGGTCCATCCTAAGTGAGGAATGGCAGCAACGTGCTGGACTTCAGCAAGGTCCTACTCTCCACAGCTGCTACACACTGGGGTTATTTTAAGCTCTCAAGACAATTTATCAAATTACAGTTCTGAAAACGGTACAATGTGAGTCATATTTATTTCACATTTCTCTTTCCTCAGGCTCTCGCTATTGGCGGTGGGTTATTTATTACCTCTGATGCCTGCTCTGAGAAGCTCCTTTCTGGGTCTGTATTTCACATTTAATGAGTGCTTTTGCAATTTCATGACCGTTTTCTGAAGCTAAGGTGGCACTTTGCAAAGCCCAATGGTTTATGGCCCGTTTCAGACTTCACTGGTTCCTGTTTGTCACCGTGGAGCTGCTCACAGCCCCGAGCTGCTGCTTCTCCCCCACCCCGCTGTGTCTCAGCTGGGCTTTGAAAGCTTTAAGGGCAACCACAGGGGCCATCTCACCTCAGCCAGGACAAATTAGTCCAGGTGTGGGGACTGTCCCCCACCCCGTGGGGCCACTGGTCAGTGATGGTGCAGGAGGTGGACCACACACTCCGGTGGGAAGTGTCCCCGAGCTCACAGCCTCCGTGGGTGGCAGCTAGGCATCCACCATCGAGTCCTTCCTCTATGGACTCCGAGGGATGGATTCCTTGCTCGTGCTCATGCTCCAGCATCCAAAGGATCAACACAGACTGCCACCAGCTCCAGCTGGGACTCTCCATGACTGGCTGCTGCCTGCCCTGTGTCACATTCACCCAGTCGATGCCCAGACATGAAGGCTTCAGAGCTTCAAGGACACCAGCTGGGCTCCTGCAAAGGGGCTGTGAGCAGGTAACCCACAGCTCTGCTCTCTCCTGGCCATCCACAGGTCACCAAATTCACAGTGTGTCTTTAAAGTCCTTGGTAGGTTGTCCCCAGAGTGCTCAAAAGCCTGTTTAAAGCTCTGCCTAGTAAGAGTGTCCTTAAAAAGGACAACACTTTCCTTCAAAAGCAAATTTTTGTCTCTTTGGGGGATTGAAGTTCCCTGGGGACTGGTCTGAGACTGGGGAATGCACATTTACAAGAGCAAGTTATTACTGCAAACCTCGCCACCCGCTGTGCTGAGTGATGTGTCTGCAGTTTTGATCTTACTCTTTTTTTTAATGATAAATACATAGTGGCATATGCACTTAAAACAAGCACGCTCTGGAAAAAAAAACAAACCTCCAGACAAATTTCCCCTGCTCCTTTCCAAAACAAAACTGAAATAAACAACCCAAAACCTCTACAAAAACAAAATACACCCCTGCACTTGCTCCTTTCTGCTGGGGAGAGAATGACAGAACAGATGTATAACAGAAGCTATTTATGTTGGTTAATGCATTACTGGGGTGATGCTGAGAGATAGTAGTGACAAGTTTAGAAGCAACTACATAGGAAATATATTAGAATAGAGCAGATATCCCCACCTGCCCACAGTGTCATTCTACCAAGTGTTCATTTCTAAATGATGTGTCACAGAAATCCTGGACTGGGTTCGTGTGAAAAATACATGTGAAATACGGAGCGAGCTCAGAGCCTTTCTGCACAACAACATCCTACGGAAATTCTCACTCTTCTGCTTCCTCCTTGCTTTCACATTGCACAGAAATGTCCCTCTCCCCTTACAACCATCTCAAGGAGCTGCACTCAGAGTACTGGGAGTTATAATAATTCCCATATTTAATTTTAAAATTTTTATCGTCTTGCCAATAGTTGTAGCAGTCAGAAACTGCTCTTGTCTACCATGGGGAAAATATTGGTTTCAATGAAATTGTAATTTTCATTATCAGGATGATTAAATCAACGACATTAAAATAACAATGACAGAACCATTCTCATTCCCCATTTCAAAGCAAAATAAAACAACACTTTGAAATGGTGATTCAAAGCATGTTATTTAGCTAGAGCAAATCTTGTTAGCTGAATCAAACCCACTGATCTTTCCCTGACACTTTTTATTAGAGATGTTACCAAATTTGCTATTCCTCAAAGCCTCAGCTTTTCACCTCTCCCTGCTCCTCCTTGGATCAGAAACTACCTATTGAAATGACCCCAAAGGAAGACATTCTTTTTCCTAAATAACAGTAATGATGACAAGAACAACGATGAGAAAAAAATCACAATAACTTGATCCTAATGCATGGGGCTAGTTACAAGACAGCAATAAAATTGAAATTCCCTCTGCTGGGAAGGCTTTCTGAATTCTCTGCCTGGCGTCCGACTAATCAATGATCAGATAATAAAACATATTCATAAAGGCTGTCACTATCTAAGTGCCCTGCAGGCTGTTATTTCCCTGCTATCACAAGCTCATTAACATTTGGATAAATTGGCATCTGATAGCCAACAAGCTGGTGCCCGGCCTTCCCTGCCATGCAGGGGAGCTGTGCCGAGCTGCACAGAGATATCTCCACTTGTCGATGGAGCTGTGCCTCCTTCTCATCCCCTGAGCTTTGATGCCACCACAGCAGGCTGGAAATCAACCTCTGCCTACTGTCTTCACCCATAAGATGGGTATTTCTGGATGAAACTTCCTTTGAAGAGAAGGGAGACAAAACCCCCGAAAGAAAGGAAAAATTACCTAAGTAAATTACAAGAGTCAGTCACCAAAAAGTCCCTCTAGGAATACTTTGGATGTTGGGTCCTACTGAGCTTTGAGGTGGCAGAACTACTGGCTGAAATGGGAAGTAAGCTGAAACTTGGTCTTTCTCTAACCTTTCTAAAGGCCAGTAAGAGTTAAGCCACTCATTGCACTCCATAATGTTTGACACAGACCACATAACCTTTCACTGGGCACCTTCTGTACTATTTCTCCTTACTTTGCTGGAAGTTTTTATCTTCCCTGTAATGCTAGAATCATCTTATTTCTACTGGCAACAAAATAAATGACTGACAAAATTGGATTGCAATTGGGCAGCTTTAGAAAAGCTTGTTATAATTTCTGTAACTTCCCTCCAAAGAACTCCCCAAAGAAAAATTTAAATGGTATTTTCCTGGTGTAAAGTTTGAGGTTCCAAGTTCAGAGCTGTGAGACCTGTGAACCTCTGGATCCTTTCTGAGTCTGTAACTGATTCACAAAACTACACTAAGGTTCAGGAAGGGAGATCAAAGTAGAACCTGCTCAGCTTCAAAGCACGCAGAAAGATTAAACCACGTGGACTGGAAGAAGGTTCACTGGGGAAGGCAACCCACCTTGGAGAAATATCACATCCTTGCTGCATGAAAGCTCCTAGGGAGAACCAGAGGCTGTTGAATATCCCAAACTCATTTGTCTGGTCATTGGCTGGCTGGTCCCGTCCTTCCTCGAACTCCTCAGTGTGCCACTCGTAGGGGCTGAAGCGACTCACCAGGAACAGGACCACGCTCACTCCAATGTAGGCAAAAACAATGCACATCCATATCTCGTAGGCCAAAGGATCCAGAAAGGAAAAAACTCCTGGTTTGGACTTTTGAGGTTTTTTTATCATTATTGATATACCTAAACTCATGAACGGTTTGGAAAAGTCTATAACTTCTTCTCGAACCAGGGTGATGGTTAATGGTGCCACGGCCACATCCGCCCTCTGCAAAGGAGACAGAAAAGAGATTTACAGACTGGGGATAAAATGTATCTACTAAGTGCAGTGTATGATCCTTTGATCTCTGTTTAACCTCGCTATCTCAGAAGATACCAGACAAAACCAATTCCGAGAAAAAGGTTAAAAAGGAGAAGCCCATAACATTGGTGGATTATTTCCATTTTATTGGTACTGATTACCAGATCTGTTTTGAAATCACAGCGCTTTCTTTTTGCAGCCACCCAGCTCTTCTCATCTGATTTATCCACTGATGTCACAGCCTGATGAAGATGATTTTCTCTAAAAGAGCTTTATCATCCAGACATCAAAAGAGGCAAGGAAAGGCCAATCTCCTGAAAAAGGATGTCAGGATGTTTACTTCCATCAGGAACTGCTTTTTGATTGCATAACTGATGCATAAGAAGAGGAAAAATGTTCCAGCAACACTGATGTGCACTCTCCACTAATTTTGCAATCCATCTTAAAAACAGAGAGGGAAATGCATTGAAATGGCTGGCAGCATTTACAGTGGAGCTACCATCAGGAGACAGATCATTCCCACTCCAACACAGCGTCCCAGTGACTTGGGAACTCTCCCTGCATACTTTCCCTGGTAGGGAAAGGGAAAATTAAACCCCTCTGTCTGAGGGATGACTTAAACATCACAGTGTATGAACTATGAGGCCAAACCAGGTTTAGAAGTGTAGGGTGCAGGTGTCCATTTCTGATGATGGAAATGAGTGGCTAGACAGAAAGTAATCTTGTCCTACCATTCACCACTCATGGGCAGAGTGTTTGAAATCTTTTTCTTCTTTCATCCTGGCATTACCATGCAAATATAAAATAGAGTAAAATTTGGAGATCCTACCCATGGGAAAGTGTGACCTTTCGATACTTGTTCTTCTAAAAATGTAAAGAAAAAGAACCTTGGAACTGTCAAAAGGAAACGTTTTGACATTTCCATAGGCACAGGATGTGCCGTCTCTCCCTAAATTAAAACATTTGACTCGGGCTGATCGTTTGAGCTGCAGTCCTCCGGAGAGCCCAGGCTGGCAGAGGGCAGGACTCCTTCTACCCCCGGGGCTTGACCGTGTTCCAAAGCAGAGCGAAATGCCTTGGGGACGAGGCTGGGAACTCACCCCGTAGACGAGCTCTCCCACCATGCCGTTCCAGGTTTTGGTGTCGGGGTCGCGGGCTCCGTACTTGCCGTCGCGGACGATCTCCAGCCGGTAGTGGTAGCCCACGTGCTTGGCGATCTCGGCGGCCAGCTCCACGCAGTAGCCCTCGTACCGCTCGTTGCCCTCAAACTGGTTGGCGTTCTTCTTCAGCATCACGTACGGGTCCTCCTGGCACGCAGGAGAGCGACATTGAGCCCCACCGCACATCCTAGAGGCACACACCAGCTCCAGCCCAGCTTCTGCTCCCCCTGCAAAGCTCTAGCTGTGTGTTCCTGTGCCACGGGACACAGGCTTATTCTAGAAGGTACAAAGTGGGATTTTTTTATTGTGGCATATTCTTTTTATTCGTGCAGGATCTCTGCGTGCAGCTCCTGCAGTGATGGGCCTGAGGAGAATGGAGTAGCCGGCAGGATTTGGGCAACAAACCTTTCAGTGTGGTTCTGCAAGGGGTATGTAGGATATCTGAGCTGTGTATTTTTAAAGGCATTTCTGCCTGTGTGGGCACAGGGAGAATCAAATCTGCTGGACAGGAGAGAGTCTTAAGGTGTTTAACTCAGTCTGGGTATTTTGTCTTCTCTGCAGACTCCCAGTAAGCAATCAACAAACGAAATATTAACATTTCAGGTTTCTGCAAGGGAAGTGGATACAATGACACAATCCATGATACCCCACATTATGGGGTACCTATTATTCCTTCACTATTATAGTGGAGATTTGCTTTTAAAGCAATGATTCAGCCTCTCTGAACAAAACAGCTTATCCTTCCCGAAACTGCAGCCCCCATTCTGTGGGATAAATACAAAGTGCAGGTACAATGCTCCCAATTTACCTGTGTTGATGCCTCTGCTATCTTGTCATAATCTTTTGTATTTTCTACACTTAAAGATGAGAGCTCTTTAATACCTACTTAATTAGCCACAGCAATTTTCAGATACCTTTATGGAGCTGGCAGGAAACAGTAAGTGCTATTATTATTGTTATTATTATTATTATTGCTATTATGAAAATGATATAATACAAGGAAGGGCACATGAGTGGGAAGAGGAAGCCTGCACATCAGGGAGATGGGGGAGAGGGAGAGCTGGGATGGAAGTCATGGCACTTACTAGGATAGTTGTGACTATGTAGGTCCTGTTCTGGAGGCTCATGGACTCGTTGCCACTTTGAGTATCCACAGCTATAGGGACCAGCTTCTCATCTTCATTCCAATAACCAATCTGCCCAATACAAAACCAGGATTATTATCACTTTGGAATATTAACCAAGATACAGTAACAGGGTCATCCAAGTTGGATCAGCCTTCTCTGCATGTTCAGACCCAGCCAGAGATCTCCTCTCCTGATTCTTCGTGTCTTTTTGTGAGGGGGACAGGGAAATTCCCCATCCCACTGTGCCTCCAGCCTGAAAATAATAATGTGCATGATGTGCTACAGTAGCACAGTGCTTGTATGCACATAAAAACATTTATCACATTGTACTGGTGATAATTGCCATTCCTATGATGAGAGTTCACTATTTTCCTGTGTGACTTCCAAAAATTATTCTAATGGTGAGCTTGCCTGCTACATGAGCAGGTGCTAGAGGCTGATGGAAAGTTATCCTGCAGCTGAAAGCCTGCATGAATATAGGACTGATTTTTGGGGCATCTTGAGACAACAGGACAAAAAATCAAGTTAGGAAAAAACCCCATTCCTGTGCCAGTGTCAAAAAGTTTGGGGTTATGAATAAACTGAACACCTGTAATGGAAAGAACTCAGGTTAAATTCTGCTTAATAATAATCAGGGATTTGGGCTGATCTATCACTCCTTGCAGGTAAAGCAGAGTACCACTGAATATCTCTAGGAAGATCATGGTTGAGGTTATCCACTTTGAGCACTTGATTTCATAAGAGGTTTTTCCATCACCTTATGTAAGTATGAAGCTGCCCGAGCTCTGCTCATATGAAAGGAATTTCTTATCACAGTAAATGAAAAAGGGTATTAACCAGGGCATGACCAGGAGCCTGCTGATGGCAGATTAGAGATCATAACAGCTGAGGAGAAAAAATCTGTGTGGACTTCTAATCACTCTTCACTGCACAGACAAAAAGAACGGAGAGTGAGGAAAGAGCTTCCAAAGCTCTGCCCTGCAGCAACAAAAGTGGAGACCTGGGTGTTTGCTTTGCACCTCTAACCTGGTGGATCTAAAATACAATATGCATCATGGCAGTGATATACATGTCTTCCAAAGAAATATTATTTCTGACAGTAAATACATTGAAAAATCAAGGCATTCAGCCACTCAATTTCATCTCCTCTAGATGCTTTTCAGGCTGCCAACTTATTGAAGCTCAGAAACCCAAAGTGGACATGATGCTGCCTTTGTCCTCTTATGAATACTTTGTAGTGGAGGAAGACTGCTTTGTATGTCTTCAAAATGACATTCCTTTGATTTGTCAAAGAAAATTTGCCTTTTTTCACTGGACTGTGGGGAACTTTGATCTCACACCTGCTGGTCTCAGGTGTAAGTATAAATCTGAGATAGGGACTGTAAATATGGAACTTTCATTGTTTACATTTTCCTTAGTTTCAAACAAGTTTTTATCTTTCAGGGGACTGAGAAGATGCGGAGAATGCCCCAATCCAAAATACGTAGTAGCTCTCCTTTATCAAGAAATAACTGTTATTCTCTGTTTTTCAAATACATGGTATCTAAAGTGGGACATAAGCACCTAGAGTCAGATTTTCAAAGGGATTAGTGTTTCAAGGGCTTGGCATCTCTGAACAAGGCCAGATTTTTCAAAGAGCCTGGGATACAGAAAGGGATCAAGGCTTCAGAAGAGCACAAAGGTCTGTGTAGCTATTGGGACGTGGTTACTGGTAAAGCTTTTGTCACTTCAAGGAGAGCAGAATTAGGTCAGCATAAAGGGTTCACTTACAATGGTTAGGGCAAACAGCTTCTGCCTGGCTCTGCCTTTGTTTATCCTTGGAAAAGTAGGAGGGCAAAGCCAGACCGTCCTGTAGCTGGGCCTGCACCAAGGCACCGTGCCAACAGCAAAGCTGAGCTGACCAAGTTTTACCATCCTGGAAAATCTTTGCCACGCCTGAGATGCCCTTGTTGCTCTTGATAACACCTTCCAAACGTTGTATTTTTTAGCAATATACCACGGGTCCTCCCCAGTGCGTGGCTTTGCTCCTGCCTAGAGCTGGGAATGCGCTCGTTGTGACTCCACAAACATTCATGAGCAGGAGTGCCTGTTGGAACCCAGCCACGCTGCCACTCAAACATGGGCTGGAACCCACACAGGACGCCGGGTCACCCTCTGCTTTACCTTTCTGATCCCATCGTGTTTCATCTCAATCACGTGGAGGGTGTAGTTGGTCCTGCGTCCTTTCTCGTTAAACTGAACGTTGCCGGACAATCCTTCAAAACGGACCTTAAATACATAAATATCAGTGAAGACAGCAAATTGGTCAGCTTCTCATGAAGCAGTGATTCAGCAGCAGTGAGAGGGGAGGGGAAGACGGTGGCGAGTGCAGTCATTACTCTCAAATCCATGCAGGGGAGACAGCACATCTGCCTGAAACTGGGATTGCACTAAGGCTCGCTCTCTACAGCATGGGCACAGCCATCCTCTTAACTAACTCATTTAAAAACCCTTTCTCTGAAAACTCAGTGGTTTAAAACTCAGCTCAGCCTGAGAGCTGGATCACCAATGTGAGCCCATCACCGCTTGGGATGTAACAGTGAGCTAAATCAGCTCTGAACTCCTCGAGTTTTGTGGGGTGTTTTAGTTTCTACATCTGACCTGGAGTCAGGGTTTGGTAAAGAATTTGTCAGTTCAAATCAGGAGCTCTAAATCAGGAGGAAATACGAAACCATGGCCACAGCTCCCAGCTGTCGTCTTTTGATAGAGAGGAGTCTATAAGTTATCAAGCAAATTGAATTACCTCTGCACCAGATTAATAAAATCCAACAATTTAGTATCGACATTCGCATAGGAAACTTTGAACCATAAATCTCTACTGTAGACACTGCCGAGCTGAAGTGATGCTCACATCACATCCCACATCCTGAACTTCTCCTCACTGCAAAAATGCCCAGCCTGGAATGGAGAAGGGCTGCTGGCTGGAATCACAGACTGTGTGGGGATCAGAACATGGGAAAAAGAGTGCAGATTTGGGTTTCTATGGAGACCTCCCAGAGAAGTGCTCATGCCACTGGGTTAGGAATTAAAGGTTTATTCTCTGCCTTTCCACTTGCTTTGGACAAACCTTGTCCCTGCAACTGAAGCCTTCCCACATGCAAAACGGGAACAGGTATTTAACAGCCTTTTTAAATTCTCTGAGATCCTCAGAATAAAGACCCATGGTGAAGAAATGAGGCTGCTTCATTACAGAGGAAATCTGCTGTTAATCTGCTTAGACCATGTTTGTTTTCCAGCTGTTATAACAAAGGTTTGTCACAAAAATGAACATCTGCCAGCATTTTCTGAAGCTCTTTCAAACCAAGAGGTATTCCTGGTGACATTTGGATAAACATGCTTTTCCCTTTTCACAAGACACAACATGCCCATAAAAAATACATGTGCTGAAAAAGCACCATTGTCTTAAGCACTCCCAAGCCTGCTTTTTTTCACGTCTCCTTTGGTTTTCTGTTCAGGTTGTGACCGATTCTGAAGCTCAGGTCACAGGTGCTTGTGCTTTGTAGCTTTGTATGCACTAAAAGGCAGGTTTACAGAATCAATTTCTTCTATCTGAGTGAATGAAATCTTAATCCTGTGATACCCGTGGGGCACTGAAACGGCAAAAGGGATCTCTGCTATGCACGCTGCAGGATGCATCACAACTTTTGTCATTCACCATCCTCTGATGGTAAATGCAAAAATGCAATGCAAAATGCAAAAGTGCAATGCAAAATACAGTGGGGACTGGCTTCAACAGTGCTAAGCACCAGTCAAGTCAGCTGGAGACACGGAGCATTTAAGCACATTTGTGTGTAAATGGATGGGCATGTGGCTCTTTGCTGGGACATCTGGAGCAGAAGGATGCTGTGATGTGGCCTTCTGTTTTACAGGTTAGTCAGCAGTTAGGGACCAGCTTTCAGCTTATTAGATGTGCTGATCACATTAAGATAAAAAAAAGAATTTGTTTAAAATTATCATAACCTTTTCAAAGTACAATTGAAACCTTAGTGTAGTGGTTTTAAGCAATATTTTGTGGGCCTTTCCCTGCAAAAAAAGAAAAAAGGTAATTATCTTTAATAAAAACATACATTTTCCTGAAACATGCCAGATTTCTGCATGAATAATGCTTCATATTTCTTTTCATCTTTGTTCCTGCCATCCATGAATCCTTGCTAGGAGGTTGTAGTGAGGTGAGGGTCAGTCTATTCCCCCAGATAGCACAACGGGGCAAGAGGAAATGGCCTCAAGTTGTGTCAGGGGAGGTTTAGATTGGATATTAGGAAAAAATTCTTCACCAAAAGGGGTGTCAAGCATTGGAATGGGCTGTCTAGGGAAGCGAGTAGTGGAGTCATCATTTCTGGAGGGATTTAAAAGACGTGAGGATGTGGCAGTGCTGGGGACATAATTTAGTGGTTTAGTGGACTTGGAGATGCTGGGACAATGTTTGGACTCGATGATCTTAGATATTCCAACCTAAATGTGCTTATGATTCTGTGGTTCCTTCCTACACTGAACAGGAATAAGGCAATTTGAGAGTTTATTCCAGACATTTGAGTAGAAGCAAGTAGAGAAACCTTTTGCTTTTAAAAAGCTCGTAAAATTTTAGGCATTAACAAATGGAAGGTGAAGAGAAAGCACACTGTGAACAGCTGTAAGAATTGCCCTAATTGTGAATCTTTACAGAAAGGATAACTCAAACCTTCAATCTCACCGTAACTTATTCTATTTCCATCTGCCTCTTTCTTGCTACATTACTAAATACTGGAAGATTATCGAATTCATAGTTAAATTTTTGCTAGGAGGCTTCTTGCCTCTTTCAGAGTCTTTTATTTTGACCATCACAACTGAATTGGTCAAGCCTTTTAAAAATTATTATTTTTCAACTGTAAAGAAGCAACTTTTGCAAATGAGTCTTTGTGTTCTTCGCCCAAAGTCACTCCAGCTGAAGAATTACGACTTTTGAAATTGTTTTAATGAAAATATAAGGAAACTTCAGAGGATATTTTTCAACACACACACAAAATTTTATTTTCTAGCTGTCTAATTTTGATATCTTATTCTCATAAATTCAATAAAGGAAAATGCTGGAGCAGCTATTGCTCATCAGAAGACTTCCAAGTATTTCATGTTTATTAGGTAACCTATCTCCCTAATGCATCAGGGAGGCTGATTTTATTATAAGGGCTTGGAGAAGCTGTGACAGTGATTTGCCCAAGGTCATGCAGAAAGTCAGTGACAGGCTTGGGAACAAATTGAATCGAAGCAATAAAATCAAATCAGATGCAAGATTTAGTTTTAAAGGAATTGTTGTTTACCAGTAAGCCGAAACTAAATCCAAACAAAATACTTGAGGAACTTTACATATGATACAAATTAACCAAATAAATGTTCTCTTTCTTGCCTTTTTCACAGTTAAGGAAAGAAGATGGGATAAGCTATATTTGGATAACACTGAACTAGCAGTATTTGCAAGGAATCCATCTATTTCTGTCAGGAAAAGAAGGAAAAGTGCTAGAAATGGATGTCAGCCTTGAAATTTGATGTAATTTTAAAATATTCTACCTTGGTAAGTCTTTGATAAGAGTGTATTATTTTTCTCTCTTGCTGTAAGTTTCACATTGTGCTTTTGTTTATTCAAAAATCTAAATTCTGTGCAGGGTGAAAAAAGCAAGACTATCAGATTTGAGGAATAAACGATCTAAATGGCTGCTCTTAAGACTTTTATGAATCCTCACAGTATGAAACAAGCAATAATCTGCACTTTGAGAACATTTTGGTGACAGCCAACACATAAGGCAAAATTCACATGCATTCATTAGTGGGCTGGAACTGGAGCTGAGTTCACAGAGAGTCAAATAATCTGCAAAAAATACGGTCTGAGCAGGTCTGTGTCTTAGGGAGGGGAAGATAAAGATAGGGATTTTATGGGATAATTTTTCATCCCATGACGTTGTTCAATGTTGATAAACATCCCATAATGTTTATCCCATGACGTTGTTCCATCCCAGAACAACAACAGAAGTTACAACAGGCAAGGCCACATCCGATGGCGCCAGGAAAAGCCGTCTGCTGGATCTGAGCGTTTCAGAGCCCGCTCTGCTCTGGAAGGATCCATTCCTCATCCCAAGGATTCGCGCCCGCTGCCCGCCCGTCCTCCCTTTCCCTCAGGCTGTGCCCAGCCGGGCGCACACGTGCCAGGGTGGTTCCCCACCTGCTGCAGGGCTCTCTGGATGTCGATGCCCTGGCCCCAGGGCACGGCGGGGTTGGCGAGGCAGTCGCCGGCGTTGCCGCGGCGGGAGATGTCGATGCGCTGCCGCCGGAGGTTCTGGAAGGCCTCGGCCATCACCCGCACCCCGTCGTAGGTGAGGGCCGACGTGTACTGCAAAGAGAAATAACCCGGGGTGACCCTTCAGGGGACGTGCTCTGTCCTCATCCTCCCGGCTAGGAAGTCCAGCAGCAGCTCGCTGCCTGTGACCTTCTCTGCCATGATGACTCCTGAAAGTTGGTTTCGACTTTCACAGCTGGGAGGTGAAGGAGAAGCTCCTGATTTCACTCCCTGAAGAAGTCACAGCCCTAAAAGTCATTCACCTGTTACCCAAGCATTTGTGTTTGATTAGAAGCACTGGCCTGAACTTTTAAGGAACACATTATACTGTGTAAATGTGAGCTACGTGAAATCAAGAAACAGGGGACTTTTTCTGGTCACGGATGGAGACCAGAAAATTCCATCTTAATTGGCAAAAATTCTGCAAAAGATGAGTTTATTCAAGCAGAAACTTGTACGGAAACCACTGCAAAACTCTTGGCAAGAACCATTAGAGTTAACTCTTTTTTCTATCACCTACTGATTTAGCTGTTTTCAACTTTCTTAAACTAATTCCAAAGTTAACATTTCTATTGCAGAGTGTTTGCCACAAATGTATTAATTTTCAAATACTAAACAGAAAAAAACAACCTCTCCCTCCACCCATCCCTCAACAGCTTCAGGGCCTTCTGTGTTAAGAATTAAAGTACTTTTGCCCTCTGTTGTACACACTGATTTGAAATGCTCAAAAAGAACATCTGGAAAGATTCCATTATCTCTGAATGTCTTGTAAACAAGTCAAAGGTTAAGGACTTAATGAGGCTTTTTGTTTTTTATATACTGAACATTATGAGATATTTAATTCTTAGCTTTGAAGGGGTGAAAACTGGTAGACCGAGTGAATACATTAAACTGTGTATTTCTTACGAGGCAGTAACTGCAGCCTGGTAAAATTCAGACAATATTAAGGCACCTGGAACAGATAATGTACATAATTATACTGAGAGTTTCTCAAGTGAGAATAAAGAGCCATGTGTGATCACGAAAAGGTGAGCATAACTTGAACTGAGCCAGATGGACCCAAATTAAACGCGTTTTTTTATTCTACTTGCCTTTGGCCTCTTCCAGTCCACACGTGGATGCTCTCTGGCATCATTATTCCTCCACTGCTGCATGATCCTGGCGGGAACAGTGTCCGTGTAATTCACCAACTGGAAGCCAGTGACATTGGCTCCACTCTCCCTGAATTTGGTCAGGTCAATGTCCATGAATCCCTGGTACAGGAGAGAAACAGGAGCAGCTCATCAGAGAAACACATCTCTGGGTGGGAAAGAGGAATCCGGCCTATCTGTGAATATGGCAAGCAGCTCAGGAAAAATATCCTCCCTCTGGGAGGAAATGTCCAACTCAAGAGAAGCACCAGTTCCCTGACCATGTTGTGAACTTGCTTTTCTCACAGGTTCTGAGCTGGCCATATCCTGCAGTTACCACCCAGGAAGAAAAATAATCTTATTAACAGCAGCTTACTTGCAGGAAAGCTAGCAGAGCAGTGGAAAAATGTGTCCTGAATAATGCTGGATGAAATGAACAAAGTTTGTAAAATGTATTAGAAAGCAGTTGTCACCCAGCTCTGAATTTTATGCAGAACTGTTCACCCAGACCTAACTTTCATGGACTCAGTCACCACTGAATAGGCCACTTCTTTTAAAACCACAGTTCATAGGGAAAAACAAATCCTGGAGAATGAACTTTCAGCAGATCAAGAAGGAAGTGATTGGTCAGCTTGTTAAAGGAGTCTTGCTATTGGAAAAGCCACTTTACAGAATTTGCTAATTTGGGAGAAAAGGTGCTTTTTTAGACTTCAGATCACTAATGAAACATATTTCTTTCATTTCCTTATTGTTCTTGTCTACTTCTTGCTCACTGCATGTGCTGAACACATGTGCAAATACATGTGTGTATTGATTGGGGTGGCACTGCAGAATTAGTAACCCACTTGAGTCAGAGGTGAAAAATTGATTGGAGACACACTGCAATACAGAGAAAGGGATCATTCTTGGTGTCCCAGCTTCCATCCCAGCTCTGCAGCACTGCTGCTGTGCAGAACTGTTCGCTGTGGCTCCTTGCAGAGGTGCTTGGGCAGGGGCTGTGCCCTCCTGCTGAGGCTGAGGTCTGGTGCTCTTTTCTTTAGGAATACAAGCACAAGAGGTGCACTCAATTATTTGCACTGGCACCATCAGCAGCCTTAAAGCACGAGGGGGGATGAACGGGAGGACTGACAATGCCATCAGCTGAGCAGCAGAAGAGCTGCTTTGGGCCCTGCCTTCCCCTGCCCTGTGCTGGGTTTGCTCTGCAGGCTCCTCCTCAGCCTGCCCAGATTTCTCTCCCTTGCTTGTTCTCACACACACCACGATGGTGTGAGCTAAAAAAGCCAAGTCACATCACATCCAGGAAACACCAGTCAGGTTCCCAAAGTGTTGCTGGCTGTTCACAAGGCTGAGGGAGCTGATTAGCTGATCAACTTCCAAAGTCAGGATCGAGCCATCAGATGGAAACCTCTTTTGGGAACAGATCTTGCCAGGAAAAGACTAAATTGCCCTCTCACATCAGTGTCAGACCGAGGGAGACATAAGTGACTCAAAGCTGACTTTAAAGACTTTCACACTTTTTCTTCCAGCATTTTGTAGGCAATTTGGCATCCTCTTACAAGGCTGAGGATTGGATACTGGTGTACAGATGCTCTAAATAGATGGCTTGTTTTGCTTCAAAAGTACAGTGATTTAGGTTAAAAGAAAAAAAGTGATATTTTGTGTGTACATACTCCTCAGAACGCTGGTTAAACCCACATCAATCTTGTTTGTAATTGCTGGCGTAGGGGTTTCAGAAAGCCAGAGCTGTGATTAATGAACAGGAAATGCAGCAGGATAATTGTCCCTGACATCTTAATGCATTTCAGGCCAAGTGGTTTCTGACACAGAGAGCTCCTAAGGTTCAGTAAGAGGGACCTTACAGGTTGCCAACTGGTTATTCATGGCTAGGACCAAATTACACTGACATTTTGCTCCTGGGAGGTACTCAGGGGAAAAAGATCTGTCAAAAGAAACTGTGGCAGAGCAACTTGAAGTTTGTGCAACCAGCTCCTCTTTGGGAGACCTACAAAGGCATGAAGAAAAGTCCAAGTTCACTGCAGAGTATGAATGAGATGTCTGGTGTGTTAAGCCCCCTCAGAATGCAGATTTAAATAGGAAAAGTAAAAAAAAAAAGTTATGACAGCAGTGATGAGACAGCAGTGGTTGAAACCACTGTATTTCACTCTTTTCCCCAAACAAAACCATTCTGAAACTGAAGCAAATATTCAACAATATTCTTTGGGATTCATCTTGCATAAAATTTTAAAATAATCTGAATAGATGAAAGGAATTATTTCTTCCTGAAGATTGTATTAATTTTTCCCCACTGATTTTTGACATCATTCAGGTTCTTTAAAAAGTGTGGAGACCTCTGAAGATTTTCCAATCATTTAAGGCAGTTGGGACCATAGAGGACATCATTAACCTTGAAGACATCTTTGCATTTTGGCTGCTACCAACAGCTGAAATAATTGTTTTCACCTGTTATCCCTCCTCCACATGCCCCAGTACAAGGACATTATAGGAATGCTCCTAATTACAAAGGAATTTTAATCACCACACCATTGAAATCTGCTCAGAGCAGGTCTGGGGAATATGAGAGCCAATGAAGAGAGAAATCCAGGGGTCAAAATATTTTAGAAAATAATTCTCAGAGCAGGTGAATTCTTGCTAGCAAACATATAAACAAAAAGCTATCAAATGTTATACAAACTGGTTTTTGAAAATGCTTCTATTGACAAAGTGGCAGCAGGAATTCAATATGCTTATCTGTCCTTCTGGAATATCAGTCAGTGCTTGTAGCAAACAGGAGAACAGGAGAATTACAATATTTGCAACTAAAGAAATCATCAATCATCTGTCACTTTGTACTAACTATAGACACACACTGCAAAAACAACAACAAAAAAGGAGATCTTTTATTTAGTTTTCAATCGGCCATATTTGGGAAACAGAAAATAAATTCTTAAAACTTAGCTAAGGAAAGCCTGTAACCTATGACTGAAGGGCAGCAGCTGTGCTTTTGCAGTAATATGTTTAGCATCCACCAGTTTGGGAAAGAACTAGCCCAGAAATGCTTCCCTCTGTCATCCAACCAAGCAGAGCAAGAAGTGAACAGCGCTGGAAGGATGCACTCCATGTGGTCCCATGGAGCGATCAAATGGTTTTGAAACTGTTTCTAAAATTTGCTAGAGAATACTGGAAAAAACTCACTTTGCAGACATGTCTGGAGCATAGTTCTGAGAAACTATGAAATGTTTGAAATTGAAACTATGAAATGAGCTGAGCCCCTGTGCGGCATTCATGCCGGGCAAGGACTGTGCATGCCAGAGGGAGAAGTGCAAAGATGTTCATTGCACAGCTCAGGTTACCTAAGTACCAGTGCACAAACAGGATAGAACCTCATAGAAACAGGAAGATCAAATCCCAGGATTTCACCCAGTCACCTGGAGTATTCCCTAGATATCACCTATTATGGGAAGGTGTAAACAATCCCAGATAAGGCCACTAACCACAATCTTCCCGGGCCATTGCTCAAGAAGGTCACTGACCCATGGTCCTCTTTTCCAGCCCATCTCAGGTGCCCTGGAAGTGTTTCCATGGTTACCACCAGGCCTAGGGAAGATGCTTCTGTAGGCCTTCAGGCCTGCTCTGCTATAACACCCATGGTGGAACCCAACACCCCTGGAACTGAGCTGTGTGTGACTTCCTTCAAGCTCTTGACACCTGAAGCATTTGGGATGTGTCTGTTGGACGTGCAGGCATCGGCTTCTCCTCCCCACACAGCACTGACAACCCGGGAGGAAGAGGAGGAATTCGGGGGCTCACACTCCAGTCCCCCTGGAAGAGCAGGAGCAAAGGGACCCAGGGGCAGCACGGAGCAGCAGGGCCAGTGGCCAGGATGTGCTGCAGGGGAGAGAAAACTCCTGCAGCACAGTTCATCCTGGGGAACCCTCACCACCAGGCTGGAAGGGACACCCCACCAGCCACCCTACGGCAGCATCAGCTGTGCCTTGGATTTAAATTCACTTCACAAAACCACCTCAGCAAACGAGAGAAGGTAGCTTCCTGCCTTGCCTGGAAAACGCCTGGCTCTCTCCAAATGCCAGGGAATGAGCAGGCTGACAATAAACCACAAAAATCCGGTCCCATCGCGCTGATGGGCTGAGGCGGCTCCCTCCTCCAGCCCGCTCTGACTCACAGCATCTGCATCACACTGTTCCAGCAGCAGCCAGGCTGGGTTCAAAGGAGGGAACTTGCTCTTTAGCCCATGCCACGGGCTCCTCTCTGCATTAATGAACCTCCCAGAGCAATTACGTGCAGGGCGCTGCTGTGTGGGAATAATATGGGCAGCTATTACAGACCTTTGTGGCTTCAAATAGAAAACAGTACTGGGAAGGGGTTTTTCCTCATTGTGCTTTCCTTGATGCATCTGTTCTTTATGCTGTTCTTAAACTGAAAGCAGTTTTCAGCCAAAGGTTGTTTTACTGTCCCATTCTCTGCCTTGGTTGCTGGGAGAGGCGTCAGCAAGTCACACATTTATATTCCTCTCCACTGCTTGTGGGCTCAATCATCAAAGTAAATGCATAATGCAGGAAGACTGATGACTTGAAATGGGCCTCATGAATCCATCTTGATTAAGTGGCCCACGAAGGATCTGCCTTGAAAAGAAAGTCCCTCCAGAAATGAACCAGCTCCTAATTTATACCCTGGACACTGGAGTGGGCAGTGCAGGCAGCTGCCAGTGTAGGAAAAACCTCATCCCTTTGTGCACAACCCTCCTCAAATCTGCCAGCATCACTGACTTCCCTGCATCTCTCCTTTCACCCTCATATTTCACTGCCTCACCATCCTAAATCTGCCTCCTCTGTGTGCACTGATGACACTTGGTGGCACAGCTGCCTGGGGGACACCGTCCCAGCCCACGGGGATGCACCCACACATGGAGAGGCAGCCAGCTGCTGCCCCCCACCTCCAGATTCTCTTTGTACTTCGCTGGGCTCCCATTAATTGCTGGCCCTTTCCCTGCAGGTGCCTCCTTTGGTGCCTGTGAAGCTGCAGGAGCACGGGCTGAGCTCTGGGCAGGCTGCAGCTCAGCAGCTCAAACCACCCCAGCCCAGCTGAAACCGCCCTGCCTGTGCTCCAGGCCTCCTCTTTTCCTGGGAGAAAGGACATTAGAGAGTCTCCTTGAAGACAGACACGTTCCTGGGAAACAGTGTTGTTTTCTCTCCTCCCGCTGCATCTTCTGAGCTCTCCAGATCTCCCCCTGAGATTGGCAAACTCACCTTTGAATGAGAGGGAAAACCACCCCTTTCTCTTGAATTGCCTGGGGAAGTTTGGTGGCTGAAGCTAACAGAGTCTCCTCATCCCAGGGAGCAGTATTAGGTTTTGTAAATCCCTTTCTGTCTGGGATGAAGAGACTGGAGTCTGCTTTTACTTTTCTTTAATAGGTTACACACTGAAATATTCCTTTTCAAGCCAAAAGCATTTAAGCAGTTCACCCTGAGCTTGGGTGGGTGCCACAGAAACCTGTGGCAGCATTGGGAAACTGGCCCAGCTCTGTTTAAATGCATGACTTGCAATGCCAGACTACTTCCTCGCAGCAGATTTTATGATTATAAGAAACTTTGCAAAGCAAAATTTTTGCTTCTGAATGGCTGTAGATCAGCTGAGTGAATACAAAGTGGCTCCTGTCATTCCAAGGTACGGCAGTGACTTACTGCAAGGAGCAAGAAATCGAGTGTTTCCAGACGGAGCATCTCTAATATACCAAATTATCTTCAAGCTTGACTTCTCCACTGAAGCTTCATTCCTCACTCCCATCACTTTGTATTAAAAAGGAGAGTATGTCAAAAAAGAGCCCATCTGCTCCAGTCTCGTTCCAGTGTGCCTTCCAATGGGAGAGGGGGCTCTTCTCCTCTGCAGAGTTATTAATGTGTCAAATCCCATTGCGGCAGCAAAACATGTGAGCCCTCACTGCAACTTAGAAGTGAAGAAAGGGAGAAGAAAGACAGGAGAAGGGGCCACTGTCAGACAGCTTCCCAACCCTGCAGCTCGATGAGAGTGTTCTGTCCTGTCTGTAGATACAACACAAACCAAGTCAGGTGGGAACCCAGACTTCAAGCACAAGGGGTTGGAGATGAACAGCAGCTTTTCCTTGGTGCAGCTCTGCAGATTTTCTTTGTGGTATTATTTACCCAGTCCTGCAGCTGCAGCACATTCTGGATATAAATGACCATACACATCTTGTCAGAAGGCTCAGTCCAGGCAGGGGAAGGGATGTTCTAGGTGGATGTTTGTGCATTAGGGAGCTTTCAGGGCATAAACTGATTTAAAGGTTTGGGAAATGTGCCGTGCAGTGGCAGATGCCATGAATTCCATCAAAGATATGATTAAGGGATGACCTGATCACAGTTTACAAGGAGCAAAACATCAGTAATGGAATATTTTGTCTAGCAAGCAGAAGCATAAATCTGGTCGAGGAAGCTGAAGCTAAACATGTTCTGACTAGAAAAGAGCACAAATGAAGTCACCATGAGGCAGATTCTTTGGATTTACACATCATCACTTGCCAGTTGAGCTGGGGTAATGAATTAGGAGACTGCAAATGGCTGAGGAAACCTGTTAGTTTAACACCACTTGGCTGAAATTTAAGCAAACACATTTTTCCTTCCAATAGCTGTAATATAACCTGTCAGTTACTCACCTGATGCTCTGATTTTTTTTTAAGTCACAGTAAGTCACTCATGGTTTTGAGCCCTCATTAACTGCTGCAAAAATCCTCCCAAGGTTGCTGTTCATATTCTCCTGTGTGGGCAATTTTTGTATCAAACCAGATAATTTTCTTATACATGAGACACTCTAGTTCAAGCAAAAATTAATTCAGGGCACTGCTGTGTCTTTTACTATCAGTAATTCAGATGAGATAATGTTATATGGGGTTCTTCTGCTTGATAATTTTTGAATCAGGACAGAAAAGCTGTTTGGAAGTGAAATGCAGAAGTTTCACTGATATATTACATTGTCTTCCTCTGCACGGAAAACGAATTTGCCTCATGAGCCTACTTGCACCAACCTCTCAGGAAGAAGAAAGGTCTAACAGGCATAATTTTAGAACTCTAAAAGTAACTTATGACATCTTTTTCCAATAGAAGAATATAATTTTTGCAAGACCAGGCATCTCGAGATCTTGCCAGGACAAAAAGAAGATGCTGTACACATCCTTCTGGAAACTCCACAAAACAGAGTTTCAAATCAATGAGTGATGCACACTCGAGCACTGCTGACCTTGTTTGTGCCACCACTCAGCAGCAATTCAGGGGGCAGGAGACAGCACTTGGAGCTGAGGGGGACTCAGATAAACGTGGCAGATTTCAAGGTGAGGGGGGACAGAATCACAACATTTAACTCCAGGAAAGCAGGGAATTGAGCCATTGATACATGGCCAGTGCCACCGGTGTCACACGGTGCTGGGCAGTGCCACAGGTGTCACACTGTGCTGGGCAGTGCCACAGTCACACTGTGCTGGGCAGTGTCACAGCTGTCACACTGTGCTGGGCAGTGCCACAGGTGTCACACTGTGCTGGGCGGTGTCACAGGTGTCCCTGTGCTGGGCAGTGCCACAGGTGTCACACGGTGCTGGCCAGTGCCACAGGTGTCACTGTGCTGGGCAGTGTCACAGGTGTCCCTGTTATCGGCGGTGCCACAGGTGTCACACTGTGCTGGGGCAGTGTCACAGTGTCCCTGTGCTGGGCAGTGTCACAGGTGTCACACTGTGCTGGGCAGTGCCACAGGTCACATTATGCTGGGCAGTGTCACTGGTGTCCCTGTGCTGGGCAGTGTCACAGGTGTCCCTGTTATCGGCGGTGTCACAGG
>VZRO01007381.1:2403332-2435755 GCA_013397915.1 Daphoenositta chrysoptera | reverse complement strand
CTGTGCTGGGCAGTGTCACAGGTGTCCCTGTGCTGGGCACAGTGTCCTGCGTGGCTTTGGGGGAGCTGCTCTCTCTGCCTGTGCATGGCCAATCTGGGAGGGTTCCCCCTCACTCTCTGCACCTGGTGTTGGTCTCACATCACTGAGTCTCAGCCCTGGTGGTGCAGAAGTTTTTTCTTCTGTTTTTCGTCTACAAAAAATCCAAGCTGCCCATCTAACCCGGGGTGAACGGGATCAGCCCAGCATTTCTTGTGTGGCTCCTGCAGAAGCCACTCTGCTGACAAAGCTGCTGTGCTGGGGGTGATGATGCCAATTTATTTTTGCTTTTTTACTTTTAAATATTCTCTATATTCTTTGCACATATATTGGCACCTCCGTAGCCTATTGTTGTGTCCCTGGCTAGTTTTCCCAGTACTTTTTGCTACCTTTTCCCTAGGCAGAAAGATGAAACACATTCCAAGGCCCCAATCCTGTCTTTGTTCTTTCGGGGAACCAAGGCCAAAAAACAGCTCTTCAAGACACATTTTCATAAAGTTCAGTTTCCATCTGAGGGGGGAGGATTTAGAGAAGGTTGAACCGGGGGAAATTGCGTCACCTCTTGTGCTCCCAACTGGTGATTTTTGTCAATTATGCTAATTTGCTAAACTTATAACGTTGTATTCACCCTGAGGGGTGGTGGGTATTTTGTGGACATTTTTCCATATCTGCCCCTGGAAGCTTCCAATAAAGACCAACCTTTACATTAACTCCTATACTAATATTATCTCTAAAGTGTGTTGTTTTATTTCTAGGTTCCTTTAGGCATCACTGGTGATGTCCACCAGCACCACAGCTGCCAGCAAAGGGAAACTGTCCCTGGCCTATCTCAGTGCTGACACAGGCTGATGTAGAATGGCACAGGGAAAAGTGCTTACCTTTGCTAATCAACACTGCTTTTACCTTTATTTTCCCTGCTACCCTGCCATCAGCAATCTCACACACTTATCTATTCATCTTCAAATAAAAGAGCATTTGCTAAAAGAACAACCTGGACTAATGCGCCAGGAAAGAAAAAAAAGAGGCTAAAACACTGCATGTGGCAGCTGTCTTTCATACTTTTCCTTTAATGACAGGTCACACGAATGTCGCTTATTTAACGACAAAGATTTTTCTCTGCCCAAGAGAGCTGGTGCTCTCCCACTCTGACAGTAGTCAGCTCACATCCATGGCGCAGGACAAACAGATACACAAAGCCAAGGTTATGGGCAAAAAGCCTGAACATCAAAAGAAAGGAATCCCAGAAGTTTCTAAGCTTTTTCCTCTGATAGTATTGACTCTTTTTTTTTCCTCTTTGTGGTTGCTAGGACTGATGATCTCAAAGGCTGAGAACAAAGCTTAGAAAAATAAGACTCACAAAAACAAACACTTCTTAAAGTTGCCAAATCTCTTTGAGTTCCAGAGGGGAAGAGAGGGAGAGAAAGAGAGAGATAGGACTGCAAACCCCCAGTGCCAGTGCACCTGACAAATATCCAGGTTAGCTCTGGTAAAACCTAACTGGGGTGACTCTGATGGGTACTGCTTGAGAACCAGGATTTCATCAGTTTGCAAAAGCCATGAACAGTGCCAAATTTGGCTCAAGGAGAGGCAGGGATGCTCACAGAAACCCTCCCCCTGGCAGGGATGTTGCAGTCAGACCTTCGTGGGATGGGCAGGGGTGGGCAGACAAGACAGGTTGTGTCTTTAGCAGGCACAGCAGCTTCAGAGAAGGATGTTTGCCCATGGCCTAAGGTGCAGAATCGTTTCATTTTGTTTGTGAACACAGAAATATTATTGTCTCACCTTGGCAACAGCAATTTCACTGAAAAAGAAAGCTGTTCCTGCTAGGAAACACCAGCTTTCACTTGCTGCTGTCAAATTCTGCTCAGTACTTCACTACAGCTCACCCAGAGCAACTGCTGGGCAAACACACAGCAAGGTTAATGCAAGGCAGTGCCTCTGCTCATGCATTGGCTGTGGCCAGGGAGGGAATTCCTCCATTCCAAAATGTGCCTACGGATGATTTATTTTAGACCTTATTCAGCCTGTGCAATGCCGTTTTGAATTCATGATGGAACACCAGTTTGAAGCTGCTGCAACTGGGCAGTGCTGTGCTGCTGCCTGGATTTTGGCTGAGTATAGCTCTGAGCAAGCATATAGCTGAAAACAAGGATTTAAGTGGGGTTATGCAGAAATGTTCCCCAATATTTGCTTCCAAGGTGTCATTTCCATAACTGTGTCCCCATTTTTCCATGCCCAGGCAGGTTGGGCAAAAGGCAGGTGTTGAAAGTTCACCCTGTTTCCAACCAGTGCAGGAAACTTGGTGGCTACAAAGCAGCTGAGGATTCCCTTGACCTTATCTTCACACAGGGTGAGGATCCTAAACTCAGGACTGACTCAGCCAGCACAGGGCACAAAAAATAACCAATTTGGAAACCCAACACTTCCAGGTTTTAGCTCTGAATTTCTCCTCTGAAGACTCAGTGCTCCAGAACGAGCCACTCCCCCAAGCAGGGCTGTTCTCCAGGCAGGCGGGCGAGGGTACGGCTGTGTGTGGGCAACACACCCTGTCATCCTGGGACGTGTCTGCAGGGGAAAATGCGGGTGTTTAAGGTCTGCCACTACGTGTGTGAGTCAGTGGGAATAAATTACAGCACGCTACACCCTCTGAAGGCTCTAATCCAGCGAGGAGATGTCCTCAGAAGAGGGTAAAACCTACTGTGATCTCCTGGATCAGAGCATTCGCACCAGGGTTCAACCCTGCCAGATGCCACCTTCTGTCGATCTCTTATAAAATCCCTGGCCATCCCCACAGAGGGAGGCTTGCTGTCCCTCCTTGCTGCCCTGTGGTCTCAGAAATGTGGGATCTTCAGGGCCTTTTTGCCATTCTCCTTCCTAAACCCATTATCCAGCAGCTCTCGTGTGGGTGCAGCACAGCACAGGAACTGATTTGGCTTCTGGTGTCTGAACCTGCCCACGTTGTTCTGCCCTGGAAAGGACCTTCTTAACCTTGAGGGGTGCCAGGATTTTTTTTTAACAGTTTTCCCGTGTTGTCTGACTATCTCCTACTGTTTTTTTTCTTTTAAAAAATATTCCTCTCTCTGACTTTTGGCTCCTGTGTGATGCTGGGTTTTAAGGGGCAGGAAAGACCAAAGGTAAAGCTTGAATTCCTTTCACTCTGGTTCTTCTCCCCTGAATCCAAGCTGCTTGAAAAGCACACCAGTGAGTTCTGGTGGTCTTGTCTGACACCGTGGGACCCAGAGCCTCCTCCACTGAGCTGCAGAGGAGGCAGAATCTCCCTGCAGAGAGGCTGGGGAAATGAAGGGCCTTTTGCTCTGAGTTAATTATTTATAACCCATGTTGGCTGAGTATGCAACCTCTTCCAGCCAGCTCTGTCCTCTCAGCATTTGTGCAAAGGCTGAGAAAACACATTAAAGATGGGACAAGTGCACTCTCTCTGGGTGAAAGTGGGAGAGCGTGGTATCCTAAGACGGAGGGAAATGTCCTTCAAATCTCCTACACTTGAGTGTTAGTTCACCTCATGCCTTTCATGTATTTATCCTTATGAAACTGTGCAGAGAGAGGAGGTGATATTCTCATTCAGCCTTCCATGTGGGTGTACATAAAATTGCACGGACCCGCTCACTCCGGTGACTCCAGCTCAGCTTCCTGCTTAACTTTAATGAAGGGACTTTCATAAACATCCAGGACCTGGGTTACGGCAAAAATAATTTTTTTAAAATTAGCAACTGAAGTTATTGGCTGCTGTATGGTTTTGCATGTCTCCCCCTGCAGAAGGTAACATTTTTATCTCTGTAATTACACGGTAGGCGGCCAGCACAGGGTGCAGGGTCAGTACAGGGCACTGCAGGGTAATGATGTGGCCATTTTTGCCTGGTAAATTACAGAGTTATCTTGGGACTGAGAAAAGGAGAAGGGCAGCAACTGCTTGACTAATTGGTGGTTTAAAGTTTAATTACCCCGGGGCTGACGTGCTACCTCCCAGATGCAGCTCTGTGCTGAAAGAACAAGTGCAGAGCCTGCAGGTGGCTCACCCCACACGGACACAGCAGCCCCAGGAATTGCAGCCTCAGCCCCAGGCTGCCAAGAGCAGCCCAGCCTCTGCTGTGCATCCTCCTGGAGGGATGGACACATCTGGGGAGCACAGGGTAGGAGCTCTGCTGTGGAAAACATCCTTTTCTCTCTCTTACCTCTCCCCAGATCTCCCTAGGAAAGGAATTTTCCATCCTCCTGTGAGACTTGCTCCAGGAAGATGCTCCTGCCACTGCCCAATACTGCTCTGTCCTTTAACCTCCCTGCCTTAAAGGGAGAATCCTTTCCTTAAAGGAATCCTTGCATCCAACCCTTTCCCCAGAGCCATGACAGTCAGATTTCATTTAGCACCAAGGGGGGAGTGATAAAATGACTTTGGTCTGCATCTGTCATCCAGCCAAGGTCAAACCACCACAAAACCCCAGCACACTTGGAGAGATACCCTGCAGAAAATCTTGCTGACTCAAGAGAGAAAACTCCACAAGGAGAACATAGAAAAAGACTTTGGTATTTTTTTTACCCAAAAGGTGGATGAGAAAAAGGGTGTACAGCTCAGTAATTGTAAAGATAGTGCTTTATAAAACTGTGAGATAGAAAAAAACCCCACCAATTAGGGTAACTCACCATATTTGCCAGGATGTAGTGGTACCCATTCCCATTTTTTTCAAGCTTGATGATCTGCAAGATAAAAAACAAGGATAATTAGCAGAGATCAGCTAAGGAAAGAGAACTCAGTTATCTGCCCTTTCTCACTCTTATTTTTCCTTGCTGACACTATTCAGCTGTGAGCAGGAAGGCACAGCAAAAGAAAAGTTCACAGTCTTATTAGAGAATGGACAGAGTTTCACACAGGATATCTAAGCAGCAAGTCTGGAATTAGACAGGACAACAGCCCCAAGAACTTTGTACAGGCAGGGAAAGAAAACCACCAAACCAGCCTGTTTCCTATGGGCTTGGGGGAAACAAAAAAAAAGCCTTAACAAGGTTTGTATTTCAGACAAGACAGGAACAAACGGGGAGTTGGGGTCCACGTGTGCTATGAATGCAACTGAAATATCAAGCAAGACTAGAGTGCAATCTTGCACATCCTCCAAGCTCCAGTCCCTGCTGCAAACACCTGCCTGGGAGAGGTGGCTGGAAGTTTAGGCTATGGGTAAATTTTTCTGCTTTAATGCATCAGTGTAGCTTCAAACCACAGGAAGAAACTGTCTGGGCAAGCCACAGAGGATTCCCCTGCATGTTCACTGAGATAATTTATATATTCATATGCATGGTGTATCAATATTTGTGCTTTGCCACTCATTCCTTTCTCCCCGATGCTACAGAGTCAGGTTTTTATTTTCTTTATCAACACAATTGCTTACCAATCTGTAACAACTGAGTTTTTCTATGTTAACAGGAAGAGTTTACCTTTATTTTTCCCTTTCCACCTGTTGCAGATTTGCCTGTGACTGAGGGGAACAGAGACACTTACCAGATGGCCCCTGTCTTTTTCTCCCTTGATTTGAAAAGGGTACAGAAAGAATACAGCTAAAAATTCTACTATTATTGCTGACTCCATTTTTTCATTGAAATTCCACTCTATTGATTTCCATCAGCACTGTTAAATTCTTACTAATTTACTAGAATGAGATACCATCTGCATTTGAGCCACTCTACATATAGAAAGAAGAAAGTGGAAAAAAAAGGCCCAAACCAACATTCCTTCAAAGCCTGCACAAACACAGGATTTGCCAGCTTCTGAGAGAACTCTGCTGTTTCCATTAGGTTTCTTGGCTGGCAACAATACCTCTTATTTCCATTGTCATCTGAATTGATTCTGAATTGCTGCCCGCACTGCCAAGGCACAGGCAAAATCTGCACAAACTGCAGTGAGGCCAGAAAGATCCTCCCAGCCAGGATGATCACAAAACCACTGCTGTGTTGGATTCAACCAGAAATCAGTTTACCCAGGACTCGTCTCTGATACCAGGCTGGCAGCAGGTACTTGAGAAGTGTCAGATGAGGGCAGAGACTGATCCTCCCCGTGGGACAGCACTCCCAGATTATCACGAGCAGTCATTTAGGGATTTCCAAATGGATTATAAATGAGCTGACACTTGCTCTGTGCAACTGGTTCATCTGCCTTAGCCCTTCTCTGATGAAGTGCTCTTGTATGCATAATAAAACTCATCTGGTTCTCAGCATTAACGTGGGGGTGGCAATTAACTCCAATGAAGGCTTCATTTAGAAGCAGTTCCTTACACAGCCAATGCCAGCTCCACCAGCTTCACTGCCCTGGGCTCCCTGCACAGAGTCCCTTGGTGCAGCTTCTGCTGAAGTGTCTGGAGCTCTCAGAAAAAAGCTCTGTCTACCTAAAGCTATGGAGATATACACCTCATTTCGGGTGGTTTTCTGAGTATCTTCCACTGCCAGATCTAAGAAGCAAAACGAGACCAAACTTGTCTTTCCATTCATCAGCTGAGCCTGACCTTTGCAGTAAGTCCCAGACCTTGTGAGAGGAAGGAGAATCTCAGGTGCACTGGGATGTCTAAGAATTATGATCCAATTCCCCTTTTCTCCAGTGTCAACAATAGCTGGCATTGGCTCCTTCTGCCCAAACTCTCCTTTGTTATTTTACGAGGTGTCAGAGCCGATGAAGCGGAGAGGGCTGCCATCCAGCTCTCCCTGAGCTGTTAATCTCACAGCCCATCCACCTGAATTATGAGGCTCGTTTCCTGTGTTTTACACAGTTATTTGTGATCTTAATTTATTTTAAAATGCTTGCTCAGTCCTAATGTGTCCGGACAGCAGTAGCAAGCTGAGGTTATAATAGCATTTATCACTTCTCCTGACTGTGGTGAGAGGCTGTGCTGGGCTGCATGCTGATTGCTCACTTGGGCCACCTAGGTTTCATTACCCACTTCTTAATGGGCGAGTTTGACATCTATTAGAGAGAAATCCTCTCAGAGTGAAACACTGGCAAAGTAGAAATTCCAGTTACTCATTTTAATGAGAGACAAGGAAGAAACAATAGAGGGCTGTGATGGAACACAACCCACCACGTACTTATCCCATTAGGGCTACACAGCACAACCCCACGGCAACCTGCCCTGAGCCAATGACAGGTGCCTGGGCAAAGATAAATCAAACCCTTGAGACACGACAGGGAGAAATCTCCCAGAGAGAAGCCAGGTCATTTTTAGCACACGGAGCAGTGGCTCCTCCACAGCTGGGCTGTCAGAGCTCGAGGGCTGCCTTGCTGGAGTCACCGGTGTTATTGGTGCTTTGTGAGTGGAGGGAAAATGAAAAGTGTGTGCAAGCAGCAGTGTGGGGGTGGGAGGCACAGGAGCTGAGCAGCTCTCTTGCTCACCATGCTCTCCCAGCTCTCCTGCTCACCATGGAGCACAATCCCACTGCCACGGAGAGACAGAGCCGGGCTTGTCAGGGAAGAAGAGAAATGCATTGAAATGTCCCCGAGAGGCTGAGGCAGCTCCTGGAACAGCTCAGACAGTCAGAGGGACAGGGCAAACAGCACGGTGACATTCCCACAGAGGCTGCTGGGGTGGTGAGCTGAGGGACCAGACAGCAGCTCAAGTTACAGCCCAAGTTACAGTCCCAGCTGAATTTCACTTGATAATGAGCTGAACGCTGTCTTTGAATCCCTCCAGTCATGTGTACACTATGAAAAACCTGGCATCACCTTCTCATGCTGGGACAACTGCCTCTGCTCTCAGAAATCCTGGTGGACTCGGAACAAGAATGCAAAAATGGATGAAAATGGACTATGCAGGTCTGAGAAAGTTGTTCACAGCCCTATCCCTCGCTAGAGTGTTACCTCCCAGGCACAGATATCTGCTGGACTTGCTCTGTATTTTTGTAGTAAAACACAGCTTTGTGCCTTTTCTCCCTTTTTACAACATTACAAAACAAATAATCACAGTACCTGGATTTTTAGTGCTCTTACAAATAGCTTTTTCTATATCTGGGTTTAACTCTTCCTTCAGTTATGTGAAGAAATTTGAAAGAAAGACTTATTTTCCTGTTTATATCAAGAAGATTAGATAAATCTTGACTATACAACTTAAGAATCTGTTAGACAAACCAGGCTTAAAAACCTGACACTATTAATCCTAGAAATTTCACATACCCTGTGGAAAAGTCAAATTCACTGACTAGGTCTTGTCCAAAATTTTGTTTGACTGCAGCTGCTCCATGGTCAGAGAGAAGACTTTACCTTCTGGAATAACCTGTTTTCTCTTTCATGAACGTGACTTTTGCTTTGAGGTTACAACCTGCTCTCTGCTTTGTCATTACACATAACAGAGGAGCATCCAGAGACATCCAGCAGGGATGGATTGTGCTCGTGTCTGAGCTGTGCATCTGGTGAAATGTCAGTCCCTGTCGCAGACAGGGAGCAGCTGAAGTGTGAGACGGGAGATGACAGTACCTGAGACAGGGAGACGTGTGAAGCACGAGGTAAGAGTGAGCTGATTATGAGGAGAAAAGCAGTGGGAATTGCAGGGCATCGCCTGCAGGGCCCTTTCCAAGCCCTTCCAGTGGTGGGGAAGGACTTGGCTGTAGGTGTGAGAGGGAAAGGTATCGTGGCTGGAGCTGAAGTGTGGGCTGAACCCGCCCTTGGGCTTGTATTTGTCTCCTGTCCACAGAAATCCATTTTCAGGACTGATGTACCATAATTCTCCTGTCCTGCTGGCACAGGTGTGAGAATTTGGTGCAGCACATGGAGGCTGGAGGACCAGGAATCTGGCAGTGCCAATTCACACCTCCAGCCTAAGTCAAAAACTGGAGGAAGGCTCAGCAGAATCAGGAGGTGCCACATCCTGTGCACAGTGCTTGGGGGAATTAGCACAAAGCAAACTCACTGGGGAGCAAGGGGGTGGACAGGGCTCAGCAAAGGAGTCAAACAAGTAGGGAACACGGAGCAGTGGAGCTCGCTCAGTGTGAATTCATGAGAGCTTGTACTGTTCCTGCAGCTTTCCTGTTCCCACAGTAACACAACAGAGAAATACCTGTGAGCTCGTCAGCTGCAGGGCACACACCCCACACCCAACGAGAGCCACACGGAGACAGGGATCAGGCAAGGATGGGGAGAACTTCTCCAGGGAGAAACAACCCTTCCCATCCTGCAGGCAAGACCCCTCCCTGAAGGCCCACACCAACACAACCTTGTTAAGGATGATGTTCAGCCTCTCCGATTCGCAGTCCACCACCACCAGCCTTTCCTTCTTCTTCTCCAGCTCCTGGAAGAGCATTCGGTAGCCCTCCTCTGTTGTTGTCAGGATGTTGACAGCTGTCACCTGCCAGTTCTTCTCAGCTGCAGTGTCCAGCACTTTCTGCAGGACTGACAACCCTATGATGGGAAGAGAAGGGGGAGAGCCAGGTTTTAGTGGTGCAATGACATCTTTCCATCCTCCTGTGCAGCTGCCTAAAGTCACGAGAGTGCAGCAGAACTACAGAGAGCAGCTAATAGTCTAGATCTGACCCAAACTCAGCTGGGCTAGAATTAATGACTCCTGCTTTTTCTGTCCTGGCCCAGATGATTCCAGGCCTAATTTTCCTTTGTAATTGGCAGATCAGTCTCGTTGATCAGGCCCTGCTGTGGGATTCAGATAAGAACTCTAATCCCCGTCTTCCTGTCTGTCACTACCCAAATAACTTGATCTCTCTCAGCCATAGTTCCCTTCTTGTCTTTGATCCGTTTAGGCTGTGTGCTCCCAGGGGTAGGGACACCCTCAGCAGTCACAGCACACTGCCATACTCAGCATCCTTCTCTCTCAGCAGCATCTCATCAGGAGACCATTACTTTTGGAATTATGTTGCCTAAATTATACGCCCAGCTTTCCAGAGGAGATGAACATAGCAATTGTCTGACCTTTTGAGATATTCAGCGTGCCCATGCCTCATGACAACAGAAAGCAGGTGGGATGCTTTCATACCTTCTCCTTGTCTCTAAAGCCCATCCTGTCCCTTCAGGGGATAATTATAACTTCCAGGACAGAGGTGTGAATCACCTTACCTCTGCCCTATCCTCCACAAGTCTGCTTTGCTTGCAGCCTCCAAGTCTGGAGCTTTAAAGGCATCTGAGAACTGGGAAAACCGAATCATGAAGCAATGAGCTCTCTAACCCTGTTCATGGTTTAGAAAGTTAGATAACATCTTCCATTACCCTACAAAGCTTTTTGTTCTTTTACATAGAAAACTGACATGCACCAACACTGGGAATTTGGAGTTCTCCAAGCTATCTGTCATAAACACACATTTCACACCTGGCTGTGGGCTTAGGTGAGACCTGAGTAAGTGTTCAGGTTTCATAAACCCGAGTTCATGTTTATAAACTCGGGACTCAGTGGCCTTGAGTTGGACAGACCAGTTCAATATGGGACCTACTGAATAGAAGCAATTTTCCCATTTCAAATTCAAAACCAATTGCACATCAAGTGTTTCCTTCGTGTTGATGGGGCTCAGACCTGACCCCATGAACACACACACACACACCGGGTCAGGCTGATGCTTCGTTTAGATCGATGCCCACCTTCAGCAGAAAGGGGTATTTCAAAAATAATCAGCGAACAGGGAAGGCATAGGGTGACTCAACCTCCAGCAACCCACAATTTTGGAGGCAAGAACTCCTTCTAGACCACAATCTTTAACTGCTGGGTATCCCCTCCCAGGCAGCTGCCACTTACCCCGGTCAGCGTCGTAAATGTAGACGAATTTCTGCCAGCTGTAGTGCTCGATGACACTGATCAGGGCATCCTGGAGCTCCGGGCGCAGCTGCAGGACGAACTGGTTGGAGGTTTCCACGGGGAAGCTGGGCGTTATGAAGCAGACGTGGAGAGCCCCGCAGAAAGACGTGAGCATGTTGACGGTCCTCCTCTCATAAAACCCAAAGATGGCATAGACGCCCTTGGAGAACTGGGAGCAGACTGCAGGAGCAGAGAGAAAGGTCGTGAGGGCAGAAATTCAAGGAGGTTTCTCAGCAATGTCGCCAAAATAAAGCTTTTCCCTGAGATAAGCTGCAAGGCCTCTCTGGACCAGATAATTTCCCCCCAGGTGGGTGGGTTGGTGAAGGCAACCTGTGAAGAACAGGGCTTGTGGCCATGGGGTGCCCTGCCCTTGGCCTCCACAGACCTGCTTTGCTTTTGATAGGCAGAAGTGACTGAGAAGAATGAAATCAGTGTCCCCAGGGCTCTGCTGAAGATTTTGCTGCTTCTGGGGTAAAATGAGTTATCTGAACATGGGAACCCCTCGGCAGAAAGAGTCTACTGCTGCCCTGGATGCATTCACGGAGCAGGAGGAAAGCCTTTGCACAGCAGCACAGCCCTGTGTGGCCAACAGCTCCAGAAAAAAAGACGGGTTTGACCTCAGGATGTGAGGAAACCACTCTGAGAGGGCATCTCAGCAAAGGTTCACCAATGTTCGAGGCTCCAGGGGGATCTGTCCTGGGGCATGAGCTGCTGGCACTCGGAGCCTCTGACACCAGGAGTGTGCTGGTACTTGGGAACACAGCTTTGGCATCTTCTGGTTTCCTCACAAAGCCATGGAGACAGGGCTGTGTGCCCAGGGAGGTGCCAGCAGTGTCCTGGGAGGTCTCCACCAGGAGGGCTCACTGGGTTCCCTGGCAGGTGTCTGTCTGTCCCCAGCCCCTGGTGCTGGGCTGTGCAGGGGGGGCTCCCTTGGGCTGGAGCCCTTCTCTGGAGAGCACTTAATGAGATCATGGGAGCTGCTGGGAAAATGCCTCAGGATCCCAGTGAGGCAGAGGGAGTTCACAGTTTGGGTTGTAAAACTTAACCCCTGAGACAGTCAGACTCATTTAATATCACCTCTGTTTACGGCACATCCCAAGTTACCATCAATAAATCTCCGAGCCGGAGGTGGTGGCAGTGACAGCATTTTCCTGTGTCAGAACTCTTGGCACTCCTGTCTCCTCCTCTTGTCACTCTGGCTCTGAAGACCTTTGGCTGTGACATTTATACTGACTCGACACTTCACACATCGCTCGCCAGCCCTCCCCAGCCGAGTGCAGGCTGAGGAGTTGGGTGTGACATTCTGGGGTCCCCAGCCGAGTGCAGGCTGAGGAGTTGGGTGTGGCATTCTGGGGTCCCCTGGCGAGTGCAGGCTGAGGAGTTGGATGTGGCATTCTGGGGTCCCCTGGCGAGTGCAGGCTGAGGAGTTGGATGTGGCATTCTGGGGTCCCCAGCCGAGTGCAGGCTGAGGAGTTGGGTGTGACATTCTGGGGTCCCCAGCCGAGTGCAGGCTGAGGAGTTGGGTGTGACATTCTGGGGTCCCCTGGCGAGTGCAGGCTGAGGAGTTGGATGTGGCATTCTGGGGTCCCCTGGCGAGTGCAGGCTGAGGATTTGGGTGTGACATTCTGGGGTCCCCTGGCGAGTGCTCTGCGCTGCTCGGGACTCCCCTGACCTGGTTTCTGCATGTGTGGCTGGAGACAGGCTCCTAAATATGAGCTTCTTGCATCCTTATCTGGGCTCCATGAGAGCTCTGTCCCTCCAGCAGGGACCCAAAGTCCATCCTGGCTGGCTTGCAGCCATCCTGGGAAAGATTGCCCTGTTCCTCACTTCTCTACTGCCAGCACCAAACATCCCGAGGGAAGAGCAGATCCTGCTGCCTGTGCAAAGCAAGTCCCTGCTCCCATCTCACCCCCAAAACGAAGCAGCCAGACTTCGTGGTGGTGCTGAGAGCTGAGAAGGGAATCTCACAAGACAGATGAAATTTTTTCCTTTCTCTTGGAGCCGAGCCCAGTTTTTGGGCATCCCAGTCCCTCGGTTTGTTCGCAGGGTCACTCATCCTCTTTTCACTGATTAGCACCTGTGATCTCAGCACTTCCCTCCCACAAGGGAATTCGCTGTTCTGCAGGGCAGGGACGCCTCACAAAGCCCGAAGCGAGACAGAAATAACCCCCTCTTCTCTTTATTTTCACAGCAGTGCCTCTCTTTGCAATCAGCAATTGTGTCTGTATCAGCTGGAGTCACTGCCCTCATCATGAGACTGACACATTCAGGAAGAAAAGCAGCAGATACAGATAGAAATAGTCTGAGCATCGTTTCCATGTGAGTGGAGCAGTGGGTCTAATGAACGGTGCGAGATACCATATGTGAGAGATCAGAACGTGATCTCCAGAGACCCAGGCTTCAGCCTCACTGGGTGATTAAAGAGACATTTTCGGGACAGCTGAACAATCCAGGACAATTAATAATCCAGACAATAAACTCAGCTGGCTTGGTTTGTTTTGTTTCAGACAAGGCATGGCTTCCTTGGATTTTCTTTTCTATTTGAAAGGAATCTATCATATTTAATATATATATTTTTTTAACTCTGTGGCTCAGTCACGCTCAGGCATCCCTCCTACACTGTTCTGAGACATCACCAGTGCCAGCATTTGAAACAGATTGTACCAAAGACAACTGGGAGAGTGAACACTCTTTATCATTAGTAAATTTGGAAAGAACGCTCACTTGCTTTGTACTTGCAGGCTAAGAGGGGCCATGGACAGGGCAAATAGTTGGGGAAAAAAAAGAGGCTTGCCAAGGGTTATCTCCCAAATAAAAACAAACTCTTGTGTCAGTTAATCTGGAAAAACGAAGAGTGAGAGCTGCAGCCACCTTTCTGGGACTGGCATAATGTAAAAGCAGTGGCTGCAAAATTATGTAAATTTCAGGGCTATTTTAAATTACAGATGCTCCAAATGAATTTACACAGCAAAACTAAAAAGAAATTACTTGCTCGTTATTTAATACACTAAGAGATTGCTGGAACTTCTTTACATTTCCTTTAATCATTTTATGAAGCAAATTTGTTAATTATTCTGTTCTCATTTGATTGCTCTGCAACTTCCTAATAACATACTACTAAGAATTGTAAACCTTGAGTAGAGGATGCAAGCATTTAAAGCTCTCTGTGTTTTTCTAGGGACAAGCAGTCACTATCCTCTGACTGACGGTTTTCTAAAAAGATTAAGAAACATAAAAGGGATGAAGATCGTGCTGGAATGGAAGGTCCAGGAAGTTGAGCTCTTCTGGTCCATTGGCTGGTGACACATCACCCTTTCCAAGCCCTGTGCCAGCTCTGTGTGAGCAGCTGCTGGCCCCAGCCCAGCTTTTCCTGCAGCCAGCCTGGAGAGCAGCTCCAGCAGCTGAATTTGGACAATTTCCACCTCAAGCCCATTCCTGCAGGCAGGAATCTGGGTGAAATCCAACAGTGTAAATGTTTGCCTATCCCAGGATGTGAGCACGAGTGAGGAGGGTGCAAATGCAGAGATCTGTGGCTGTTTGCATGTGCTGTTTGTGGCCTCTGGGCTGCACAGTGGGAAAGGACAGAGAATGTCAGGCTGTACCTGTGCTCGTACCTTACATTGAATTTGTAACTAATTACAGAAGAGTTTCCCTCCAAACTAGCCCTCAGAAAATATAGCTGATCATGCCTGATAACCATGGCAACTACTATTGTGTTCTCCCTGATCAGTCTTGTTTAATTGATCAGATCACAAAATCAGGGATTTGTGGCCGGGACATTCCCAGCGTGTGCTGCACCCAGCCACAGGGACACCCCACATCCCTCATTCTCCAGCACAGGATTTCTCCCTGAAATCTCTAGTGCTGTTCAGCAAGGAAAATTAGGTAAAAGCAGAGGCATTGACTAGATTGTCACCTGGTTATGCTGGAGAGACAATCCAGTGACAAGCACCTGCTCTCTGCACACAACGCTGCAGAGCGCCTGCTGCAGCCAGGGGAGGTGAGAGCTCATCTGACTGCTCCAAAAACTTCTCTAACTTACAGCAAAAATCAGAATAGTTTGTAAGTTAGTTAGAAAGTGGCTGATGTGGTAGAACAAGCAGGGGAGGCTGCCCTCCCCCCCTGTGGAATGGTAGGCACTGCAGAGCTGGTGTGTCCTTGAATTCAGATGAGGAAAAAGCATCTGTGATTCACTCATTCCTGGAATCCACAGACTCAAGGATTTCTAGTCCTGCAGTTTTAATCAAAACTTCACTTTTCATATGGAAATATTCAAGGTAAAGAATGTACATCAGAGAGAAACACTGATTTTACTGAAAGCACACACAGGAGAGGGCACCTTCTTGGGAGCTGAAGAGAGGCAGCTCTGGCCACCTTTGCAGATGCTTCCAAGAAAAAGAAAATTACATCAGGAAATACATCAACACTCACAACTTTAAATTGCACATTTTCTCTTTGGAAGAGGAAAGAAAAAGAGGTGTTTTGAGTCTATAAAAATTCATGGTAGAATTTTTTTTTGGCTGAAGCTTTTAACCAGAGGGAGTAGATGAACAAGAGTGATTTCTGCATTTAGGAGAGTCAGAGGTATTTTGAAAGTGGGTGTTTGACCTAATCCATGTGAAAGGCAGATAACACAGACATCTCTTTCAGGTTTTGGTTGAAGACGACCCAAAAAGTTTCCCTCAGAAACCATCACCACAAAGAGGGGCTGGAACAATCTTAGCATTTGAGGCAGGAGGAAGGGCAAATGGGCTGCACAGAAGGATGGAAATGAGGATTTGGTCTCCAGCAGTGAAAACTGTGCATTCTGCTGAGAATCTGCAAACAAGACTGCAAAAAGAGAACTGCTCCCCAGGGACACAGCTGGGGAGGAAGCCTGGTAGGAGATCCTGGCAACTGCTCATCTGCCGTTTCCTTTAGAAGCAGAATTTTCTCCATTTCACTGAGTTTAAGACTAGAAAGGGACATTAGATCATTTCTACTGACTTGTTGTATCTCATGGACTATTAAGTTTCACCCAGCTACCCCTGGAGGGAGCCAATAATGTGGCTTAGTTGACTCTTAGGAGATTCAGCTGCTGCAAGTGCCTCAGTCAGAGAACAGAAGTAGCAGACACAAAGCATACCCAAAGCCACAAGAGCGGTAAAAAACCTGATTAAACGAAATATCCCCAGATGTTCCTCGCAAATGACTCCTGTTCTCACTTGCAAGAGGGGACAGAAACCCCAGATGGTCCCTGCCAGGTCTCAGAGGCCATTCTGGAGAATGTCATGGTATCTAGGAGGGAAGACACTGCATCCTCTCCAGGAAAGCTGTTCCTACAGTGCTGAGCTGGAGATGTGATCAAATTATTCCCCACAGCCCAAACAAAAAAATAGAGAAAAATATAGAGTTCAAGATAAGAAAAAATCTTTGAAACCACTCAACCCAGCACACAGCAGAATGAACAAACGCCTTTTAAAAATTGCAAGGTAAGTGTGGCCAGATTTTGAGGGTAATAAAAGAGTGATCTCAGTTATGTCAGTTATCCCCTGGAAGCTATTAAAGCTATTAAAGATGAGCCCTGCAATGCCTGCAGCCCCAATATCATCTTCATGTGCCCAGACCTCCTGGGACACAGCACCAACACCCTCACTGGCAGCAAAACATCCTCATTGCCAACAGTGGTGTCAAGAAGCAGCTCCCACATGCTTCCCTTTGCTCACTTGGAGTGTGTTTGTGCACATGTGGGAAAGAGGAGGGAGGATATGCATGCATAATTAATTCTCAGCATGCCCTGCCTGGAGGCCACCCTCACACGGTGATGGAGAACCTGACATCAGGTTGGCAAAGCTGGTGGAGTTCCAAGGGAAGAGCTCTGGTGTCTGCTGCAATCAGGATCAGCTCAGCTTTCCTCCCGAGTGTTTGTCCTCACAGCTCTGCACCGTGGCGTGGGTGCCACAGCTCATCTCCTCAGCACATCCCAACGACAGCATGTTCCCACAGATTTCTGCAGCAGGGGAAAGCCAAACAGATTCTGCACTCCCCCATTGTTCCACTCGTGTGTTTAGCTGACAGCAGATATGTCCCACATATTGGATCAACTGCAAATCAGGCTGATGTGATATCACAAGAAATCCATGTTTTTCTTTCAAATGTATAAAAGGCACAGAAGAGTGCTCCCTTCCATCATCTCCCTGCACTGCAGCTCTAATGATCCTGGAAGATGGAAAGTAATGTTGATTTTTACATAAAGATCTGCTTTTCTTCCCTCATATTTAAACAATAATCTATGACTGAAGAGCTGCTCATAAATGCATATGCTGATAGCTTGAATTTATTCAGTTAAGTTTGCCTGCTTGAAAAATGACAAGTTTCCTTTGAGATCAAATTGGATTTGGGGTACTTCTTTCTCACATGCTGCTGAGTTTTGGGAAACAGAAATAGCATGGTGGTTTGGTCACCAAAAATGAACAGCACGGACTCTCAGTCATTTAAGTGAACTTTTGAATCAAAGTCATGGTGGTGGAAGACACAGTCATGTGGAGTTGACTTTAATCTCTCTAAGGGACCAGTTGAAGATCCTCACCCTTCCACTTGTGTACTTCACATCTTGAAACCTCTTTTTATTTTTCTACCAGAGTCTTTAAATGCAGTTCTTACCCAGCGTGCTACAAAACAGAAGAAAAAAATCCAAATATCAAAGGTCTTAATGAGGTCACTGAACTTGTTGAAATAAGGAGAAGGAAAATGATGATGTTTGTCAAGATTCTACTTGCTTGCTTTATTTGTTTTTAAAAGTATTTTTACTTTGGGATTGCTAATACTTTGTTGAGTCATGTAAAACCAAGAATTAAATATATTGAAGGGTTTGCAGTCAACACAAACTATTTCTGAGCACTTTTAATAGGAATTAGATGCAAATCCCCTGTGCGGAGGACACTGAGATCAGAAGCATCCTTAAGAGGGTCTCATTTCTTCTGTGGGTAGAATTAGGTTATTATTCTAACAGGGACAGTTTGGTTAATGAGGGTCCTGTGGTTAACAGATCAGATTATGTGAAAGGAGAAATGGGTCCATTGCCATCTCTGTTTCAGGTTTGTTATTTAATCATGATTTGGATCTCTGCTTGTGAGGCAGCTGCTTTTCTCTGAGCCCATCTGTTGCAGTCCCTTCGGTCAGAGGCTGGCTTGTGCACCATGCTCATATAGACCCAAAATGAGACCCATCTCTGAGCTGCAAGCACTGAGGCCACACTCTCAAGCTGTGTAGGGTTCTTGTTGTCTACTGCCTTCATCTCTCCAGTGTCCCATACCAGAGCCACAGCTTTTCCACAGCACTCCCTGCTTTCACAGCTTACAACCAGAAAAGATGTGCAGAAGGGCTCTGGTGCCTGAAGAATACTCAGCGTTTTTCATCTCTTATAAAAGATCTGACCTTTCTACCTTGTCTCATTGTTTAAATGGGAGTGTTTTCCTCCATGCCAGTCTGTCTCATTTCTGGGGGACAGCTAGCAAGCCCATTTAGGATACAGTCTTCTGAGAGCTTTTTGTGGTACATTTTGTCTTTGGAAATCATAGAATCATAGAATGGTTTGGCTTGGAAGGGACCTTAAAGATGTGCCAGAACTGTCTGACACTGGTATCAGGTCTGCTGGGCAGGCTGGCTTTTTGCTGTGTCCAGAAAGGACCCAGCAGAAGATGCTGCCGTGCTGGGTTCCCTCGGAGCAGCAGGAGCTCTGCAAAACCGGCTGAACTCTCCTGGCCCACAACCCTCACCTCGAGCTCCCCTGCAGCCACCCTAGAGGGAAGGAGTGATCCCTCAGAGGGCCCTCAGCTGCAGATGGATGTTCCCATGGGACCCATGGACTCAGGAAGACCAGAGATCCCTGCTCTCATCTAACCTTCCTCAATGAAATTGAAAACTCATAATTCGTCCTCATTGAACTCTCTGTGTCTGAAGCAGAGACATAAATATTAGAGCAAGATTACTACAAATGAAAAAGCGACAGCGATATTGTAAAAGGAGATGAGGAATGAGGGTTGAACCAATTTTCCTTCTGCTTTTTTATTAGATGGCCTTTTGTATTATATTGGTCCTTCTGAAGATAGTGCTGTACAAGGAAAACTAAGTACAGGATCAGGGTGTAGATTCTGCTGGGAAGCATGAACAACAAGAGAGGGAAAGAACAAAGCACCAAACCCCCAGCACGTTAATACAGTACACAGCACGCTGCTCTTAGTTCACCACAGCATTTAATTCTGGGCTGTAAGTGCTGAATTATTAAAACAGTAAAAAGAGGGGAGTGAGGAGTGGGAGGGGGGAAGATAAGCAGCAGCAGAAAGCAAATGTCACATAGAGAAGGTCTCGTTGCAGATGAAATACATTTTGTCTTCAATAGCTTCTTTCTTGCCCTAATACATTATATTGGTTCATGGACATTAAAGCCTCAGACTGCTCCAGTGCAAGCCTCAGGTTCTGGTGAAGATTTTATAAGGGCCTGTCTTGAAACTGTCTGCAGAACTTTACACTTACCAAGGACAAAGAGGTTCAAACAGAACCTCACACACACAGGACAGAGCATCGTGTCCTTGGGGGCTTGAAGTGGCAAGCGGTACCTAAACCCACCAGCTGACACGTTATTTATAAACATTCACGTTTCCTATCAACTCTCAGGGCTGCATTACAGGTATCTGCTGAGTTAGCAAAGCAGATGCTCCAAAACCTACATGTGCTATTGCTGCCCCAAAAGTGCCAGCTCTCCCGCAGGCACTTGAGCCATTCGTTTTCTGGGAAGAGGAGAGAAAGGCACAAACCCAGCAAATCACACTCAGCACACTCGGATTAAGCTTAGAGCACAACCCTTTTGTGCTACCTGGTTGCACACTGCGTTCACCTGAGGTCTCTGAAAGCACCAATGGTTTTGAAACATATTTAACATCTCAGCAAGAGCTGAGTTTGGTGCAGAATGACAAGATCCTTTGACATCTGAGAGTGCTGGTTTTTGTGGGCTTAAGTGCCTCCCTTGGTGGCTCTTTGCTGTAGTCATGTCTTGTAGGGTTTTTATTTTCCCTTTTCACATTAATGTTCCGACCCATTGTGCTTATAGCTTTGTTCAGGCCTCCTTAATGTCAGGGGGAATATTACCATTTCTTCCCTGTCATTAGAACAGCTTTAATCCTGTCTGCATTGCGAGGGCAAGAAATTATAAGAGTTACATTTTTATTTCCGCAGTGCCTCTGAGCACCAGGTTTCACGGAAAATCCCAAACAAACAAGTTTAAGCTTGAGATCTTTTAAACCCGGTGGGAGACTGTGTTGTCTGGGGAGCAGGGAGGCAGAAGTGTGACAGATGGTGAGATCTGGACCTATGGTTTGCAATTTTATGGTCTCTGCTGAAACTTCTGTGCGAGTCACTCGCCGTGGGTGGGGGAACAAACAGTTTACATGAAGTGCATCCAGTCAGGGTGCCCAGATGGAGCCTCTGTGAAGGGGAGATACTTAAACCAGGGCTGCCAGCAGCTCTAGAGGCCAGTTCCCTCTCGTGGGAGGTGAAGACATCCATCCCTCTGAGTGATGTGAATGATGGGGAGAACACCTCTCTGCCCCACTGCTCCCACAAACCTCTGGGTAGACCTGGAGGCCCTTGTGAATGTAACCCAAAATACCAAACACCAGCCTGGCTACCCAGCAAGGCCTTCAGCACAAATAAAATGGAATTTGAGATTTTCCTTAAAAAATCTTTGGTGAGACCTGTGTCACTTTACCAGCATGACAGAGGGGACTTTACAGCTACAGGCTTCTCCTGAAGCTGCACTTGGACCCACAAAAGTCATCTCCCACAGCAAACTCTCAGGACTGAGGAAAGAACCAAGATGTGGGACAAGCTGCAAACCACACCACCAGTTATATAAAATGGCCTTAAACACACATCTTTTGCCTGAAAGACCTTTGGGCAACCAAATCCCTTTAATGTTAGTGACGGGTGTCATCAAATACGAAGGAAAACTTCAGGAAAGACTTTCCAACTGGATGTTTTACTTGCAGAGCTTGATGTGTCACAGTAAAGATCTATGCTAATGAAAGATAAAAAATCACCAACTTTATACAGAGGCCAGTGAAGACACCAAGAGCCTCTCAGTTACCCTGCTGTGGGACTGAGAAAATAGCCTGGAAAATGGGATGTGTGGCTTAGGGAGAAGAATGTGGGAGCATCCTTAACATTAGGAAACAACTGACATCTCTTCCTGACGTGCCTGCTTACATGCAAACACCTTCCCTACTGGTTTCTATTCTGGGAGAATTTTTAAGCTGCTGAAGAAAGAGACTCTGGTGAGCTGCAGAGAGCAAGAGAGATCATGTCAAACACTCTGCATAAATGCAGATTGCAGGGAGGCCAAGCAGAGCCCAGGAGGGGAACTGCTGCAAGCCTGGGGTCGTCCATCACTCCGGAGCAGTGACACTGCACACACAGATGCAGGTTCTGCCCCAAGCAGTCACTCAGTGTAAACCAAAGCTGATGACATGATTTAGGCAGCTACTGAGAAAACCCCACTGCTTCTCAGCAGAAACTTTACCTGTAAAATATTATTTAGACAGAAAAGCAGCAGCAGACTGGGGGATGTTAATTTGTATCACTTCTCAAAGCATCAGAGAGACTTCCACTATTCACCAGGTGTTGCTCAACACTTCTGTTGGCATTACAGAGAAATGCCCCTAATGAAATCCATTTGTTCATGAAACCAAGGTCACTTGCCAGCCAGGGGCAGGCAAGTTTTGCACTGAGAGGCACCAGGAGCACCAGCTTTTCAAGGAGTGGAAACATTCCTTGGATTTAACAAATGTTGTGCAAGACAGCTGAGCCGTGGAAAGCTTCACACTTCAGGTGTTGGATTTGCTTCCCACAAGGAAAAGTGGGGAAACACCACTATACAATGGACTCTAACTGCACAGCTAAAATGAGCACATAGATGGCTAAAGGTATAATTAACCTAATTAAGGCACCATTTATTCCAGAAGCCTCTGGGGGAAAGGCAGGTGGAACCTCCAGCTACAAGAGAAGGTTGACAGGGCAGAGGCTGCTGCCACTGGTGGGCAGAATCCCAATAAAAACTTTGTGTGGAAGAACAGGCAAAAAGAAATATCCCTGGGACAGGTTTTTTTCTCTTGGTGTTCTCAGGAAGCCCGAGGTGCAATATAAAACCTGTGATTTACACCTCTGGGACTGTCCTAGCTAACCTGTGAGGGCTGTGATTTTCTTCTCTCTGCACTGCAACCCACTTTCAGTGCTGAACGTGGCAGAGAGGAGTGTGCAGTGCAGCCTTCACTTCGAGTTCCTGACCCTACTGCTGGAGTAAAAATTAATTTCCCTGTGAGAGAAATTCTTTCTGGCTGCCTGTATTTAAGATGGCAGCGAACATCTGCAGTCATATTTCCAAAGAATTTGTTGTAATCATTCCTCTGCACTGCTAGTCCTGGCAGTAGAGCAATGTCAGCTGAGAGCCTTGGTAGCATTTCCAAAACATGCCTAAATTCCTGAGTTGATTGCCATGTCTCTTTAAAGAAGAGATGTTGGGATGATCTTTAGGTGATTTGGGTATGTAAGGAAGCCATATGGTGCATGCAGCCTCTGAAAATTAGACCTTTGCTAATGTATACTGAAAGCTTGTCTCCTGAGACAGCTTTTACCAGTGCACTCCTAGGAAAAGTTGCTTTTCTGCATTGTCTGTGGAGCAGTGGAAGAACTGGGGTGTCGTGTGCAGGGTTGGTTGACAGAGGGTCCCCCTGTGCAGGTGGACTTTGACAAACGTGATGGTGCAGCTGTAAATCCATGGCTATAATCACTCCTAGAAACTTCTTTCTTGAACTTCTCATGTGAGTGTTGAGAAAATCGTCAGCTTTCTGCCTGGTTAGAACCAATAGTCTGTGCACTATAGGTAAGACAGCTGAGAAAACCTTTATTTCGGTGTAGAAAAGTTTTCTGCATTATAGTTTCCCTGGTAACTGCATCGAGGCCAACAGAATTACACGAGATCTTAGTATGGTCTAGTTTTGTCAGCTGGGAGACACATGGTGTTTCCTGCAGGAGGCTGCAGGGATACAGGACCTGGTTTGTGGGGGCACTCGGCTGGGACTCGCCTGGAGAGTGGGCTTGTCTCACTTCTGCTTGAGCACAGGTCACCAGGTCCTCCTCAGAAGCATCCTCAGGCATGAAACCAAAAGGAATTTGTGATAAAAGACCCTTAAGAAACTTTTCCTGACATCCTTATTGGAAAAATCCTTCAAAGCAAATGGATGGGAAATAACAGGAACCCGAGGAGTTGTGAAAGCTGGATGGGAGAAGAGGAACGGGTGAAAGGAGATGCAAGCTTGAGGTTCAGTGATGGGAGAACAGCCATTTTCATTTCAAAATCAATTGGGGCTTTGGAAGAGAAAAACAAGGATGAAAGAGAGTGTGAAGGGGGGCTGAGTGCGGGTGCATTCAGAGATCCAAGGGTCCGGTGCCTTTTTCTGGCAGGTGGGGAGGAAAATGGGCATCACCCTCTGGATCACTCTGCTTTTCCTCTCTCTGAATGGAAAAAGAAACATTTTTTCCCTCTTCAATGCTGACAAGTCTTAGTTAAGAAGGGTTTTTCCAAACCTCACTGCCTGAAGCCTGGCAGTCTGTCCTCCGTTAAGGTTTTTAACCTCATTTCACAGCTGGACAGACCGAGGCAGCCACCAGTGCAAAGACACCCAACCCTTTTGGGGTGGGACCCAAGTGCCCTCACACGGACACCCCTTTGTCAGACAATGTGAAGAACAAGCCCGTTGCTGCGCTTTTCCTGCAGGCTGCTCACATTTCACCGGTGAAAAGCACTTTCCCCGGGGATGGTGGCTGCTCCTCGGGCACTCCCTGGCCCCGTTGGCTCCTCGGGAGGAGGGAACGTGCTGACAGCAGGACGAGGCAGCCCTGCCGTGGTGTGATGCTCCTCTCCAAGTGGTGTGATGCTCCTCTCCAAGTGGTGTGATGCTCCTCTCCAAGTGGTGTCATGCTCCTCTCCAAGCACACACGGGCTCGGCATCTCACCCCAGGCTCGGGGAGTCGGTGGCCAGCTGTTGAGTGGGCACTGAGCAGCAGAACTCGTGCACTGGCTTTAACACTGAACCCATTGCAATTCCTCTCACAGCTCAACCTCAGCCTCTGCTGATTCACGCTGGGCTGAGGGGAAGAAGGACAAGGAGACCTTCCCAGAACAAAGCCATGCCCCCGCCAACGCCTTTTGCTTGGCTCTCTCTGTCTGATTTCATGGTTTATTAGCTTTTAAAAAGCACCAGGCCTGTCTAATGGCTTGCTTTGAGCACGGTGCTGGGTGCCCAGCTGGTGGCTTTTGACAAGAGTTACTGCCAGGCTTTGGTTTCTGGGCCAAGAAAATCTCTCCCTGTGGGGCAGGGATGGTCCGGACCAGCAGCTCTGTGGACCTCAATTCAAGCCCATCCCATCTCCAGTCCTCAGTGGAGCAAAGGGGGGTTATTATCCCCATTGGCTCTGCCAGCTGGGTGCAACATGGACTGTGGGTCTCAGTTAAACGAAAATGTAGGAGGAGAAGCTGGCCACCTTTGCCACAGAACTTGTCCTGCTCCTGCATCACACTGAAATGCCTTTTGTTGCAAAACAGAGCATCTTTAAGAAACATTTAAAGACCCAATTTTATGGATAATCTGTATTTTAAGATAATGCTCCTAAATGAAATTGTCTTCAGTGCTTATACGGACGCTTCATTTCTGGTTGGAAGCCTCCTACTTTATTTTCTAGGCATGAGATCTTATATTTGTTCAGCACCTAACACCAAGGGGAATCTCAAATTGTAGCTACTCAATTTTTAGCCTTCTCCCTTAAAAAATAAATACATTCTTGAAAGCTACAAAGCAACTGGCCAGGCTTTTGATGATCTTTCATTAAACAGAAAGCAAACATTCAAATGGTCCATTGGACAAGCAAAGAATCAATTTGTTTGAAGAAAAATTACCCTAGATACCCCAGTTATTTTAATTCATTTTACCATAAAAGCTTTGGTAGGCTTTACTTTTAGCATCTCTGAGACAAAACTAATGCCAATGGAACAGATCCAATAAAGACAAGCAACAAAGCTACCTGAAATTTCTCATCACCTTCTTTTCCCCTTCAAATGAAAACTGAGGCTTGATCAAAAGTAGGAAGTTGCTGGTTTTGACAAAACCGCCTGATTCGCCCAGGGAAAAACAAAAGGGGAAAAAGTTTTACAGTTAAGTCAGGACATTAAAAGACGAATGCTGGGATGCAATTAACCCTATTCCCCTGCTCTGGATCGTAAATTGCTCTACGAGCGCTGGCAGCGTTCTTTCCCCTCGTAGAGATGCTGCAGGGGCAGCCAGCCAGAGCAGCAGGGATAAATCTGAGGTGAGAGGTGGAGAATGTGGGGTCAGTGGAGAATGTGGGGTCAGTGGAGAATGTGGGGTCGGTGGAAATGCTGCCAGCCTTCACACTCCGCCGCGGGTGGGATGTTCAGCCACTCCCAGAGCTCCGTCTCCCGAGAAACACGCACTTATTTCTGTGTGTATTTGCGCTTGCTCTGCAGCCAGGCAGCCTCTGCTCGGCCCAGCACGGGGCCTGTGTCCCGTCCTGCTGGCAGGGGGAGGTTTCCCTCCGTGCCACAGCGCGTCTGAGATGCCAGCCCGGTACTGCCCACTGCCCCGAGTGCTCGCCCTCCCTGCTCAGGTACAGCCGCTCCCTGGGCGACAGCTCCGTCCCTGCTGTGTCACTGCCCTGGAGCACCTCCTCACCGGGCTCAGCAGTGCCCCACGATCCTCCCTACCCCTGGGGCATGCCTGGCTTCTTCCAGGACCCTGTCCCTGCGGTGCAGGAGCCCTCCACATGTCCCGACACTGCATCCCACCGGTGCACGGCCATGAGCATCCCCACGGTGCTGCAGCTCCAGGAGCACACACCCCGCATGGAGCCCTCCGGCGTTCCCAAATACCTTCTGCCACACGCTTCCCAAATCCTCCTGTCCGCGTCCCACCCGCGCACACACACAGACACACAGAAATCCTTCCATTAGCGAAATCCCAGGTTTTCAGAGCGCCGTTCTCACGCGCAGCTCTCCCTTATCACCCCGCTCACAGACGCCTGGGCTAATCTCTCTCCCTGTGCCACGCGCGGCCACCCGCTTATCTTCCCTCTCTTCTGCACACACACACACACACACACTTTTTTACACAGAGACTAATCCTTCTCAGTGTCACGCACCTCCAAATCCTCCTTAGGACGCCCCCTCGCACACTGAGTAATCCCTTTCGGAGTCTGGCGCACGCCGTCCCGCTGCCAGCATCCCTCCGCTCGCATCCCCGGCACGCTTCACACACACAGGACCTTCTTTGTGTCACACACACCATTATCCCCCCTGCCTGAAGCACATATTTTCCCCCAAGTCTGACACGTGCATGTGAACCTGCCCTCAGCGCAGTAAAACCAGCTTTTTTTCTTTTTCAAGCGAGATAAACCAATGTAAACGAGAAAAACCTTGGATATTCGGGTAACTGTCGTGGAGAATGGAGACGTTGTGACATGAGGGATTGCAAAGGATCTGGCATGTTTCAGTGCAGGGAAGCAAAGGCTGAGAGGGGATGTGTTGCTGTTTATAAAAACGTCAGAAGGGTAAACACTAGAGAAGAGCTATTTATGCTAAAGGACAACATTGGCATGAGAACAAGTGAGAATAAACTAGTCATGAATAAATGCGGGCTGTGAACCACTGAGAGATTTGTAACCATGCGAGGAGAGCAGCTTGGGTTTTGCTTTCCAAAGGGAGCACTGGAGCAGAAGCAGCGCTGGTTTCGTCTGCAGCATCATTTTTGTCTGAGCGCACAACCCAGCACCGGTGACCCTGAGGTCCCTTCCCGTGCTGGAATCACACCCCTTGCACCAGCACACTTTCTAGCAGCAGAGTTTAACAGCGCAAAAGCACCTTGTTTCTTGCCTTTTTCTCCTCATCTGCAGCAGCGGGGTGGGGAAATGGAGCGGGGTGGGCGCGGAGAGCTCCGTGCTCCGTGCGGGAAGTGCGGGCGCAGCACCCGGGATGTGTTGGGGTTGCTGTGGCAGGCACGAACCACGCTCACGTTCCCTCAGCACACATTTGCATTCAGGGAGTGCCCGCCTCCGCTGCTCGCCTGTCTCCAGAGACACGCAGCACCTGACATGTCTGATAGGAATCACATTTCTGCACCTCGGATACAAAAAACCACCGGGAAGTGAGTATTTAGTGGACTGCACACGCTGCTGCGTGAGCCAGCATCCCCCCAGGAGCGGGTGTGCCGGATGTGTTCCTTCCCTGCACTTGGTCCAGCAGATGAAGGAGATGTTGGCTGAGCACTGTGAGAGAAGCAGCAGATGTAGAGGTCCCTACCATCTGCATAAAGATGAAAAAAATCTCTTTGGAAAGGGGCAGAGGAAACCAAAACGTTTGAGAGTTTCTGTGTGTCTCACAGTATCAAACATGGAGCTCTGCCCCGTGGGACCGAGCAAACTCTGCTTATGCTGAAGTCAATGACTTAAAAAAACCCCTGAGGTCTTGGTAAACCGAGAATCTATTAAAGTGTGGCATTTATCAAAGTGTGGGTGCCTTTTATTCCAGTGTGGTGTGAGGAGAACCAAGTGCCCCCCAGGCAGAGAGGGCTGCAGGGGCAGGAGGAAACTGGAGGTGCACAAAGCAGAGCTTCAAGGAGCTGCTCCCGTGATTCTCCCAGAAATCCACGGAGCACGGGGGAAAGGAGGGGCTGAAGGTGGGAAGATGCCCCCCTCCATTCAGATGGAGTTCACCCGTATGTTTGAATTGGTCTCTTTTTTGTAGCTATAAAACTCAGAAGAGAACTAAAAGGGAAATCTGGCAAATAGAGCTACCAATGTCTCTTCTTAAGAAGTTACACCCCAAAAAAAGGAGCAATTGTTTTTGGGTTATTTCCTTCTGGAAATATCAGAGTGGAACAAGAATATTTATTTTTGTGCTGTTTTAAGTAGTCTTAAATTTCCTTTTGGTCAGAGGAACTGATAAAAATAGTTTTATTTCTTTACTACTTTTCTCTCTGCAGAGAGAGGATGGGGAAACAGAGAAAAATGAAAATAGGTGGAGATTGCCATCACATGCTGGGGGATTTTTTCTGTTTTCCTTCTGGTAGGTGGGAGGTAAGTGGCAAACTGGCAAAAAAAGTGTGAGCATACATAAAAAATCTCCACGTTTACCTTTTATTTCAGATTTGCAATGGCAAAAAGATAGTAAACATCTATTGAAACCATCATTTGCTTAAAGGGAGAAAAAATCTTTTATGGCAAAGACCTGTTTTGAATGAAAAAAATTTCTGCAAGTTTTCAGCCACCTCTAGACAGAAACCTGTGATTATCTGCAATGGTCTGGGGTGCAGCAATGGGGAAGAAAAAATAATGTTGAGGGAGAAGTGGTGCGTTGGCATCAGCCACAATGCAGTGCAGTGAGCCCAAAACCCCAGGACAAAGTCAAAAGAGCAAATCCAAATTAAAGGATGGAGGAAAACCAAGAGAAGCCCCGAGTACTTTTTAACTAGAGGAGTAAGAACCATCTCATTTCCTAGCACACAACGAGCACAATGAACCAGTCTCCTGCCACAGTGATTACAGGTCTCACGTGTATGAGGAGAACAAATTTTCCAGCTCCTGGGACAGGGATTAAAGCTCTCGAGAAGCTGCCAGATCCTGTAAAATAATTTGGAGATGTCACAAGGCTTTCTACGGTCAAATTGCACGGGGAGAGATCCTCCCTTGGTCCATAATGGCTTTGGACTCAGCCCAAGTTGGGGGTTTCTCTGTTTGCACACTTCTTAGAAGGTGATTTGATGTGCAGGATACTTTATTTCCCTATTTAGAGAAGTCTGTGCCTGGTATGAAAGAGAGAAAATCAGTGACTGGATCAAGAGGCAGCAAGGGAAGGGCAGGTGTGAGAAGGGAAAAGTGAGGAGATCAATGACCTGAGGGCAACTCTGCAGCCACTAAGGGCTGGCCATTGTTTCTTTCCTTTGAAATATCCTCTCTTTTCCTCTTTTCTTTGCCTCATTCATTAACTCTGTTTTTCACATCCCTATTCTCTGATTTATTTACTTTAGTCTCTCATCCCCCCTCGGATTTTGGTCTCTCTGCTCCAGTGCTCTCTTCCTCAACATCTCTTGCATGGAAACAACAATAATGTTCAGCCAAGAGGTTGATTCAATGATAGTGGCATTGAAATATTCTTGAGTTAAAGAGATTATTCTTCTACTCCAGGAAAAATCCAGAAACTGCAAAGAGGACTAAAAAAATATCAATTAAAATAAAATTGTGGAAAGAAAAAAATAATTTAAAAAACACCAAACCAGAACCAAACCAACCAAAACCAACCAAACAACAACAGAACAAAACAAAAAAAAGCAGCAAAACACAGTGTGTAGAAGAAACCTTGAAGGTGGAAACTGAGTGGGCTAAAAGGTTGGGTACAAGGTATGAAGGTAAATTTAAAATCAGCATCACTGGGGTTGGTGCTGAAAATGTCAAGGAGCAAACTCAAGCAAGAACTGCAAAAAGCTGCAAAGCACAAGCACTGCAGGATGAATTGTTTATAGAATCATAGAATCGTTTAGGTTGGAAAAGAGCTTTAGGATCATTGAGTTCCACACATTGAGTTAACACTGCCAAGTCCACCACTAAATCATTTCCCTAAGTGCCACATCTATATGTCTTTAAATACCCCCAGGGATGGTGACTCAGCCACTACCCCGGACAGCCTGTGCCAGTGCTTGACAATACCTTCAGTGAAGAAATTTTTCCTAATGTTCAGTTTAAATTTAGCCTAATCCAGAAAAAAAATGCCAGTAATGGGTGTAGCTCTTTTGGAACTGAAATCATATTTCATTGCTTCTCTTTTATGGAATTTATGAAATTTATCTCAGCAAATGGAATTAGGGAGATTTTATCTTTTAATTTTCAAAAATTTCCTGGATGGTAGCTTAGAGTAACTGGGACTCTGATTTCAGCTTGGACCATTCCTTCTAGAGAAGGTGAAATCTTGACTGCAAGACCAAGAAGAACAGAGGGATGGTGGAAGTCTCAATATTTTGTGATAAATATTGAATACCTTGTTCTGAATCATCCTGTCCCAAAACATGACATTGCCTCTTTATGGAATGACTGGAAACATAAACAACTTTCATAATCCTGTTGTCTCTTTAAAAAATAAAATAAAATTAAAAAAAAAAAGGTGGCATTTGCTAACGAGACCATAAATATTGATGTCTTGCTGAGGTCCCCCAGAGCCCTATCATTTCTGCAACTGACTGATTAATAATAGATTAAACACTTTAGTTTTGCTTACTCTGGGCTTCGTAACTTTGAGTGCATCTGCTGTGTTGGTAACAGAAGGGCCTGGAACGGATGGATCTGGCAGATATTCAGCAGAGGAATATGGCAGGAGTCTACAAATACCTTCAAGGGCCAAAACTCAACCAAAATCTATGCAGGGACATCAGAGGCTTAGAGTAATTCAGTGAGGAGCTTCAGAATGTGTTTACTACAGATAAGATGTTGTGCCTTTGGAAGATGTGCAGTGTTTACTACATTACGAGTGCACATGACATTACACGGTGGATGTATAATAAACTTTGCATTCATAGCGTGCCTTTCATTCCAGCAGCTCAAAGGAGCTTTAGGCTGTGTTTTACGCAGGGCCAGGCTGGGCTGGTTTCAGATGTGCTGAGCAGCTCAGTACCTCCCAAAAACAAACTTCAAGGGACTTTTTGGATGTCACACAATGAGTCTGTATCAAAGCTGATGAAAGAACCAGGTGTTCCTGGCTTCTCAGCTCATGTTCAAACCCGCTGGAGGCTGCTGGCATGGAGGATTTGTTCTAGCTCGGCAAGCTGTGAAACACCAGGGAAAATACCTGGTGTTACTCTCCTTGTTGTTATAATTAATAGCCTGGTTTATAGCGCTCTATTAAGAAGATCCAGAAGGCTATACAAGAAGTCACATCTGCTTTGCTCAGCTCTGAATTCAGGGTGAGTTTTGCTGCTCACGAGTGCTTGTCACCCCAGCAGCGTCACACAGGACTGTGTTTAATAACCTTGAGCTTTGCACGGGCAGGAGGGGCTGATGCACCAGGGATGTCTTGCAGCCATACTCAGCCTCTGTGGTTTCAATGGTAAAATTAATCCCCAAACTTCAGCCAAGTCCTCTACTCCTGTGCAAAGGGCAGAGACACCTTTCAGTGCTCCAAAAACTGTCTGCCCGTTTTTGGTGTGAAACTGGAACCCAGTGAGTTGAAGACACCCCCAGGAGCAGTGCAGGCTTTGCTGGACTGTGGGAGGGGACCCACAGAAAGTCTGTGGACCCACACTCACACCTCTGACTTGAAACTCTCTCCTGAGCAGCTTCCTCTGTCTGGATTTTCTTTTTTTCTTTTCAGTCTTTGCAAATAATTCTAAAAAAACCCCCAAACGAAGGCAAGGCAATTACCCACAGGAAATCACTGCCATTCAGCCCTCTGCCCACACACACACACAGACACAATATAACTCTGAACAGCAAGGCAGAAAAATATGTGCTTAATGTCAAATATGAGTGAGGATTGAGAGGTCACTATCTGGGTGTGCAGCATCTGCTTTTTGTCTGCAGTACCTGTGGGTGGACAGCATGGCCAGGTGTGTGGGACAGCACACAACAGCCCAGGCACCCCAGGACGTGCTCTGCACATTTGGGGGCACCCAAAATTCCCCCTGTGCCTTTTGGCTTGCTCCCAGTGTGCCCCTGTGCTCCCTTGGCGAGGGCTGGAGCCAGCAGCAGCGACACTGTTCTCTCTGAGCTAAGTAAAGTTGAATAGATGCTCAGGTGTTTTGTTGATCAAACTGAACAAATTGGGAACAGGCACTTGGGATCAGTGGGTGACACATTCAAAGGCGTGATCTTCACTGTGTGTTTCTTTTTTTGTGTGCACAGCCCCTCTGTCCCCAGCACTGCAGCACTAGAGGCACACGCTCCCCCCTGAAATGTGTAAATAGCTTCTGCAGGTTTCCCTTTTGTAAAACAAGCGTTGCTTCACATTTCTTTTCTTCCTAACTAGAGGGGTTTCTGCTACCACACTGATTTGCAACAATGCTTTGCTTGATGTCAGCTGCTCGGTGCCCAAAAGACATCTCTAATTGAGTGCTGCCAGGCAGGATTCCCGTGACTCCCGAGCCTCGGAGCAGTGTCACGGGGAGGAGGAGGGCAGAGCAGAGCTGGAGCCGACTTTGCCATGGAGCAGAGAAGTGCTTCCCTGCCTGCTTCCCAGGCTGAGGCACTAGTGCTGAGTGGTGGAGCAAACTGCACTGCAGCCAAGTGCTGGAAATCAAAGGGCTGTTGGTTTGTGCTTGTCCGATCAGGGAGCTGCGAGGGTCACTGCAGGACTGGGAGGGTCACTGCAGGACTGGGAGGGTCACTCAGGACTGGGAGGGTCACTCAGGACTGGGAGGGTCACTGCAGGACTGGGAGAGTCACCGCAGGACTGGGAGGGTCACTGTAGGACTGGGATGGTCGCTGCAGGACTGGGAGGGTCACTGCAGGACTGGGATGGTCACT
>VZRO01007381.1:2263921-2403008 GCA_013397915.1 Daphoenositta chrysoptera | reverse complement strand
TGATCACTGCAGGACTGGGAGGGTCAGTGCAGGACTGGATGGTCACTGCAGGACTGGGAGGGTCACTGCAGGACTGGGATGGTCACTCAGGACTGCCAGGGTCACTCAGGACTGGCAGGGTCACTGCAGGACTGCTCGGACCAGGAGTCCTGGGAGCAGGATTTCCTACAGAAACCCACCCAGGGAGGGGAGGGCCTTTTTTATACACCTTGAAACTCACGTTGTTTGCAAGTCCGACCAGCAGGAAAGCCCATCTGCACTCCTATTGATATGATGCAGATTGCAACATCAAAAGCGACGCTCTGGAGAGAAGGGGTACCGAGATTCTTCGTGAAGAAACACGATGTAACAAGATTTCCCTTTGATCCTTTTCCCAAGCAGTTAATTCCGCCTCCCTGCTGCTGCTGCTCAGCAGGGGCACGCTCAGGATGCAGCCCCAGCTCGGCACACACACCTGCAGAGGGATGCAGTCCTTGGCTCCTGTGACATGAGGTGCCTCCTTCAGATCCTGGGACATCAGGAAACAATCGCTGGTTTCCTTCTCAGAGATCCTCTCCCCAGAAAACAGCTTTTGCATCCTGCCTTCCTCCCTGGTAGGTGGAATCTATTCCTAAAATGCAATGCCTGTTTTAGCCAGCGTTGCTCTGTTGTCCTGCTGATAGTTGGGAAGAGATGAGGCTTGGAGAGGCAGTGCAAGTGCTGCTGAAAAATCCTCAGTCCACTAATGATGGAGTTTGCTACAGCTTGCAGCACAAAGTTTCAAAGCTGGCTCTGCCCAGTGTGGGTAACAATCTGCCTCCAAATCTGAGGTGGAAGGAGGCCTTTGTGGGCAGTGTGCACCACTCTTTGTGTCTGTTTACTCATTAGCTTGCACACCACTGCTTCCCTACAGCAGCTCCCAGCTTTGCTGTGTGCTGAACTGGTCGGATTTCTTTTTATAACAGTCCTCATCTAGTTTTTCTTTCTTTTTTTTTTTTCTTTTTTTCCTTTTTTTTAGTTTTTTTTTTTTTTAGATATTCAGCCAAAGAAAACATGATGTTGGATTTTTAGTCCTTTACCCTTGGGCCTCATTATGTGTGTCTCCAACCCTATTTATTTACATTTCAAGGGAGAGGCTGGCAGAGAAGCGAAAACATGAGGGCTTCCCTACAAATCTCAGGCTGCAAAGTCCAGAGCTGTGAGAGATTTCCCTGTGAGAAAATTCAGGGACGCTGGGCAGCATCTCCTTTGCACCTTCTCTGGGCATGGTCTGCCCTGTACGATTTCTCCTTAAAAACAAATCCATCAGGAAAGGACCTGCTGATCAGAGCTCTCCCTCAACCTCTCCACCCTCAATTTCCATCTCATCATTTTTCTCCCCATTTCCCATTCCTTGTTTTCTCTGATCTCTAGCAGGGAGGACACGAGGAAGAATGTGGTCCATGCTGTGCCCTTCTCCCTCTTTGAACACACTTACATTCAAATTCATGAACTTTTCTTCTGCAACACATCTTCCTAAAAATATTCAAAATAACAACCTGCTTCCAGCAGCCAGTGGCAGAAGGGCTTCTCTCTTTACCTTCATTACCTTCTTTTCCAGCTTCTCAGCAAACCAAAGGTAAACATTAGAGAATATTCTCTGTCTGGGAAGCCGCTTGCTCAGTCCAGGAGAATTTCTTGCCTCTGAGCCAGGCCAACCAGGGAGTGTCTTGCACAGTGCCTGCTCCTAGAGCAGGATGGCACCTCCACACTGTGGCTGAGTGCCACCATCATGGTGCTCTGATGTCCCTGGGCACAGCTGCTGTCACATCTGGACCCACTCAAAGTTCTCACATCTGTCCTCCCTGCCAATTAGCAGTGCCACACTTTCCCCAGGACTTTTTTCCTCCCCAAGCACAAAAATACAATGCGTTAGGAAGAAACCTCCCTGATTCACACAAACAGCTGAGGTTCACCTCCTGCAAGCCCCAGTTCTGTGTAAACCTGGTCCCACCAGTCACCCTCCTGAGGCCAACAGGTGCCTTCAGGATGGAGGTTGTTGTAAGGACAGAATCGAGGGCACAAGCTGGGTCACAGGGACCGAGCTGGGCCCTGCCAGCCTCCTGCACATCAGCTGGGAGGGTGGGAGGCACTGCCAGGCTGTTGTGTGAAGCAGTCTGGTGTGTGCAGAAAGGACATCCAGGCACCTGCCTCATGCTACACCCAGCGAGTGTCTGCCCTGGCCAGGAGGCTGCTCTGCCTCGGCAAAGCGCAGATGGAACTGGGGTAGCTCTGCACAGGGCATCCTCCCCCTGTATCCCACCAGATCCCACAGCAGATCCCACAGGGGCTGTGTGTGTCCCAGGAGGATCACAGTTCCCCCAGACCTGGGGTCCCACACGCTGCAGCAGCCCCTCTCCACCCCTGGGAACGCACCGAGCCTGGGTTAGGGGCACACCACCCTCCCAGAATGCACACAGGTATCTCCAGCCTGCTCCTGGAGATTTATCTAAATCCAGAGATTTAAAGGAGGACAGAACTGTAAGGAAAAGCACTTGAGTCATTGCTGGTGGCACAGAGACTCTCTGGAATGGCCCCAGCTCAGGAGGATTGCTGGTGGCACAGGGACTCTCTGGAGGGTTGCTGGTGGCACAGGGACTCTCTGGAATGGCCCCGGCTCAGGAGGGCTGCTGGTGGCACAGGGACTCTCTGGAATGGCCCCAGCTCAGGAGGGCTGCTGGTGGCACAGGGACTNTCTCGCAGGAGGGTTGCTGGTGGCAGAGGCACTCTCTGGAGGGCTGCTGGTGGCACAGGGACTCTCTGGAGGGTTGCTGGTGGCACAGGGCCTCTCTGGAGGGTTGCTGGTGGCACAGGGACTCTCTGGAATTGCCCGTGCTGGTGGCACAGCAGGCGAGCAGAGGGGGCTCAATGCACGTAAGCCACAGACTGCAGCTGCCCCAGATTCCCACAGCAACACTTCCACACAGATCCCTTCTGCCAAAACCTTGTGTAAAGAGCCCCCGGAGTGCATAGTGGTCTCTTTGTGTTGGGATTCTTGTGCAGGTATCAGTGAATTTATTCTCCCCCTGGCAAACACCAGGGATGAGGAATTCCTCACTGCGGTGCTGCAAAGCACAGACGTGCAGGTTTGCCTTTTCCAGGCTGTAGAATAACCTGGGAGAAGCCTCTGGTCTGGCACCAGTTAGAGGGAAAACAGAAATAAGACCCTCTGGGAACGATCAGAGCTCTCCACTTCAGCTCAGGATTAATTTTACGTAAACTGCAGGATCTGAACCAATACAGGCCCAGGCTCCAGCTTAAGGCAGAGCAAACAGAGGCAATGCCACGTCTTTCTGCTGGTCTGCCCAGGGAATAATCCCTTCTCAAACTCAGCCTGCCCCAGGGCTGAGCAGGGGGGTGCTGTGCTCTCTGGTGGAATTCTGTTGGAGAACAGCAATTCACTCCAGCAACTCGCATCTCTGGTGGTTTCAGCTTCTGGTGTTTTTATAGGATGACATGGCTCAATCCCAGGCTCTTCCCCATTATCCATCACTTGGGAAAGGTCTCAAACAGTTTCTGGACATGCAATGCTGTAACTATTAATCTACTCGGGGTTTGGGGCCTTTTTTCCTTCATTTTCTAACGAAAAATTCCTCTTACTTTCAAACTACCTCCAGGCTGGTTTTGCTGGGTAATTTTTTTTTTTTTTAAATTAAAAGTGCATACATTTTTCAGCCAGAAATTTCAATAATTGAGCTGCAAGGAACTCCTCAGATGTGAGATCTTGATTTTGTAAGTGCCCCGAGGAAACAATTTGGGAAATCCGCACTGCAAACAACTGGGAAAATAAGTGGACAAGTTGCATCAACAGGATGAAATATTAATTAAAGGGAGAATGTCTTGGCAGGAAGAGAGAAATTCAGATTGAAGGGATGGGAGATTGCATCCCCTGTGTGAGAAGAGTAATTTTGCAGCTCCCTTCAAGATGGAGATCCCCAGATTGTGGCGTTTGGGATCTCACAGGCTGCTGCTTCCTTCCCATGATTCAGCATCCGTCAGCTTCCCTCTAAGAGGATTTGTTCCTAAAGTGGTGTTACAGCAACTGCAGGAGACCTTGTAATGGCCATAAAATCATTTAGACAGAAACAGATTGTCTCCAGTGATTTAACCCTCCGTCTCTGCCATAAGTGCTGGCCCAAATTCACAGCAGCAGGGTCTGAGACAGAGCTTTACATGAACCACCTGCAGTGGCACTCAGGGGCTTTTCTCAGTGAAATCCAACACAAGGGGTTTCATCTCTGAATAAGGGTTGTGGACAGACTTTCTGGCCCTTGCAGTCTCAGCACAGGGCTCGCAAGGGTGACCGAGGGCTAAAAACTCCCCACTCCTGGAGTAATTGGATTGAGTCAGACAGCTCCTTTTCAGCAAGGTACTGACTTACAACTTCAGAAGGGAAAAAAAGAGAGGAATGTGAATTCTCAGGACTGAAAAGGGGGACATTAATAAAAAGAAGCCTCAGATTCAACATTGTATTAAAAATGCATGGCTTGTAAAACAAGCTTATGGTTTTGGGAAGCTGATACCTGTTAACTGGATGCTTTCAGACAGCAGTTCCAGGCAGGAGAGAGAGGAGCTGCTGCAGCTACAAAAGGCTCCTCAGCCATATCCATCCCTGAGAGCTCATCCCATTGCCCGAGTCCTGGCTCAGCAGCAAACTGCTGCTGGCTTTCAGCATCCCCCCCTGCCTGTGGTGTGAGGTCAGCACGTTTGGCTGCTGAGAGTCAACCTCGAGCACATCTGGATGCACACTGAGGTGTAAAGGTTGTGATCCGTGTGTTGCACCTGCTGGGTGAATTCTCTCTGGTTTTGTTTTATTTTTTTTCACAGAGAAGATGTAAGGGCCAGTAGATTTCAGGTTTTGACAGCACCCAGCCTAAAGAAATGCAACCCAGCAGGTAAAGAAAAATCCCTCCATGAATTTGAAAAGATGGGATATATTGTGCATTGAAGCACACTTTTTCCACTGGCTCTGGAGAGAGGATAATCCACGCAGACTAACAAAGAAACTCAATTTGCCCACATGCAGAGAACAGTGCTTTATCAAGGCTGTTTGGAGTTACTTATTAAATGCTGTAAATATCATTAAGAAAAGTGAGCTGCAGGGACAACAGGAAAAACCAAGGGTCTTGGAAAGACTACGAGAGCTTTTAATGGTTCTACAGCTGCACAGCACTGCCAGGACCTTTACTCGCTGTCTTGAAAGGAAAACACAGTTATTTATGTAATCACTGGGCAGCAATATGGCCCTATAAAGAAAATCACTTTGCCTGAAAGATGCCTTGGCTATGCAGACCTGAACAAACCCCACAGCTGTCAAGTCAAGTCCCTTTTCTCCCAGAGCAAAAATTCAGGAAGATTTCTGCTGGTGTGGTGTGGCATGAAACACCACTCCTGCATTTTCACAAAAACGTTGAGATTTGGGCCAGGAGGGCCTTGGGAGGTTGGACCTGGCTCACTGAAAGCATCGCTGGCAGAGAGATTTGAAAATGACAGCTACATTTCCATGCTCTGGACTAAACCCCTGTCCATCCCCTTTCTCTTCCCTGCAGGTGCTCCAGGGCTTAGGACACACCTGGGTCCCTCACAGGCTCTCCCCAGGAGCTCCCTGTCTTTGCTGAAATGCCCAGCCCAGAGTCAGACACAAAATCTCTGCTGCTGGACCATGCTAAATACCTTGACTAGCTGGACTGACCTGGAGGATTTCCTAAATTAGTGGGCCTGTGTTCTCCAATCAGATTCTCTGATTTTCTGAAGTATCCAGCTTGATTTGGATAAACATATATAGAAAAAAATAATATGAAAAAAAAAATCCTTACCACATTCATTTTTCAAGACTCTGAAGAAATAAAAATGGTTTCTGAAAGAATTCAGGGAGAAAAAGAGAAACCAGCACCTTCCGTTCTGTGACTCAGTGCGTCTGGTGTCACTTGTTACTGACCTGAGCCAGAACATGGAATCAGGAATGCAAGAGATCACACCTAAAGGCTCCAGACAGGAGCCTTTGTGGGGAAGAGAAGTGGCCTGTTCATATAATTCTCTTTCATTTTTTCAGTCTTTTTTCTTCTACTCTAACACAAACCCCCGAACTTTTCTCCTGAAAACTCAGGGGAGCTCCGAATCATCCACCCTTTTGGAAGACTAGCAACAAAAATCACAACCAAAACCCCACTTCTGATTCACAGAGGTGTAAATGAGATCAAAACTCACCCAGAATGATTTTATGTTGCATAACCACTTCCATGACTTTATAAAGGAGATAACAGCAGGCAGGGTATGCCAGATGATGAGCAAGGGAGCACTGTTGGCAGCAGGGCAGCAGAGGAAAGCCTTTGAGGTTTCCAATCTCAAAATAAACCTTCTTGGAGTTGGGAAGAAAAAGCAAAATCCACAACACAGCTGGCACAACACAGGTCACTCCAGCCCGTGTGGAGTGGGGTGGTGCAGCTGATGGCAGGGACAGACTCTGATGAGTTATTTCAGCTTGTTCCCAGTGCTGTGGCCTGGCTGTGGCATTTTGCAGTGCCAGTTTCACAGGGCAGAGCCACAGGGAGACCATGGAACGTCTCTGAATTAGCACTGCCCTCCATGTGCTGGGCCACTTGGCCCCTGGACCCTTCACTTCTGGACACCCACCACGGATAAAACCAAGGGCACAGACCTACAGGCACGAAAGCACCTTCTGAAGCCCATCACTGCTGCCCTGGTGCTGGTGGGGCAGAGACAGCTGCCCCCAGATGTCCCTGGTGCTGAGACTGAATTTCCCAGCTCATCTCAGTGTCCCTGAGTGTGCACAGACACCAAGGTTATGCACAGGCTCTCTTTAGGATGAGAGGTACAACCACAGAGCTGCTGGTGCCCTGCCAGGGGTGCTCTGCACAGGCCAGTGTGTGGGGAGAGGCAGGGACAGTGGCATAATCACCCCCAGCACGGCTTATTCCAAATATCATAACCAATATTGCTCTGTAACCCTGAACTGCTGAGTTTAATCACTCTCAGCAGCTTCATTGGCAGAACTGCGTGGCGAGGTCGGATGCTCCCATCCAATTCCAGGGATCCTCAAACAGAACGGGCTTTGTGGTTGTGCGTGTGGGAGGTGGAGAGGTCGTTCCTGGAAGTGCCTCTGCCTTCTGGGGAGGGGGATTTCGAGGAAATGGTGTCACAGCAAAGGCAGGCTCAGGTCGCTGCTGTGCTGCAAGCTGCTCTCTCCCGGGACACCTGCTGGGAGGTCAGGAGTGTTTGGCAGCCACGGCTCCTTCTACCACAGACTGAAAATATTTCTCTGCTTCAGAGGCAGCCCCGGTGCCCCCAGGCAGCCCTGCACCCTGAGGGGGATCCGCAGCACCCTCTGCTCTCATGGGAACCCCCAGCCCTAAAGGGAAGGTGATGGTTTTTCCTCCTCATCACCTGCACTCCAACTCCTTCAGCTTTGCAAGGTCCTCCTTCAGCTCTGACTCCCACACCCACACCACTTTTATCCTGAAAAAACAGCCTGGTCAGGAAAAATAATGCAAAAACAGGGTGGATGGTGTACTATGAAATGGTCCTTGGGACAATCAATATTAAAACAGGTTTGATTATTTTCAGACTTTTCAAACATGCATTTTCTTATATATTTTATAGTAATTGGACTGAAAGAATTTACACAAAATCCAGGAGGGCCACAAAAAGCACAGATCACACAGGTACCTGGATCCAAGAAGCTGCTTAAATTTCTACCACCATCCCCTTTGTCTGCAGTGGCTGGGGATAGAAGCTCTGTGCAGGCAGAGGGACACCCTGGATATCTGTGAACGTTTTGGACACTTCTCTCTCCCACCTTGCCCAGGGCTCTCCTTGGCCACAGAGCTCCTGTTTCAGGATCTGCTGCTGGTTTTGCTGTCTCTGCCACCAGCAGCACACAGAATCTGCAGTTCTGCCTGCTCAGACCAACCAAACACTTGTGAACCCCTCCCCTCACCATTCTTTCAGTTACTCAGTGCTATGAGACATACTGCAAATGGGGGAAGAGGGAAAAGGAAGGTTTTCAGTGAAATCCCATCCAATTTCCAGCCTGCAAGCAGCTGCAGAGGTGGCATCTCATAGCCCTGCACAGAGCACCACAGGAGCAGGTTTTTGGGGGCACCTGAGCTCTGTCTTGAGCTCGGGGAGTTCAAAACCATGAAACTGGGGCTGCTAGCCCTGATCTGCCTCCTTTAAAGCAGATTAGGGCGCACAGAGGTGTCTCTCAATAATCTCCTGTTCCTGGAGCAACAAGGACTGAACTCCAGAGGGACCCAGAGGATGGGATGCTGAGATCCCACCCTCCTGCTGCTGACAGACTGGAGAGCCACGCTGGGCATCGCTGCACGTTGGTGTGAGCATGTGTGTGGGGGACTGTGAGTTCTGGGAAGCAAGGCAGAGGGACAGCACATCCCCAGAAACCGCGCGCAGAACATGGGGCCATATGTTTCTGGAAATGTCAGAATAAAAATCATTTTAGAAATGGAAAATTACTTCTCAATCCCCTCACATTCCCATAATAGTGCTTTCTCTCTATTTTAATGCTTGGATTTGTCTTATTAGTAAAGCAGGAACAGAGCTGAGGAAAGATTGGAAGGATGGCTTGGGATGCTGGCAGTGAGAAAAGATGGGCTTGTACTCAGCAGCTCACAGCACACAGGAAATGGCTTGAGCAAGGTTATGGAAACAGATTTGTGCTTAAATGTTTGCAAGGTCAGATCTTCAAACGATTCTAATTTTTATTCATCAGATACTCCCTGAACGCTTATTTTTCTACATAATATCTCCTGGCTCTATGCTGATGCTACTCATTTAAATACACATGGAAGTTATGTATAACAACGACATGGAAAATGCAGTGCTCTCCCATTAGGGGCATATTTTGCCATTCCTGCTACTTTCCAAATCAATTACTTAGTAAGAAATCATGCAAAAGGCTAAGGCAATCCAAAGAGACTTATAAAGTTCTTATTCTTGTTACACCCAGGATGAAGTTACAGGATATCTGAATTACTCCCATCTGGCATAAAATTTGAAGCAATAGACTATTGTGGTACAAGATATTCAAACCAGCTACCAAAATGCTCCCTTTGGCTATCGGTGAGGGGAGATGAGTGGATGTACTTGGCTTTCCTTTTAAACATGAAAGTAAAATCAGCTCCATTGCAGATGGGACAAAATGCATCTGCAGAAAAGGGGGGACTGCCTCATTCCTCAGACACAGGAGAGGCTGCTGGAGCTCTTGGAGATCTCGTCCTGACAGGAGACTCTCCCTGGGGACTTCGAAGAGGCACACCTTTACCTTTGCAAATGAGCAAGAAACATGAAAGGGCAGGGGAGTGGGGGAGGAAACTGAGGGGGGAAAGTGTGGCAGTTCTGTGATCGTGAGACAAGAGTTTACAGTGGAAATAGCGACCATGAATAATGCAACACTTCTCCCCTGGAGAGAAGGAGGCCTGGAGAAACGATTCCTCCAGATCCAATGGCTGGAACAGCCCATTACAGGTGCCACATCTGTCTCCATTTGCATGCCCATTTGATCAGATCCTGGAGATATGAATTGTGTGCCCTTCAAATTAGGACCACGAGGAACTTGTAGAACACAGCAAGCCCTGCAAGGAGTAAGGTCAGAGAGTTTCCAACCCATAATAGGGCCAAAGATCAGATAAAACCCTTGCACATGTCCCATGGATACTGTGGAATGCAAAAAGGCATCAAAAGGTTACAACAAATTTCAGGGTCATGCCTTGAGGCACACTAAGGACACCAGGACTGTTCAGCCTAAAAAAGATATTAATGCCAGGGGATTGACAGAAATGCATAACATCAGGAATGGTTTGGAGAGGGGGAAAAGGTTAATAATAATACATGTTCTTTATTTCTCAAAAGCCAAGATTTAGGGGAACACCCAGGAATGAACAGGCAGTTGGTTTAAAAGCAGAGCTGCATTTTCCCAAGTGATGCAGCATTAAGTCCTGGAACTCTGTGCCAGATGAGTCGCAGTATAAATGAGTTTTGAGACCACTAATATTCAGGGGGTTGCTCTGCTGCTGGCTGTTAAACACAATACTCTGGACTCAAACTCTGGCAGAGGAAACTTTACATTAAACAGCATCAAAGCAGGAGGCAGAATCTTTTATACTCTCCCTTAAATGGCTTCTATAGCCAGTTATCAGTGCACTGGGCAGCTCGATCTTTGGTTGTGCTCAGTGTAACACCTTTTGTGTTCCTATGTTCAAAAAAGAGGTGCCTCCTCTACAGCTCATGACGAGTAAAACCAGCAAATAAGGACTTTTATCACTTGGCATTTGTGTTACCCAGCCTGGGATTTTCAGCTCTTGCTCTACAAACATGCTCTGCATGCTCAGCCCTGAAGGGATAAGGGTTAATTTGGTACCAACTGCGTTTGACCAATTTTTTAATCCATACAAACAGTATTTAAAAAAAGCTGTGAACCTTAGAGCCAACTTAAGCCTCCTTTTCACTCTGACCTTCTACAGCAGCATGTGAGCAGACCTTTCATTATTTCTGGGGGAAAACAGTTAGTTTGTAAAAGATATTAGAGCAGCATACTGGAAGTCCAAACCCTGATGGACAATGATGTGAAATAACTTGTCTGGTGCAGTAGTTTGCTCTCATCAATACAGAAAAGCCTCAAACCAGACAAAGTATGAGTCTGCTTTGGCTCATTTCTTTAAAAAAGCCCCCAGCTTTCACAAAAAGTTTGATTTCCTCCTTTTGTACTTGGCTTCAATGATGATTAAGCTCTCAAGGGGCTGCTATGCTTGTCAGGCATTGTTTTTTCTGATGGATATTACACAAACTCCATGCACAAATTCACTTTTCCTGCCCTCCCTCCTCCATGTTAAAAATGACAAGCAGATGACGTGTTAACAGGAGAGAGTTTATCATTGTAATTGGACTATTCACACAAAATGCAGACATTGGCTTTATCTTCTGCATAGTTAAAATTTTGGTGTGCCTTTAAATATATAACTAAATAGAGATATCTTAAAGACAATAACCCAGTTATTATTTTCCAGTGATTTGAGGAAGGTTGGATTTGGTTTGGTCTTGTTGGTTTTCATGGTTTGGTTTTTCCAGTGGGGTTTCCACGTTTATCCTCAGAAAAAACACACTCTTCCTAATGGTTACCTGTGGTCAGGTTTGGGATCCCGAGGCAAGGGGCCAATTCTGCCTTGCTCACTTGGAGTAATGCCATTAAAAGCTCTGTGTCTGACTATTACCTGGTGTAACTGAGGGTATCCACAGTCCATACACACAAAAGACCATTTGGATTAATTCCAGATGAAAACAGAGCTTCCTGGGAGGGATTTTCTGCTCTGTGGGTTTCTCTGCCCACACCAACAGGGAGTGCTCTTCTGACTTGAGAACTGCTTTTGCCTTGCTCAGCTGTTCTCCAGTGTGAATTTGAGAGTCGTGCATGGACGGACTCCAGATTTCAAACTCATCCGGCCCTCCATGCCAGAACCACCAGAGCCTCGGGGAATGTAACAAACACAGCTCATGAGAACAACCAGATGACAGCTTATTAATACACCCTGAATGTTTTCCACTTGTAGAGAAAACTTGCACTGCCAGCACAGGGAGCAAACGTGATTCTCCAGGAGAAAACCTCCCTGTTGTTAGAGGCAAGACGTAGATATCAGCTCCACTTCTGTTCCACCAAGGGTTAACTGGACTCCAGAGCAGAACGCAAGGAGAAAGGAAAGTGGAGCAAGATGGAAGGCAAAAGGAAGGAGGATCCCCATCCTTCTCATGGAATTCATCAGCAGCTCTTTTCCCATCTCCCAAGCACAGGAGCATCCCCCCGCCCTGGCGAAGTTTCCTTCCCAATCAGTGACTGGCAAAGTGCAGACAGAGGCAGAGCTGCTGGTGGCAGAGCAGGAGAAACAGACACCCGAGTGAGAACAGTCTTGAGGGTGAGGCTGGGTAATTTGGGTACATCACAAAGGGCTCATTAGCGTCCCTGAAGCGTGGTGGGATCCAGCCCATTGATGTCACTGGGGAGCCTCCCTCCGACTGAGTCTCTCCACATTCTGGCATCACGAATCCTTCTGCCTGGTGCTCCCCTTTGTCATTTCTGTTCCTTTCTCTCCCTCGTCTCCTTTTCTTTTCTCTTTTCTTGCCTTTTGTTCCCTCCTTTAACAATTTTCAGTCAACCCCAGGGAGACAGTCCCACTCTTATTTGCTAAAATAACTGGTAGTTAAATGACTGACATTTAACGTGGTATCTTAGGCTTCAGCACTGCTCCGCTGGGAGAAGATGCAGTGATGAGTGTGTGGGGAGAGGGAGGAATAGGATGTGGATCATGCTTCTGAGAGCTTTTTTTTTTCTTTTTCAGGCTGTCTGCAGACTCTGGCAAACATCATTTCTGCTGGAGCACTTATGGAGAACACAATTCTGAGTGGGACACAGACAGAGGGCTGTCCATGACCTATCAAAAAAACCCCCACTAAAGCATAAATCAGACTGGAGCCCTACTACACTGGAAACCTCAACAAGGAGAAAGTTCTCCTTTTTTCATTACCCGCTTTCATGCTTCCTTTGGAACCAGTACTGCAAAATCACACTGAACTGCACTGGCAGTTCCTAAAGGATGCTCAGGACTGGAATGGCAGCACATCGTGCTGGTCAGGATCTAGGTGTTTTAACAGAGCTTGGACATCCCTGCAGCAGATGTGCTCCTTCCACTGAGATCCAGGCATGTGCCATCGATGCTGCTGCACCCCAGAGCCTGCACTCCCTGTGTGCTCCTGCACTCATCCCAGCACACGTGTCTGCAGGGGAGCCCAGCCCAAAACAGAAACTGATTTCTGCAGAAATGGTCAAATTCCATGGTAGAATAATGCACAGGGAGGGAAAAAAAAAAAAAAAGAAAGACAATGTACACAAGGACCCAAAGTACAGCAGCTTTAAAAAATAATAGCAATGAAGACGTAGATCAAACTAAAGTTGGTGCACTGGTCTGTCTGTCCCAGGGCTGAAGGACAGGATTTACAACTGTGTGACATTGTACCAACACCTCAGGGCTCTTCCTCCCCGCTGTGTGTAACTCTGCTGGGACCTCTCTCAGCACCTTTGCTGCTGCTAACTTTCCTTTCAGCTCTCCTGCTCACTGCTCCTGAGGAGAGCTCAGGGCAAGCTCTCCCCACAGAGAAGGCTTCAATGATGCCTTTGGAAACACCTTTAGCAAAAGTAACCATCGGGAGTTTGTGCTGCCCTGCTTTGGTTGGGAGACACAGATGGAGATTTGCACTCACGCCTGAAAAATACCCTCCCTCATCTGCCTGAGATTCTTCCACCCAAAAGGTTTCTCCTCCCAGAAGGAAAGGCAATCATCCGTCTGCCACCTAATTAGCAGATGAACTATTTATTTGACTTGTCATATCTCTTGGGAATTTCACATGATGGAGCTGTCCTGTGGGAGAGCTTTTCTAAGATAGCTGTTAAATGAAATGTCTGAAAAGCAAAGGGAATTAGTTTCTCTACCACCACCCTTGTAGTTTCCCCATTTAATTGCCCTCAGTTTTGTTTCAGAAGTTTATAACAGGTAAGACAAGCTTGGAAAATAACAGCAATAGACCTTGTGTGTTATTACAACAAAGGAGTGAGGATCAGAATCATCAATGTAAAGAAATTTTACATCTGAGGGAGATCAGCTCCCAAGATGCCATTTTGCTGAAATCTCCTGAGGAATCAATTTTCTGCCTACGCCTGTTCACCACGCTGGAGAACCTCCTGTAATATCCCTGCATGCTAATGCACAACACGACTGTGTAGTAAAACACATGTGCCGTGCCTCTGGTGGGAACTGTAGGCACCCAGCAGGAAAAAAACCACCAGAAAACCTCCTACAAAAATTCCAGACAATACAGTTTTGCTTTCTTTTTCCAGTCTTCCAAAATGGATAGTCCACAGGATCATTTTGGAGCCCTTCCTCAAAAAAAAAGTACTAAAGGGATTCCCATTTGGCTCGGTAGGTAACTCTGGGTACATGCAAAGAATTACTTTGCAACCCACTCAGATTGTGACAAAAACGTGGCAGAGAGCAGGGAATGAGCAGTAGTGGGTCTTGTGTGTATTTGTTTGGAAGCAAAGAGAAGGTGGGTATTTATCATGATCACCAGGTGATGAGAAGGCAAAAGGTGTCCTGAAATCCTAAACAGCAGCTGCTTCTCCTCCACCCTGAGCCAGGCTCTGACACGGGCACAGCAAAGCCACCTGACTAAACCAGCAGCTCTGATTTTTAATAAACACCCGATGGGCTCCACAGTGCTGATAAGTTGCACAATGTACTTATTTGCTGCCTGGTTTGCAAAGGTTCAGGGCACTGTCTACTCAAGCCTCCAAGACAGCTGGGCTGGGAACACACTGTAAAAATGAAAATGTCTCCCAGAGCAAAACCTGACTGCAGAGCCAGCAAACCCCCCCAAATACTCTGATACTACAGAATTGCAAAAAGTCACTTCTCCAGTACTGTCTCTGAATAATGCCCCCAATTTTTAATGAGACAGCTTTGTAATCAGAAGACATTTCCCACCTTTTCTTTGCTTTGCTTTTCCCTGTGAAAACTTATATGTGAATCAAGTGTCCTCAAGATCTCTTTCTCTCTGGGTACCTTTGGTGCAAGGTGGACAGATGAAGACTCCTACCTGTGCTGTCTACAGGAAGAAGGTAATGGGAAAGGAAGGAAAGGGGCCAGAGAAATCCCGTTTTTTTCCCCCTCCAATTCATTTTATAGCCAGCTCTTGGTTGATTTATACAAGAGAACAGAAAAAGCCCAGAGGCAAGACAGCTCATCTCTCTGTGACTGAAAACACACTCCCAACCCTACTGGATCTTGGGGAACTTGGTTGCAGGTTGCCCTTGGATTATTCTGCAGGAGATTTTTTTGGTAAGCTTTCAGTTTGAAGTCTGTTACTCATCCCTTCAGCTCATGTCACGATGAAGTCCCTTGCAGAGAGCAGGACCCAAAAGTAAGCTGCTCAGCATCCTGTGTTGTGCAGTTTAATTTGGAAAATTGCCTTTCCTGCACTGGTGCCGTGGGGTGCTCAGCTGGAGTCCATGCACCAAATCCTGCCTCCCCCTGGAAACAGCCCAGCAGTCCCAGGGACACATTGCAAACGCAGTTCTGCTGGGAGCTGTGAGCTCACGTGGGAAAGGTAATGCCATTTCTATCCCACATGCAGATTTTTTCCGGAAAAAAAAACCCACAAAAGGGGCCTGAGGTACAAGGATCTGTGGGGAAGACTGACACAAAACCTTCAAAGGCAGTGAGAGAATAAGAGCCTTTGAATGGATCCCGGGAAGCAGACTGTCAAAGGACAGGCACAGGTAGGTCATTTACCCTTTCCTACACAAGCAGCTTGGAAATGTGCTGCAAAACTGTGCAGCCTTAAATATTCTAACCCAGAATCGAGCCTTGGCTGTGCTGTTCAAACTGAGGCACAGGAGGGGACTGAAGGCACCCAGGGGCCACAGAGGAGTGAGGAACCTCTGTGAAATGAGCAGACAGCACTGGACACTGGGCAACTAAAACTCCTCTGTCACAGGGCAGAGCGGAGCTGCAGCTCTCCTTCCTACAGGTTCAATTTTAAATATACTCAATACTCTAGAAAGTGGTGGAATCAAAGTTGCTGCAGCCTGGTAGACACCAGGATGGAGCTCTCTGTCCAGCATCACCTCATGGCTCTTTCCAAGACATCCCACAGGCAACTTTTTGCACCCCCCTATCTCATATGCTCAGCTGCAGTTACCCAAAATCCTGGCTGTGTCTGCAGTTTCCCTTCGTGGGCTGCCCCCAGACAATCCCTGACATAGACAATCCCCCCACCACACACTCCTCAGAGTTCCTCTCCTGCTGTCCATCAGAATCTGCCTCCTTGGGATGGGAGAACATTTGGCTGCAGGGATATTCCCCCTGCAGGTTTGGGTCTGCTTCACCTCACCTCCCCAGGAGCAGGGGACTGCTGTCCTCAGCCAAACTCCACCTCAGCCTTGTCAGGAGTTTGTTCTCCCTGACAGCCTCTAATCACCAGTTAGCCAGTTTACCGAGGGAAAATTTTTATCCTTTCTGCTAGAATTCATTTTTATGACACCTACCATAAGAGACTTAAAAAAATTAGGCATTAAAATGGTTTATAGAGGGTATTTTTATAATCCACTAAGCTGTTTTCCATTTCCACTGATATGACATCTCTCAGCTATAATTCATAAATGCCATCAGTTAACAGGCACAGAATCTTACCCTAAATTTCTCCTCTCATATGCTTTTCCCATTTAAACTTTCTGTTAAATCTTTGCTGTGCTGCTAAATCCAGAGAGATTTGGCCATAGCTGGGGGGGAAAAAAGTTTAAGTAGCTAATTAATGTCACTGGATTTGGGGCATCCTATCAAGAGAGAATATAGAGGAAGCATGTCCTCAATAAATATTTTGAGCATTTAAATAAAACTAATGCCCTCACCTACACAGGAACCTTTAATATCCTCAGAAAATAAAAAATTTTATAGGCAATAAGTGGCTGTTTTCCCACACAGGGATGATGAGGACTTTGCATCAGGTATATTGATTTCAGTGCATCTGGCTGTCCCAAGAGTCATTTTTGTTATTGATTGCAGCTCAGACAGGAGTCCCTCTGGGAAGCACCTGCATGTGCCAGGGTCCATCCAACCTGGGGACATCCTGGGAGAAAGCATTTGTTTACAGCCCTCCCAGAATTCATTTCCTACTTTGATAAAACCACAGAAATGCCTAACAATAATTATAATTCTCGTGGTAATTAGATATATTCTGCTTTTCTCTGCCAAGCTCAGACTGGAAAACTCCAGGTCTCGCCACGATCACAGCTACTAAACCACAGCAGGAAAAACAAAACAGGATACACATTTCTCCTTATTTGCAACGCCTCCATCATATCTGCATTGGGTCTGCTGGGAAATCTGAATTTGGGTGGGGTTTAAAATTTGGGCTGCATCCAGTCATTTGGGTATGGAAAGTCCTGCATGGGAAGATGCGAACCCAAAATAATTGAGGGTTTTTTTTATTTCTTTAAAATGGGCATGAAGATATATCCTGGACACTCTCTAGGTTAGGGATGGCTCGTGGTCCACGTAGATTCCTTAAAGCCTGATGAGTTTCCAGTCACAGCCAGTTAAACGCTTTGGGTGGGGGGGAAGTGCCCCCAGACTGCCTTCCCTGCATGGAGGGAAGAGGAAATGTGGAAGACACACAGAGAGAACAAGCCGCTTACCCACTAACATTTCACCTGATGAAGACCTAATCCCAGTGGGATGAGAGTTTTGGGTCAGACAAGCAGGGTATCCATGGTCTTTAAACTTTTTTTCCCAAAGGAACTTTCAAAAGAAAGGCTTTACTCAATAGAAAGCCACTGATAATCTTTCTTTGGCCTTAAAGACAAGAATGGGAAATTAAAGATACGTTGCCTGAGCTGAATGGGAAAACTTCACCCACTGCAGCGCTGCCTGGTGCTACACAAAAGTGAACTCGAGAGAAGCCATCCTCCCTGTGCAAGGGTCAGCGTTAATGCATCTCTCCCAATTTCCTCCCCTCGGGAGATTAAACTCTTCCCTGTGGGCAGTGGGGGAGAGGCAGAGCTGGCTCACCCCCTCCTCTCCCCGGTGCTTTGTCCCTGTCCCTGTCCCTGCCCATCCCCAGCACTGCCCTGCCCCAGCCCAGAGCCACATCTGGGGAGGAAGAGGAAGAGGAAGAGGAAGAGGAAGAGGAAGAGGAAGAGGAAGAGGAAGAGGAAGAGGAAGAGGAAGAGGAAGAGGAAGAGGAAGAGGAAGAGGAAGAGGAAGAGGAAGAGGAAGAGGAAGAGGAAGAGGAAGAGGAAGAGGAAGAGGAAGAGGAAGAGGAAGAGGAAGAGGAAGAGGAAGAGGAAGAGGAAGAGGAAGAGGAAGAGGAAGAGGAAGAGGAAGAGGAAGAGGAAGAGGAAGAGGAAGAGGAAGAGGAAGAGGAAGAGGAAGAGGAAGAGGAAGAGGAAGAGGAAGAGGAAGAGGAAGAGGAAGAGGAAGAGGAAGAGGAAGAGGAAGAGGAAGAGGAAGAGGAAGAGGAAGAGGAAGAGGAAGAGGAAGAGGAAGAGGAAGAGGAAGAGGAAGAGGAAGAGGAAGAGGAAGAGGAAGAGGAAGAGGAAGAGGAAGAGGAAGAGGAAGAGGAAGAGGAAGAGGAAGAGGAAGAGGAAGAGGAAGAGGAAGAGGAAGAGGAAGAGGAAGAGGAAGAGGAAGAGGAAGAGGAAGAGGAAGAGGAAGAGGAAGAGGAAGAGGAAGAGGAAGAGGAAGAGGAAGAGGAAGAGGAAGAGGAAGAGGAAGAGGAAGAGGAAGAGGAAGAGGAAGAGGAAGAGGAAGAGGAAGGGGAAGGGGAAGAGGAAGAGGAAGAGGAAGAGGAAGAGGAAGAGGAAGAGGAAGAGGAAGAGGAAGAGGAAGAGGAAGAGGAAGAGGAAGACTGAGATGAGCAGGTGATTCGTGCTCGTGCTCCTATCACTTGGGGAGTGGAGATGAATGAGCCCACACTGCTGATGTGAAGGACATTTTCCTGCTGCCATCACAGCAAAGGGAGGGCAGCAGGGAAGTCGTTCCCAAGGATCCTGCATGCAGAGGTACTCTCTGCACACCCACTCGGAGCACCTTCGTGGCCTTTACCCATCTGCTGCTGCCTGGCACTTCCAGGAGAAGAGGAGTAGTTCCCCCATCACTTCCCAGACACCACAGGCTGCTGCTCATGTGCCAGCAGACATGGGAGAGCTCTGGGTATCCACCAGACAGCCATCCCCACCTGCCAGGGGTCTGTGGACCTACACAAAGAGGGATCAGATTCGTTAGGAAGAGCAGGAACTATAAATATGAACCTAAGCAAGAAAATGAGGCCAGTGTGGGTCTGAACAGAAATTCAAAGCCGTGTCCTCTCCTATGGGCAAGTGCTCACTCAGGTCTGCCCCTTATTTATCAACACTGGCAGCCACAGAAAGCACATCTCACCTTCTGAGCACCCAGCCTTTTCCAGCTGAATCAGGGGGAGTCCAGGTATTCCCGTGCTGGCTTTGGTGGGCCTCATTAATGCCCCTGTCCAGAGCAGTAAAAAATAACAAAAACAAACAAGCCAAAAGCTGGACAACCAGATGGGACAGTATCCCAAACCCCTTTAAAATATAACTTCTCCCTAAAGCCACCCTTCACTCGCAGTCTCACACACAAGAGAAAGAGCCACCGGCACGGCCGAGCTCTCAAAGGCGCAGGTCGGGCACTTGAGGCTGGAAATCAAAGTCTCCCTTGACTTCAGGACGTGTCTGAGAAGTGATCAGCCTTTCACTCTTTGCAGGAAAGCTGACACTGCCCAAAGCATCAAGCACTGCTCCCTCGGGAGCTGAGACTTTGTCCTTTTCCGTGCTGGTGCCTGCAGGGATGGCAGAGCCCCACGGGGAGAGCGATGGGGCGCGGGATCGGAGGAGACGTCTCACTGCTGCCTGGGGATGGCACTGAGCTGCAACAAATGCTGATTTAAAGATCACCTTAGAGGCTGTCTCTAATGCACTTGCCACAAGCCTTCAGCTCTCATTTATCATCTGTGCCTGATTCTACCACTTGCCTAAAACTCAATACACCCTCTTCAAGATTTTAGGGTTTTCTTGACCATTGGTGTCTTGGTGTATCCCCTTGCACATTTTATTTTCCTCTCACTTCTTGAGGAGAGAAATTACACCAGGAAGCCATTAGAGCTCCTCAGCCATCTGATCTTGGCAGGACATATCTCCTACAAAACAGAAAACAAAGTGCAAAACCAATGCACGATCACAAGACAAAATTTCACTCTGGGAGAGACGAGGATCTGAGGTGATGCCATGATAATTTTTTCCCTTTTCTTTTATATCCCTTTTATAAAGCTTTTAGGTATCCTCAGTGCTTTTAGCACACATACTTGTAATTCCTTAAGTCTGATAACTCAGCTTAGACCTAATATTCCATTAAGCCAGGAGACCAAACATCCTGGAGGCCTCCAGCTGGAGGCCAGAAAGCCCTGTGCTCTCCTGAGAAACCAAGGCCTTCCCTAGAACATATTCTGTAAACTGAGATAGGCCCATCCAGGGGGGAAATTCCTCGGGATGGGGGGTTCATTCGAGCCTCTCATTGGGGAATCTTTGATAGATGTGCTCATTTGCAAGGCCTATAAATTGTATTTGCAATCTATCATAGGTGTGCATTTCGGCTCATTCCACCCAGAAGAAGTGGTGCACCTTTAAGGATCCTGAAATTAATACCAGGGTAAAAACCCCTTTTTCCCTTTACCATGTCTGACTTTAAATTTTAAGACCAGGGAAAGGCAGGGATCAGCTCCCACACAAAGTGTCCCACAAACCGAGGCAGAGAGGGGGAGCCGAGTGCTCCCTCCAGAACAGCTCGGACCACCCAGCACTGCCCCTTCCCCTTGCCACCCAAAGAGTAGCAGAGCCCAAAATAGCCAGAGATGGAGTTCATCCATGCATGGGCAGGAGGAAAGTGGACCATGGGAGTTTGGCTGCTGTTTGAGCCTGTCCTGCAGCACCACCACGGAACAGGAGAGCAGAAACACACGTCTTCCATGAAAAAGAATCATTGAGCTATAATTCTGGTCTTGGCTTGTTCTTCCATCCAAAAAAAAAAAAAAAAAGTGGTTTGCATAAAATAATAACCCTATTTGTGCTATGCTTGAAACAGATGCCCAGAGACACCAGTGTCACCTAGAACACACTGTATCACAGTTAGGTACTGATGCTCCTGGAGGAATAAACACTAAAATGCCTTTAAAAATCTGATTTTTTTGGTACCTACAGGCCTAAGCTAACAATCAAGACTTCCAAATACTTGATAAACAAATATAAGGCTGAAACACTGCTATGAAAGCTTAATAAACTCCTGACAGGAGGGAGATGCAACAGGTGAACAGTAGAAACCACGACAGCCGTGAGAGGCTCACGACATCTTGAGCATGGGGCTTGGCATGGTTGGAGGCACAGACTGGTGCAAACAGCCAAGAGGAAAATCCTGCTGCAAGGAAGGGAAGAATGAGCTAACAGCAGGGTGGAGCATAACATTGCTGGGAAAAATCTGCAGGAAAGGTAAAGACGAGCAGCGATGGCATCACAGGTCACAAATCCCTTTGAGTTTGTTTGGATCAAGTGAACCTTCTTTAGAAAAGTCTTGATCCACAATCCAGGGAATTGATAGTGTAGAACCACGTATGTGTAGCCTCCATCCAACATCACACTGAAAAGATGTTTAAATACCAAACCAAAATTAAGACAAACGTTGTATTTTCTTGCAATAACTCCTTAGTGCAGGTTAAAGGAAGAGTGGTTAAACCACATCAACCAGCTGAACATGAAAATTGAGGAAAATATCTGCCAAGGGTCACAGTGCCCCATCACCTGGGCACCCTGCACGTCCTGCACATCCAGCACAGCTCGCCATCTCTCCTGCTGACTCTGACAGTCAGTTCCCTTGAGGAACATTGTGAGCCCAGGATTTTAAACAGCCAGGAGATAACAGCAGCCCAAAGCACTGGTGTGAGCTCACAGCTGCCTCAAAGGACAGAATTAAACGGGCTTTCATCACATCTCTGATGTCTGTAGGAAAGGAGGGTTGGGTTTGGGGTACCCACATCAGGCCTCTCACCATCTGCACAGACAACACCGTGGCACCCTCGCCCAATGCACAGGGAAAAAGCTCTTTGGCAGGGCTGCTCTGACTGCAGGGACTTGTTTGGGGCTCCAGGGTGGCCCCACAGCCCATTGTGCAGCCCCACACTTTGGGGCTGACATGTCAGAGGAAGCAGCTCTGTGCTGAGCAGCACGAAATCCAGGCCAGGCAGCAGCAGGTGCTGCCTGTGGGTGGGATATTGTGTGTGGCAGACTCAGCCTGCCTGGAGTCACAGAGATGGGTTCCATTCAAGGGGGCTGGAACAGCCTCTTCACCTTCTCTACACCAGTATTTTGGGGAAATCAGTCTATTCTCATGGAGAGAGAAGCAAAGGAGAAGCAGGAGAGAAGCATCTCCCAAGGAATTTTTCAGAGCAGGGATGCTCTTGAACTTCTCAGAGCAAAGAGTGCTCTGCTGCTGAACATCCCTCTCCCTTCTTCCTGAAGCTGGGAAAAAGAAATCTTAGTGAGGAAGGAGAGTTCTTCCCAAAGATGGGCTCATTACTGGGTCCCAGGTGCCAACTCTTAAAGCAAATTCTTTCGATCTCACACAGCATCTCTAAGAAATGATAGATTGCACTGGCTCAGAAGAAACTCTCTGCTCGCTGATAATAAATGAGTTGTTAGCAGAAGTAGCAGGCTCCCAGATCCATTTGTGATCCAAAGGGCTCACAGATGCTTCCCATTTTTGCAATGCCAAAACCACAGAACACCAGACAGACAGCAAGGGACCAGAACGAGCCTCCTGCGCCTCTGCTTGCTGCTCTCCAGTGGCTAAAGGGAGACTGTCAAGTGCAAATTCCCTTTGATGAAGCCTTTTTTTAATGTAAATTTGCTGTTGTGGAAAGTGAAGAATTTTCTGTATTGCCTGCAGGCAAGGATAGCTAAGAAAAAAACCCTCACCTCTGTGTGCTGCACCTCTGCAGCACCTCGAGTGCTCTGGACACGAATCATCCCATGGCACAGGCACCCTCAGCCCTACAGCCACACACCTCATCCCTCTGCACAGCTGACAACACGCCTTGGATGAGAAACACACCTCGGATGAGACAAACACACCTCGGATGAGACAAACACACCTTCTCCAAAGGCTCCCGTGGTCCCACCACAGGATGCTGCTGTACCTGAATGTCTTGGCCCCAATTCCCTCCACCCCCAGCCTCCATGACACTGCTCTAGATTTCACTCCACAGCCCTGGGGATGACTTTTTTCTTTTTTTTTTTTTTCCTGTTTGTTTTTAAAGTTGTTCTGCTCGACTTGCTAGTTTGGATTCACACTTTTACTTTCTGTCCTGAGACAGGCTTGGAACAGGAAACCTGAACACACATTGCTCTCGACTCCTCTGAGATTGCTGCCAAATGGCAATTAGGACTCATGACAGATTGGGATGGGATTCAGAATATCCCAAGATTTTCAGGATGTAGAGCTTTGGGTCTGATTTGTCTCAGCTGCTATAGGATGCTATTGTAGAAATTATGTTTGTTTTTACAGGCTGAGCAAGGTTTTTTTCTTCCTTTCCCACAAGATTGTTTGTTCCAGTGCCACACAAGGCTTAACTGTGCTCTTCCCATTTGAGCTAGTGGGGGTTTCTCAGTCAAATCCCTGGGTGCTGTTTTGGAAATCAGCATCTGAAGGCATTCCTCCCCTGATGATAGCAACCCTACCATTCCCGCAGAGCCTAGTCCTAGGGACAGGCACTACCAGCCAGGAGTGTATCCACAGGAAGAGGGAGAAAGGAATCTGCTAAAGACTGCAAAAGCAAACCCAGGCATGGCTGTTAGAGCACTGCAAACACTCCTGCCAGCAGCAAGCCCATGGAAAGTGAGAACTGGAAGAGGCCAGGAGGATAAAAGCACATCACAGGACAAGGCCAGGCCCCTGCCCTTGGGGGGCCACTGCAGTGCGGTACCAAAATACAGAAGGAGAACCTGAGCAGAGCAGTTTCTGTGCCATGAACATATGTTTTCTTCACTTCTCAGCAATACATCAGAATAACAACTGCGAAGAGCCTGTTTGCAATGTGATGCCTGCTTTTATCAAAGCCTTTACAGGCTGCTCGCAGGGAGAGCAGCAAAATGTTTGATGCTGCTGAGATGTCACCTTCAGCCGAGTATTGAGGAATTAGCAGAAGAACATAATGCAGCTGCAGACACTTTGGGATAGGATTCACCTCTCCTGCCTCTCAAAGTCTCATGGCAAACTAAGCCAAAATCAACACAATTCTGTTGCTTTACCTGGTACTGCACAGAGGAAAGAAAAGTTCAATTAGAGGGCATGTGGGCAAATGTGAGGACTCGAGAACAAGCTTTGATGGGCTAAATATTCTCAAACAGAGAAGAGAAGTTTGAGAATGGTCACTGAGAGCTGCTGTCTGAGGTGCTGAGTGTTGGTATTCCCGATGCAGTGACTGCTAAGCCTCACTGAAACTGATGATGCTTGAATGAGAGTTTCCTCTCCGACAGAACAAGCCTGTACCCCAAAGTTCAGCTTGTTTCTCCAGAACAAGAAATGGTATGGGCTTTTTGGGGAAGGGTTCATCTCTGAAGATGTGTGGTTGCTCTGGAAGCAGGGATGGAAATGCAGAAGTGACCTCCCATCCCACCTGAGGGCTGCACAGTGAATTCACTGCCCTCAGAGTATCAGCACGTAGACATGGGAACACGAAGAGCTGATTTTCCAGTCCGTGTGTGGCTGTGAATGGGTGACCTCCTGCAAGCCCTGGGACTGCCCGGGGCTCTGTGGGTTCAGGAGAGGTGCTGGTGTCTGCTCCCCCCGAGGTCTCTGTGAGTCTGGCACACGAGGCTGCTAAGGTGGAGGATGTTATGATATAGATGACTCAATGTTAGAAATCTGCCTGACTTCATCCACACATTTCTTGCAGGTTCCCAAACAAATGATGACTCTTAACGCCTGTCAGCCAAGGCTAATCCAGGTCCCAGACTCCTGGGACCTGAGTACGTCTGTTCCCTGACAGTGGAGAGGCCTCACTCCCCTCACACAGGCTCCACTCTCCCCACAGCCTCTGCCTTTGCTGTCCCCACAGCACAGGAGCACAGGGACTCCCAGACTGCCATCCCCACACCCTGAAGCTGCAGGCAGTGGGTTTTGGCACAGCCATAATGAGCCAAGCAGAAGAGACCCCAGAATGAAGACAGGCTGGAAGACTGAATTAATGCTGATTAAATCTGTGAAATGCACTCAGATCTGCCTTTGCTGGGGACAGACTGGGGACAGCTGCCATGCCTGCCTGTTTTTCTGAGCTGGGAACAGCATTGCTGCATGGGCTGCACCTCTCCCTGCCTCCTCCTGCCTGCAACAGCATCTCCTCCTCACCCCTTCCCCCACTGCGGCCGCCTGTGCTTTGGCTTTCTATTACTTCCTTTGGTAGTTCATTAAAGACATTAATCACCTTCTGCACAAAGACATTTCTCCTGAACTCCCTGCAGGCCAGGCCTCTTTCTCCACTGCAGCTTCAGCTCTTGCAGGCACGGTGCTGGTGGCTCAGACCTGCCCCCGTTTCCCTGCTGGTCTGGGCCCCCGCAGACACCTCCGGGGTGCTCACCATGCATGCTCTGACAAGAGCCCCCTTTCCAGCCACCTTCACCCCACCGGGGGCTACACCTCAGCGTTTGTTGTCTCCCTTTTCCCTGGCCAAACAGTCCCATCTCAGGACTGACACACGACCTTTGTGTGTCACCCGCTTGAAGGTGGAGGACAGGAGCAAGCTGAGCTGTGGTGCTGACCAAATCGGAGACACCAGCAGCTCCAGCTCAGATTTCAGGAGAAGGAGGCAGAGCCCTCAGAAAGAAAAACCTCCTCTTGCTTAGCTAAGGGCTGAAAAGAGAGAAGGGGAAACTCCACCTGTTGCACATCCACAGCCCCTCCAGAGCTGCTGCCTTGCCCCTTTCCCTCACCATGTCTGCGACCCCAAGGTTTCTCCATCCTCTGTCCCTGTGTGCTTTCTGCTGGACTTTGCTTGCCTGTGCTTTCCTCACAAGCTCCCAGGCCTGCTGGTAATTTTTCTGCTGTTTACCTGCCAGAATAGCAGAAGTTCTCCTTCTCATGGGTGGCACTGAGTGGGATGTGGGTGCTGCGTGGAAGGAAAGCCAACGAGGTTCAGGGCGTTCAGGGGATGTTGGCAGGCCAGCAGGAGAAAAACCCATCTGAATCTGTGTAATCACTGATGCCTTTTGCTTGTTGAAGCTCACTGCTAGCAAAGATCAAAGCAAAGTGTTTGGGAGGGCGGGGAGGTGAGAAATAGCCCTTGATTTCATGTGAGATTCTTCCACACTGCATCCAGATTACTTACAGAGGTTTCTGTATCTCTCTTCTGACCCTCCAGTCCTCAACCTTTCATCTCCCTCCCACTTCATCTCCATTAGCCTAGTGGCAGGATCTCACTTACAAAATCAAAGCCAAGACTCCTGTAGCACACAGAGAAATGCAGACACATATGCCACATCCACACGAGAATCCTGCCATCAGTACAACTCAATCTTAGACATCAGTTGTTTTCTTTTGCACTCCTCCACTCTGTCAAAAACAAATAAAATCAAAGAACGAAAAGACCCTCTTGAAGAAGCCAAGATTTGGCAATTTTTAGCTGTCACTCACCTCTTCATTGCCTCTCACTGCTGCTTCCTCAAGGGGTCACTCAGTCTGGCGAAGCATAAACACATCTGAATTGCAGCCCTGGGTGAGGATTGGCAGGGTCTGCTTTGCAGGCAACAGGGAAAATAACTGATCCACATTAATAAAAAGAATCAACATTTCAAGAGGTTTGTGTCCTTTTGTGTTGTTTTGGTGTTGTTTTTTTTTAAGAGTGCCCCAGAGAGCATAAGTGGGTCTGGCTGCTAAAAGGGCAGCGTGACAAAATCAACTGCAGACTCGTTACTGTTTAAGCTAATGAGCGATCAGTTCAGCAGGTGAGCAGGGAGAAGTTTCTGCTGGATACCACACTGTTATTGCCCTAATAGTTCAGTACTATTTTGAAATATTTTGTGCTGGAATGATGGTGGATTGCAAAGGGCTTGGTTTGGCCCCTCTGCTGCACCTTGCCTAACCCCTGACATCCTCAGGTGTTACCAAAGGACCTCACATGGAACTTTTCACTGGGAAAAACAGTGCCCTGTTTCAATTCTACACAACTGAAGTAAGAGAAATAAAACCTTCTCTCTTTAAAGGAATGCAGTTGAAATAAATGCATCTTTGTCTTCAGACTTGTGTTAATACTGCACCCCGGAGAATTTGGATCCTCAGAATATTAAAGTCTCCCTGACTTATTGCCTCTTTAAGGAGCATGTTGGTTTTGTGTTTGCTCTGAGCTCCACGTGTTACTGAAGCTAACTGGGACCTTTTCCATTTCTGGTGGCAGAGAGCTGCTGCCTTTGGGGCCCTAACCCTATTAAGGGAAATGTAAACCTATGTATCTAAAATTCCCACCAGTTTTGGAAATGAACAGCACACTTCCCCATGCTGCCTTCCTTGCAGTCACATGAAGATTTCCACTCTCACCTTGCTAATAATGCCAAAAAATAAAGCCTGTCTGTTTCTGGCCTAGTAGAATCCCTATCACATGAAAAGGCTTTATTTTTAGAGAAGAAAAGATAAGCTGTGAGTGGAAGCTGTGACTGTCACACAATGGACAGGTCTGGCCTGTGCTGCTCACTGTTTCTCAAATCCCTCCTCTGCCTACTGCAGAGCCCAAATTTTACTTCTTCACTCTCTTTTCTGCTTGTCACCAGTGCTGGGATCCTTTCCAGATGAGCAGATAGATTTGCAGGTGTGAAATTCCCCTTATTCCTCCCTCTGATTTTTCCTTATGGCGTCATATCTGCTTTTCTCCCCAGGCAACTCTCCCACCACCCAGGATAGAAAAAAAAATAAATACACAAAAACAGTCATGCAAAGAATAAGTGCCCCCATGGCCTTTGAAGAGATGGACACACCAGACTGGGGGACAGAGTTCCTAACGTGTGGTGCCAGGGCTGCCTCTGGCAAGAGACAGGGGAGCCCCATCAGTGTCCCTGCTGATGGTATTGGCCCACATTTACCCAAAACCCTCCGTGCCCAGATCCCTGGAGGCAGACAGACAACCTGCCCTGTCCTGGCAGCCATAGCTGGGGAGGTGGCTCAGCACTCATGTTTTAAATGCTTTTCCTTCTTGGAGAAATCATATGGGACAAGCTCCTGCTTTCTTCAGTGGTGACTGTGACCGCTGAGCACCCAGCACCCACCCGGGGCCCTGCAGAGATGTTGGGACACGGGGCTGGTGTCACCTGCAGGACCTGCTCCCTCCTATTTGGGACTTCACCCATCAGCACACTCCAGGCTGCTGGCATCTCTCTAAACAAACCACACTTACTAGAAAGCTACAGCCCATCCCTGCCCAAAACTGAGCAACCTTAACCTCAGGCTGATCTAACGTGAGTTGATGCTCCGTGATTCATCTGTCTGCATCACATCTTTTCCTAAAACATAATCTGAGGAGATGTATCTCCTTGTAGTACCTGCGTTGTATTAATCAGACTGCATCTGATCATTAAATCCATGTTTCTGTTGGCTTAACTCACATTAAATAGTCATAACGAGCATCCTGAACTCTGCAGGGAAAAAAAAATTCCCAAAGCACTTCCATGAGATTTCTGACACTGTGAAAATAAAAACAAGTCTAGCAACACCACAACTATTACAGGGCTGGGCTTATTTAGACTGTGGAAGTTTAATTATAAAAATTGCATTCTAATTGATTACTGCTGGAATAATTACAGCAACACCTTTACAAGAAATGGCGACCATCATATGTTTGTCAACAAAGAAGCTTCCTTTAAATTCAACACACAATAATTGTTTAATGAAACCAAATTTAGATCCTCATTTGAGAACATTCAACTGCTTCCCTATTCCTTCCTATCTCTGAGAGGTAATTTAAGAGATAAAAAGCAATTTCTATAAATACTCTATCTATATATGTAAGTATCCAAGGAAAAGAAGGAAAAGAAAGACTTCATTTCATAGCTGATCTGGATGTAAGCTTGCTGCTATTGATAAGAACATAAGCACAGAGTAAGTGATCACTCCAAATCCCTCTCTAATTGGTGCTTGGAGGCCTTCATAAAATATGAGCAGAATCCAAACTACATGTTAATTTTCTAATTTGCAGAACAGATTCAACTGTTGATATTCTAGCAGCACCCACAGCATACAGTCGATATGAGGACCCCACAGCAACTGTATATGTGCCTGCAGAGAAGGACAGGGATAAATAATTCATTGGTTTTCAGCCTCTTTACAAGTTTTCTTGCCATTGCAAAATCCTGTTGCCATCCTGTGCAGACCCCCGTGTCTCTGGCAGCAGCTCCTGAGTGCCCCTCGTCACAGCCCACCACCCAAGCACACAAAATCTGGTGGCTGCCTCGGCAAAGCTGCAGGGCTCAGTGAGGAGCAGGGGTTATTTTAGTCACTGGTCATCCCTACAAAGTGGTTTGAGTTTTGCAGGGCCAGATTCACCAAGCTGGTGACGCACCTTGTGTGAGCCCCGCTGCCAGGGCACAGCCCCAGGGCAGGCTGTTGCTGAGCCTTCCTCTTCCCAGAGCAGCCTCCACCTCTGCCTGATGCTGCCAGGCTCACCTGGGGACCTCAGCCAAAGGCTGAAAGCAGGAGTCTCTGCACCACAAATTAAATAAAGCTATGGAGCTGTGGCTGAAACAACTCATATTCCCTGAGGAGCTGGGCTCTGCACAGGACGAGGATGTGCATTACACTGTGCACAACTGGAGGCTGAGATGAAGAACGGGAGAAAACTATTCCCAGCACAGGTTGTGTCATGCAAGAAACCTCTCATCCCTCTGCTGTCAACAGCACACAGTGCTCCCATCCGCTGTGCACCTTCCAGGGACGGGAATGTGCAGATCTCTCTTAAGCTGCAAAGCTCGTGTGCCCTCACATCTGGCACAGAGCACCCCTCTTGCCACCCCTCTCCACCCTGACCTGCAGCATCAGCTCTGCTGTGCAGGGTCTGCCCTGAGTGCAGTCAGACACGGCAAAACCCCGCGTGGCAGAGTTTGCTAGAGACTGTGTGGAGGCCATAAAGCACTTTTCCAAACATGGCTGGAGACAGAACCTATGAACATGTCTTTAAAGCTGATCAGAGGGGTTTTGCTCTGCTGCGTCACCAGGTAAATATTTCAGCGACATCACACCATCCATCACTTTACCCTTTATAGTCACCTGGCACTGCTGTGTAATTCTGCTGAAGGAAGAACTCTCAATTCACCCTCCTCCCCTAAACAATTTCCTTGGCCTTTGAAGAAACAGCACAAAATTATAAAGCCTCCTAACCTTTAGTTAAGAACCCTCAGAGTGGCAGGTGTGTACTTTCATACGGGTAAGCCCCATCAGGCACCCAGCTGCAAGCACGGAGCGTGTTCATTACCAGCTATTCTGTGGGATGAAATGAATTCAGGAAGATATTTCAGTTATTGAAATGTGCCCATGCCTCAGTGATGCAACATTAACACCAACCCCGCACATGAAACAGGAAGTCACCACACGTTGTATCTACAACCTCTTCTTGCTTTCTTAATGATTATGATTTGCTTAAAATCATCATCTCCTGACATGCTGCACACAGGGACCACAGGACGCGCACCGAGCTTTTCACAACCACTGCGTAAAGATAAAAACTCCACATCTGAAAACACCAGAAATGCAAAGTTATTGCTGGGCTGTCACAGTGACAGCCCAGACACTACAGCAGCCTCTGGGTCCTCTGCAGATTCTCCCTCGGATGGGTGTCACTGTGACCAATTCACCGTGGTCGTGGCGTGTCATTAAGGGCGCTGTCACCTGGGCAGGGAGCTCGCGGTGTCACTTCACCCACTGCCACACCACAGCCCGCTCATCCTCACCAGCGAGCAGCTCCGAGTCAGGCAGAGGTAAACAGGGTCTCAGCTGATGCTGGGGATCATTTTGCACACGATTTCCTCAGCCAGGCTGCTGTCGTTGTGCTGCTCTTCATCCCGCCGCTTCATCACCACCCCGCGAGCTGCCCAACAAGGGTTTTGCTTCTGCTGTCACCACTGATCCTTGATATCTGCTCTGTATTTTGAATGATGCCACTTGAGGCACTTGCCATAAGGACTACATTTAGCACACGAGGCTGGCTCCCAGCACGAAGCAGGATTTGCAGTGGAGCTGGGATCTGCTAGGCTTGCTCAGATGTCCTGTTGGAGACCCTGATAGGTGAAGCATCAGGTTCACAGGGTCTGAGCACCCTTGGACTTCACTGTCATAGAAACAGGTAATGCCAGTGGCAAGGAAATGCTGTGTTCTCCATCTCCATGGGAACAAAACCTGGTACTTTTAACTGGTAGCACGGCCAGTCTTTTCTCAGAAGGTAAGGACCACTGTGTGGGCAGGGTTTTTATTCTCTCTAAATAAACAGATCTTTCTGCTGATATCTAGTCTTGGCAACCAGGCAAGGAATTAGCTGGAAGATGAAGAATGAGCTAATTCCTGACAAAAGTTTTACTTCAGCTCTAGAGTACTAAAATCAGGTCTCCTAATGGCCTGTTTTCTTTAGGTTGGGGTTTTTTTTCACCCCTAGGGTACATGGAATAACACCTTCTTTTGTGCTTACAAAACAAATGCTGCCTTCCATAGTCTGGAGGAACTTAGGAAGTTTTTAATTATAAGAAAAGCAAAACGAGGACAAGGGAAGTTGGACTGTGCAGAGTGCTCTGCTGGTCTGATCTAGGACAATGTGCCCTACATAGAGCTCAAATATAACATCCTTTGGGAGGCTGCCTTGCTTCCATTCAGCTTTTGTGAGACCACCCCTGCCCCCGCAGCACTAATGACAGATTTCTGAAGCATAACTGGTGTCATGGTCTTGCCATCAAAGCTGTAAACAAAACCATTAGTGGCAGGCATGGAGAGGGAGGGAAAGCCATGTGCAGATGGAGAATTTATTCGAGTGATATTCTTGCAGTTTCTGCCTTCTTCCTGCTATCAGCTCTGAAATAGCTCATCCCCAGCCACAGTCAGCAACTCTACCCCAGGTGGGTGACGTTTTCCCTTGATAGATACAAGGTCTGGCTTTTTTCTTCTATTTGTCTGGTTTTCCTGCCAAGAAAGTGCCATTGGATTGAGCTGAAATAGTTGCTCTTCCTTGATGGAAACCTTGTAGTTGGCAGATAGAGGGATATTAAGGAAAACAGAAAATCTTTAGATATGCTGTTAGATATTGCAAAGAAAGTGTGGCCAAATTGTTACTTCTCTCTCCTATATCATACTGGGCAGGAAATTCTCGAAATCTTGTATTTGCAAACCCTCAAACAGAAAATTTCACAACTGTTTTTTTTTTTTTCTTCAAAAAGCCTCATTAATTCTCCTCTGGTACATTCCCGGCTCTTTCTTCCTGGAGATCCCTTCTGTGCATTTCTGAGCAGAGAGAACAGTTTGTGTTCACCTCTATCCCACACAACTGAACTGCAGGGGGGATGTTTCAGTGACTCAAGGGGACACTACGGACGTGAGCCAACAACAATCCAACAGGCTCCAGAAAGGGAAGGCTTCCTCCAGCCTCTCCTGGCAGCCCCAAACACACACACACAGGCTCAGAGAGTGTCAGCAGCAGTGTCTGACACCAGGTCAAAGCAAGGAATTCTTTGTACATCACATCCCACTGCCCCTCGCCCACAGCACTGCACCCTGTGCTCCAAGGGAAGCAAAGGCTGCCACAGCAACCACAGGGCTGTGTTGGGGGTTTGGTTTTCTTTTGGTTTTCTCCTGGTCTTGTTTTTTACTGCTAACCTTGACTTTACCTATTAGATCAGGTTTTTTTTTCCCAATTATATCATATCTCAGCCAATGTGCTGTGCTTCAGCAGGGTGCAGATACACCCTGAGATCAATTCTGTGGTGCAAACTCATTCTTTAATACCTGTTTTTAGAGCAAATGAATTAATTTCTTGAAACTAGAACTCTCTTACCTCTCTGTCATTATTAGGCATGCCCTTATTGTGGATTTGGACTCCACTTGCACCAAGGTGCTGGTTTCTGCTAGGTCTTTCTTAAATTACAAGGACAGATGGTTAAACTGGGGCTGAGGAAGAAGTTGTTCACACTAAACAGAGATTTCTGTGCTCTCTGTGGGTGGAAAGGGGTGTCTTTGTTGTGTATCACAGCTATGGGAAATATGGGGATGAAGCCTCAACATGAGTTGGGCAGAGGTGAGAGAAACAAGAGGAAATGAAATATTGGGGGGTTTACACCTCTTTGGGTGCAATGGAAGGGAAAACCCAAGACATGCTGGATAACTGCAGCACTACCTCACCCCTGTTCCTCAGCACAAACCAAATTGACTCAGAAACTCTTTGTGTGTTTGGGGCTTCCTTGCCTGGGCCCTAAAGGCGAGCTGCACGTTTGGAGCAAGAGTTGCCACATTTCAGACAGGAAACAAACCCAAGTGAGGAATAAAGCACCCGAAGCCAGGCAGAGCACGGTGGACGCTGGTACTCACAGGTGTATGTCATTTCAAAGCTGTCACTGATGTTCACAATGTCGATCTGGGGAAGCAGCTTAGGGGGTTCCGTGAGCTGAGACAACGCAAACCTGAAAGCCGCATGTTCCTGGGACTGTTGATTAGGAAATAACCCCCCTGGGGAGAAAAACAGAGCAGTAAGAAGAAAGGTCTTAAGAACATTTGTATTAGAGACATCATCAGTCCAAAATATTCCTGCGAGCAGAGCCTACAGCTCCTCAGCCCGGGAGTGCCTCTCAACTCGGAAATCCTCCAGCACACCAGACCCAAGGGTTTGGTGCCTGCTGCGGACAGGTTGGGAGCAGAAAACCTGTCCAGTGTGCGTGTTATGTAACCCTGGATCACATAGAGGAGCCCTGGTGCATCCCCGGGCCAGGCAGCCTGCAGGAGAGGGATAACCCATGGGTGCAGCTCAGCCTCCTCACCCCCGTAACTTCAAGCACGAGGAGCAGTAATGCTGCCAGTATTACCCCAGCCAAGGAGGAATGAGAGTCTTCCTCCCTCCCCTCGCTTGTCGTGAGGCTCAGTTTAAGCCCTGCTGACCGGGAGGAGAGGTTTGCTACAGGAGGGTTCCCCCACACCGTGGGACTCTGGGGTCTGGGGCAGCCTGGCTGAGCCTGGCACAGCGCTGGGTGGATGGGGACAGGGCTGTGACAGCCAGAGTGACACGGGACTGTCACCAAACAACTGCTGCTGCTGGTTTGTTGCACAGAAAACCCCTGAATTTAACAGGTGACAGTGGCCAAACTCAAACTGGGCAGGAAACTTAAATCTTGACCCTGAAAGGAATCAATCTGAACAGAAGCACAGCCAAGCCCAGAGCCACAGAATGATGCAAACAGGATAGGAACTGCGACCGGGCTGGACCAAAGCTCGGAGCCTCTCTTCCCCCATGGATCTGGAGCAAAGTGCAGCGATAACCCAGCCCTAGGAAAAGTTTCCTGCTGCTCCCCCAGCAGGAACCTTGGCTTGCAGCAGATCCCTTCACAGCCTCCAGAAAGATGCTATTAAATTCAGCCTGTCTTGTAATCTATATGCATTTAAAGAGAGCGCTGCTACTGGCATTTCAGGAGGGAAACAAAGCACTTAGCAACAAGGGAGAATTAAAATAAAGCTGCAGAAAGTATCGGTGCCCAAGATGACTTGAGGAAGAAACAAATAGGCAAGGACCTGCCATCAACGTCACTTTGCACATCTTTAGTAGAGGGGGCATCTCCTTGTGTGAAAAGGGCTATTTGTGCACCAATATCCCCCTACCTCCCCCGTTCCTCCCACCCCACAGCCTAATCATGGATATCGGAGGAATCAGATGCTCGTAGCCAAGTTGTGTTTGCCGAAAGGGAAAAAATCTGGGATTTTGCACAAATTTGGGGTAAAGGGGAGACAGGAAGGGAGGGAGACGAGGATGCAGCATCAACAGCAATAAAAGCACTGATTGTGCTGCTGGACTCAGGCAGGAGTTGCCTGAACTTGGTGGATTAGCGATTGATTGGCATTGTAAAGAGAGGGGAGGTGGGAAAGAAAACCGGCATGCAAGGGAAGGGAATTTGGGGCCAGGTTACAGGCGATCACCAATAAAGATCAATGGGAGAGTAATAATAAACCCGCGGAAGGAGGGAGAGGAGCACTGAGAAGTTACAGGAAGGGAGGAGGGAATCAAACAGGCACTGCTGGTGTGCAGGGGAAGCAAGTGGCATGAAATGGAAAGGGACTTCAATGCAAGATCATCTTCCCATAGCTTTGCCCTTATTCTTTAGCAATAACAACAGAGAGCGTCTGTTTGTTACCTCCCGCCCCAGTTACCTACAGATGAGAGCATCCTCACAAAAACGTATCATGCAACCGCCGATTTTGCAAATGCAGCAACACACAATGGCAGCCCAGGCATTTCTCAGGGCAAGAAACAGATATTTTTTTCATACTTCCTCCATTTCAGAGGCACTTTTCTCCCTCTGTGTTGGTGTGTGTGTGCAGGCATTTATTCCCAATCTTCCCCTCCCCCAAAGCCAAATTGATCCATCTCTGCTCCGGCAAAAGCTGGTACCAACGCGCACATCCAGCCCTCGCAGTTCAGCCCCTCGCTCTCTCTCTCACACATACACACACATTTTGCCTTTGCAAGCACACGAACGGGTCAGTTCTCCCCCACCACCCCCTCTCCACCCCTACCCACTCACCAGGGTCCATCATCCCCAGCCCCGCACTCACCTATCTGGATATTGTTGGGGAAATTGGCCCCTAACACCGCCCCTAGGAAACTGGTGCAGAAGAAGGCAAAAATGTGCTGCATATTCCCTTTTGCATTGGCGAAAAAGAAGCCCAGTTCCAAGCATAGATTTGATTTTTCCCCCGCTCTGCTCTCTTTAGCCGCCTCCCCTCCGCTGCGCCTCCGGGATGCGCGTCCCCCTCGCTCCGAATCCAGCGCTGAGACTGCCGCTGAGCAGCGCCTGGCAGCAGGATTAACTGAGCCCCGAGAGGAAGAAAGAGAGCCCGCTCCTCATCCACATCCCTCCCCCGCCACACACGACACACACGCACACGCACACGCCAGGCGCTTCCACCCAGCCCCTTCCCCTCGGCACCCGGGTACCGCATCCCCCGCCCCGCTCTGCCCGCGGGTCCTGCTCGGGGCTCCGAGGGCAATCCCCACCTACCCCTAAATCCCCAGCTTTCCCCCTCAACTTCTCTTTGGCAGGAGCTCAAAGGAACCCGTGAATCAGTAGGTGGCAAACTCCTCTAGAGAAAGGGCTGAAACTCGCCCGCCGGGGATGCACCGCTTCCCGCGCTGGGCGCTCAGCCCGGGGTCCCGCAGTTGAGCCGGTCACTCTGCGGAGCCTGGCTCGTTAGGGTAACACACAGGGTCCTGCAAATGTGCCCTGGAAGGAAGGATTTCAGAGCAACAAACAAGAGATCCTGAAGGATTAAAAAAGGAAACCCCCCAACAACTTTCTCATTGATTTTTTTCTGCCCACTGTTAATGTGTGAGGGTTTTCATCATTGCACTTGATGTGGAAGAATGTCTACTCACCAGCACCATCAGACAGGGAATTCTTCTGAAATTAGGGGGCTGTCTTAGCTTGGATCATTTCAGAAGCTGTTTCATGGAAGTGCTAGTGAGACTGGAGCTTATTTGACCATAAACAGCTTTACTCAAAAACAAAAGGATGAGAAAAACAAAGGCAGAACCAACAAAACCCAACTCCCAGGCACAGCTTGGGATTTGGGAATTCTTGAAGAACTGTGGTGAACACAGAGCCATAGCCACCTCAGAAAGGAGAGAATATTCATCCATTCCCCCTGAAGCCCCAAACCAAACTTGAGACCATTCATGCCAGAAGCTGAAATCCCATGTCCAGGCCCAGAGATTCTGCCCTTGCTGTTTCCAGCCTTGATACACATCAAGGATCCATAGCAGAGAGGAAACAGAAAGAAAAAAGGGATGTTTGGGGCAGAATTAGAAAAGACTCAGATGTCCTGTGTCCTGGTTTGGTGTAGGGTCCCTTGCCCTGGTCCTCTCTCCCCATCTCCAAACGTGTGGTTAAACTGGAAGAACACCAGAGAGTGGTGACCAATGTTTAAAGGTCAAGAACTGCTCCTGCACATGGAACAGTTGGATAGATGAGCACACTGCAGAGTGGGATGGCTGAAATGGGACGTGGCCAAGCCTGCAGAACCTGCAGCAGCACAGAAGTGTTCCCAGTTGGCCACAGGATGCAGGTGTGACTTGACTTTATGGTGTGGGGATAATGCTACTCTTTATATCCTCAGGCCTCTGTTTAATCTCTGCAAATAAAAAGTTTGGGATCTTTAATATCTTCCTAGAAAATTTGATGGATTTCACTGCGACTTCTAGGATGACAAAATGCTTAAACACCCACATCAGTGCCAGAGCTGGTGTGGGGTCTCAGAACTGAACTCCTGCAGCTTTGCATCAGAGTGGAGTTGCACTGATGCCTGCAACTCTTACAGGACAGAACGCAGAGTTACACTGCAAAGATTTGCATCGTCCTCATGGCTAGCTATGAGACTTCCTTCTAGGATGGATTCCTTTTTTCCCCAAACCACCCCTCCCCAGGTGACCAGGCCATGACTCTTGGTGCCAGCTTCATTAGAGAAATCATTCAGGCACTCAGGAACCAGGCAGAGGCAGCCAAAGGATGCCCTGACCCTGTCTCACTGCCTGGGTGACCTTCAGCCCAAAGTCACATCCAAGCACAAAAATTTCCCATCTGCTGCTGATAGGAACACCTTCACCAGACTTCCATTTCACTCCCTGGGTAATTTAAGCAATACTGATTTGAGGCTAAAATAACCTGCTGATAGGTTTTATGGGATCTTGCTTTCCATCCAGAATTTAATAGAAACAGCTGCATTTGTAATCTGAAGAAAGGCACTGAAGGATAACCAGTGCAACAGAACGATGCCAGCACGTTTTCCAAACCCCCAAACAGCCTATCTGATAACAATAATAGTAGCCATAACAATAAAATATTATAATAGCTTGCAGAAAGCTTGCACAGTCGCATTAATTAATAATGCAGCTTTTGTCTATAAACCTCTCAAAATGCAGGTGGCTTAACAAGGGGAACCTCACCACAGTGTAACAAGATAAGTAGTAATAAGATCATTATTTTAAGAAGGTATTCATTTCCGTTTTCCCTACAGATAACAACATTTTATTCGGAGTTTGTTAGCATAAGGATGTGAAAAATTAACTCTAGGTGTTCTGAAGGTTCTTTAAGTCAACATGAAAGCAATATAACTTCTGAACTTCTGGCTAAAAAACAGACTGAGTCTTGGGAAGTAGATTAAACTCTTCAACTTCACAAGAGCAGTCACAACAGAAAGACAGATCGACCCACCAATCGTCTGAAAGAACACAACTGAATTATCTTGATTCCAAAAACATTTGAAGGAGTTCATTTCTCCTTTTAGATTTCAGAAAACAACAAAAATCACGCAATACAGAATACAAGCGTATTGGAGAGTGCCATCTTAATCAGGAGCAACTGAAAATATCAGGGATGGAGTTTTTTGAAGACCTGTATTTTGTCTCCAAGGTTTCTTAAGACACAAATGGGACAGGCAGGCATCTGGTGGTCAACAGAGAACACTCGACATGATTTTGTGGGATTAATTCATGCAAAGTGTAAAGAATTAGGTAAATACAGTTCTAAAAAAAAAAAAAAAAGTTTGTCAAATTTAAGAAATGTTAAAAAAGCATTTTGCAAGAGTGTAGCTGGTTCACTTTAGATCTTTGCCAGACGTGAGAATAAGAAAACGGCTATGCCAGAGCTACTGTTCCCCTGGTGTTCTCTCTGCAGCCGACCTTGCTGTACTGGGCAAGAACCTTTGTTCTCACCCATTTCTGCTCCAAGGTTTTGCTGGGAGCCAGAGAGTTTTGGCTCTGGGCAGGATGTCTGCTGCCTTCCTCCCTGCTCTGCTCTGCCTGGCTCGCAGTTGTCCACCCGAGCAGCCTGGTCTGCCCTCGCTCTAAGCTTTTGTTTCCAGGATGGGAAATCAGCCCTTGTTGCAGCAGATATATTTCTGTACCAGAAGCCTTGAAAAAACAAAGACTCATTCACATGCAGAAGCCTCCAGCCTTGAAAAATGAGGAAATCAACAGAACTCGGCATCCGTCCGACCTCCCAGCAGAATTATTTCCCCCCGCGCCCACTGTGTTTTACATGATGCTCCTGAATGTCTTTAAAGAGGCTATTGAAATAACTATTTCCAAAATTCCTTTTATTTTCTAGCTGGACAATCTCTATAAGAGGCTTTTTATAAAGAGCAAAAATGTAATTATAGTGATTAATTTAAATAAACTCCAAACAATGCAGAATCTCATATGGTTTTCATGGAGCCTTGGCATAAATGAATGCTGATGGAGTGACACCACATTTCTCTGCCTGCCTTGGTCACCCCAATTGTGCTATTTTGGATAATGTACCACTCAAGGAAGGATTGTAGCACAGGCTCTGAGAGGAGAGACTCCAGAATTTGAACATCAGGCATTTGCTTTGATTCTTAAATCTGGAAGGTATTATTTACACTGAAAACCAGCATTTACAAACTCTATTCACCCGATAATTTCTGGTAGAATCTCCTTGACAAAAACAGCCTCAGCAATGTTTGGTATCAGGTAGAAAAATCTTCCCTCATCTTCAATGAGATAAGCTGAGGTGTCCACAGACCCTCTCTCTTTTACACAGCAGCTGGAGCTGTCAAATGAACAATTTTGACTCTGCAGAAGAAACTCAGAGAAGTTAAGGGAAATATGAGTTTTCCAGTGCATACTAAAAGGGGAAGATGTGGGACAGGAACAACTCTTGAGGTGATGACAGCTCCAAGCAGGTCCTGACTGATGCCACACATCTGGGGGATGATGCTTTAAGGTCACCAGATATTGTTTATCAATTTAGTGACTCCTGATGGAGAAAGCCTGATGTGAACAGAAACTGGGGAAAGTTGACTTTTTCCACAAACCGTACAAGAATGTGCTTCTGTTGTCATAATGAGCGGCCTATTACCATATTTATAAGAAATTCTTGCTCACTCTGGGATAATTAAGTAAGTAAATGGACTGGAAGACAAACCTGTCAATCAGAGAGGCATTGTGCACCCCTCAGCTGGAAATTCATGATCAGCAGCTGGCAAAGGGAGCCGAGCCCTGGCTGGGAGCAAACCTGGGCTGTGGTGGGTCTGGGCAGGGCTGGGGGCTGCACTGCTGGAGGGGGTCTTTGGCTCGACAGGGCCAGGGGCTTTCTCAGAGTCAGGGAGGGGAGTTACCAAGTCTAATACGCTACAAATTCAGATCCACAACTTTGTTTTCTAAAGTTGTTTGTCCCACCATCCAGCTGACCTGTTGAGGGTGGGTTTGTGTCCATCAAATGGACTTGCAGTGCTCAACCAGGGACTGTTCTGATGATGCCTCAGGTTTTAACTTCTATGTTTTTCAAATCCTGTATTGCCCAGTGTGTAGCTCTGAAGTTTCTTGTGGCCTGCTGACTTCTGTTCTCTCATCCCAGCTAGACATAACAAACCTCTCTAGGTTTGCTCTCCAAGGACACCCAGGCTGTCCTAAGCCCGAAAATGTGTAAACCAACATCTTAGAAGGGGGGTGAGCTTGGGAAATCACATCATGAACTGAGGCTTTAATTGGAGAATCAACCCTGATATGCAAATGGACCAAACTTATAAATGTGTGAAGAACCCATGACCCGGGGTCCATCTTGGGTGTCACCTTTGGCCTGCCCAGGGTGCACCTTTGAAGGCCTTTCAAATAAATACCCACCTTTATTCCCTTATCCCTGTCTAGTCTCTGTTTTTCAGGTGGCCTCTCACCATCAGTGATAGACAGTGATGCAACCAATCCTGCAGGGGTAAATATCTCCATGAGCACTGACAAAAACACCTCAGATCTCTCTGTGACAAATCCCAGCTCACCCCTTTACTGACTCCCCGGAAAGAAAACTCTACCATCTGCAACCCCAAACCCACTCTCTTCCTCATACATGGAAGGCTGCTAGCACACTTTTTTTTTCCCTCCTGGTGAATGGTTGATTTATAACTACTTATAGAATCACTCTGTGCCCCAGTCTCAGTTTACGCTCTTTGCTGAGTCATAAACATAAATCAGAGATGTGGGTGGATCCCTGTTTGTTATTAAAGCACCTTATGTTTCTCTAATCCTCACCAGAGGAAGCAGAAATTACTGGTAATACATTAAAGTTACAGTAGGTTGTTGGCGAATATAAAATTCCCCCAGATTATTGCCACAGATTGGTTGTCATGTTATTTTCTGATTGAATAGAAGACCAAGTAAATTATAAGTATTTAGAAAAAAATGTTGAAAATGTATGCTAGGAGATTATTTACTGTGAAAAGGCAGACACAGGGGATGCAACCTCAATAAGAGATTCTGATTATCAATAATTCAGTCTAATGTTCATATACATGATAAAGTTTTTTTTCACTCAAAGTTCCCAAAACATTGTGAGTGCTCCAGATGAAGTCAAATAATGACAGAGGTGATTATGCAGTTTAATATTGATATACGAATCAACCCTCATTTTTAATCCTTGGCATCAAACTCAAGATGTGCAGAAAACAAACGTCAAATGAGGAAGATAAAAGGATGCTGAGGAAGATAAAAGGATGCTGATTTAGGAAATTAAAAAAAAACAAACGCAACAAACCAAAAAGCAGCAGCAGCAGCAGCAATTGCCACAATTCAAACATCCTTACAAAGATTCCATCATTGCCATCTGGCTCCACGGCTCTCAGGCTGCTTTGCTAACACACAAGATCAACAAACATGTGGGCTGAGCTTTAGGGTGGCTGATCTTGGCCTTTCCAATAGTCAAAGGACTCAAAGTTTTGAACTGGAGTGTCTGAGTCAAGAAAAGAAGCATCAATTTCCAGTCCTTGCATCACATCCTACTGGAGCAGGCTGCCAGCTACCAGCTGGGAAGGGGGAAGTCTGTGCACAAAGGAGAAGACTTAAAAAATCACCAGAATTATCAGTGTCATTCTGTCATGAATTTCTGCAATCAATACAGATATTCATGTCACTTCTCTTCATTCTTTAATTTCTACCCGTGCTCTATCTCACAGGGAAATGAGAATTTCGATGTTGGATCAAATCACACAAAATCCCGCCCTGAGTGTCTCAGCCTCGCACACAGCGTGGTCTGCAGCACATTTGCAGTCTGTATGTATTAAATGGGTTGGAGTTCACAAGGACTAATAACTGATTGGAGATAGACACCTCTGAAAAGTCTACAGAGAGCTTTGCACATGTGGACCCTGCACAAATAATCTGAACTCCCTCAAAAGACTGTCAGAAGAAAGCCTCATTGCAACACAAAATACCATTATGTAATTTTATATGAAAAGTTGTTTAAATTCTTGAAGGATGTGAAAGCAAAATGTTTTTGGTTTCAGTTAAGAAGGGGAATAAAGAGAGATTTAGAGCATTTCTGAACAAACAGGACATCAGCCACACTTCCATTCTTGGGGAAAGTACAGGGGAGAAACAGAAAGGCTTCAGGTTGGGACACAGAAAATCATTAGAGCTGGAGAGAGGATAATGCAGACTGGCACCACTCAGCTGAAAGGAGTTGAATGGGGAGTGAAAAGATCCAGGCAGCCAAAGCACTGCCTGGCCCAGACGCCCTCCATCAGATGTCTTTGATCTCCCAAAGCTCCAAAACCAGTTTCTGAGTTCCACCAAGTGATGTTCTACAAACGTGTGGCAGAGGCCCACAGCAGTGGGATGCCCCAGCTTCTCACAATCCGTCAGAGCATCCAAGCCCTCCATGGCACGGCCAGGCTGTCACCAGGACAGAGGACACTGCTACCAGCTCCAGAGGGGGACACTGCAGGGGGAGGGGACGCTCTCGGTCGCAGCTGTTGGTGTCCCCCGTGCAGTGGGCTGGGGCAGGGGGTTACAGACACTCCCCTGCAAGGTCTCCAGCTCAGCCACCCCTGGCAGGCTGCTCTGTTTGAGCAAAGAGCTGTAAAGCTTAGTGGGTGCACGAGGATCTGTAGGTTATCTATAATTTCTCCTCTTCATCCTTCAGACACCAAAGAAATGGTGGTGAGTGAAGGATATATCTGAAATGAATGTAATTTTTAAAGAATCGTCCTGTTTTCCAGGCTGGAAGAGATAAAGGATACAGGCCCTGTTACACCAGGTGTTTCTGGAGGTGTCCTGTGTTAGGGACTTTTTGTACTCATCAAGGTCTGGGAGCCCTGAGCCTCTCTGTACATCACAAGCACAGATCAGTGCTGTGCTACAAACAAAAGGCCAGACTCCCTTTGTACTCCCAACAACTGATCAAGACAGAAAGAACTGCACACGAACACCCTCTCACCTGGCACACCACAAAGTTTGCAACCCATCATAGCAACATCTGCAATTAAGAGTGAGTGGGAATCAGAAGAGAGCAGATCATTAATGAGAAAGGAAAAGGACAGAGCTGAGGAGCTTTGGTNAAAAAAAAAAAAAGAGCAAATAAGATTTTCTGTTCAAGAACATAAAGAAACAGTAATTGATTTAGAAATCTTATACATGTATGTGCATTTACTTTGGATGCAGTCTAGGATTACTGGGCAACTGCACTGAGTCACGTTGCTCGAGAAACCTGAGCTCCTGTTAAGCTCTGCAGAAGCAGCACAATCAACCTACAGCAATCCTGTCACCTTGCCCACAGAAAGCTTCGATCACCCTAATCAGCTACTAATGGCCAGTGATGGAAGAAAAAGAACATTTATCCCATCCTGGCAGTGGAATCAATTTGCCAGAGCTCACAGAACCCACAAGAGGACTGGGACTAAAGCACGCAGTGTGTCTCTGCCACAGGAACTGCAGGAAAGTCCCCAAACATGAAAACCTCGTGTACTTGTCCCCTGCCCACGTCTCGTAGGAAAGCCCCCAGGAGCTATTGCCATCTGTAGCAGCGTGATGACAAGTGGTACACTGCCTAAAACGACACAGGGAACCACAGACATTTGGAAGTGATTCAGGTGAACATGGTGCTGCTTTGTAAAATGAATAATACGCCAGCGATGGATTTGTGAGGCTCGCTGCTAGCAAGGCTCTGGCTTCTTCTGGACACTGTGCAAACAGCCCTCGTGATGGAAAGGCAGGTTTCAATCTGCTTAGAGCTCACTTTAACTCCAGGGCTGAGGGTAAAAAGAGAGACAATGTGGAATGCAAAGACCTGGTGACCTAATTCATTATTACAGGCAGCTTTCAGCTATTTGATTCTGCTCTGCTATGTGCATCTCATGGGCTCTTTCCTACGTACATCTCTCTTTTCCTCCTTCCTGCCAAGAAAGAGAAGCTATTTAGACTTTCTATCTAGTGTGATGATATCATATTTATTTATAAATGTTCATCCTTGAAATAAAAGGATGGGGATGATGGTGAGTGCTGTGCATTTGAATTCCCGGCCCAGGGTTTGTGCTGCAGCCTCAGGAATTGAGCTGGCCCTTGCTTCCAAGTCCTTCAGGTGGTGAGCCACAGGTGCTGGGAGAGCCATCCCTCTCTGGCTGCATCCACAAAGCCATCCTGCCTCCTCCAGCTTTTGCAATGGAGCGTTTTCCCCCCAGAGTTGTGATTATGAAATGTCACCGTGGAAACAGTTGGAATATAATATGTGCTTGCTTGCTTTCCCCCTCCCTCCCCTCCCGCCAACCTCCTCACTTTCTGAAGTTATGTTTGCTGCGCAGGAAAAACCCTTCTTGCTCCCCTCCTCCCCCCCTCCTAAACCTGCAAAGGGGAGCGTGTGCACCTCGCAGTCACCCCCAAAAATACCCCTATTCATTAGCAGCTCCTTGGTACCCTGTAGCAAGGCAAAACCTACCAAACTCAACTGGTTGTCACTGCAGCTACCAGGACTTCCTACCTTCCTCCGTCAAATAATAACTTCTGCAAAATGGCATGATGAAGAGGCTTTGAGCCAGTAGGATCCTGGTCTGCTGTTGCTATAGCTGTCACTGCAGGAAAGCCTCTGCAGCAAAGCTCAATTCCCCATCACACACCTCTGCTGTCCCCTCTGCTCTGTGTCCTGTTCCCATTAGGGCTGTAATGAGCGTACAACACGGACACACGTCTTGCTTTCCTTTCTTGTGTCCCACCACCTAGAGGCAGGTCTTTAGATGATGAGTCCTTTGTGCTCTGCCTATGCTAATAAAGCACGATTTCCCCCTAATCATGATTTCTTCCACGATTCTCATCAGCATCACAAAAGGTCAGAGCTGTCCACCTGGGAGAGGAAAGGTCAGTTCACTTTGGATCTGACACGTGGTATCTCGTAGCTCCTGGAATATAATCAGCGCACTTCATATTTATTTTGTGTGACTGCAGCACTATAAAAGAGCGGGGGCTGTTCCAGAGAAATCTTCTGTCTCTTGTAAGGAATGTGCAAGCAACCCCAAGGGAAAATATGAACTCAGGAAAGCGGTACTGAGCAGACCTCTCTCTCTGGCAGAGAATGCTGGTTTGGTTCTCAAAAATCACATCGGGGATTTAGATACCCATAGGTATTTGTTAATTTTTATTTAGATGCCCACTGGTATTTGTTAATTTTAATTAATGGGAATTGCACATAAAAATCCCCCAGGCAATTTTGGTAATTTCAGGCTACAGGGCTGCAGAGATGGACTCACTTGGAGGGACCCTTTCCCATGCACCAGTCTTTAGAAATGGTCCAAAGATACTCTCCACAGTCAGGTCTACGTTTACAACAACAGGGGGAAATCAATAATTTTCTAATTCAGGAGAAGCTTTGAGCTCCCACTGTGATGTTCATGCCCACAGTGTTTCCCCAGGAGCTTCACAACCACGCCTGCCCTGGCAGCCAGGTGAGACCGTCAGGGCTGGGAAGGGGACACAAAAAGTGGGTTCTGCCCTGGGAGAGATGGGAAGCCAGGCAGGAGCTCCCCTCAGTGCTGGCCCTGAAGGAAGGCAAGGGACATGCCTTGCTGGCTTGATCATCTGGAGTTTATGACCTCGTTACCTCCGTCAGGGCCCTGCAGTAACTGTAAAAGATTCCTGTTGGCAGTGGGAGTCCCAGGAGCTCTCTGAGGCTGATGCTCTTCAGTCCAAAGCACAGCTTCTATTTTCCCCCCATGGCAGCTGATTTGTCAGCAGCATGGAGATGGGGATGCACCCTGGGATCACAAAATGGGAGTTTCCTGGTCCTCATGCAAGCCACAGCCTTCCCGTGAAGTGGCCTGCAGTCACTGTTGTCCCCAGTGCTGTCCCACCAGGAGCCCCACGCACAGAGCAATGCAAACTGCTCTGATAGTGATGCTTTAGGTTTTAACTCATATTTTTCAAGTCTTGTGTTGCTTGGTGTGTAACTCTGGAGTTTCTTGTAGCCTGCTGACTTCAGCTCTCCAGTCATAACAAAGCCTCTCTGGGCCTGCTCTCCAAGGACACCCAGACTGTCCTGAAAATGTGTAAACCAACATCTTAGAATGAGCTCAGGGAAATTACATCATTAACTGAAGTTTTAATTGGTGAATTTATGCTGATTTGCAAATGGACCAAACCTATAAAGGTGTGGGGAACTCAGGACTCGTCGTCCATCTTGGGGTCCAGCTTGGAGCCCTTGGCTCCCCAGGGTGCACCTTTGAAGGCCTTTCCAATAAATACCTACCTTTATTCCCTTATTCCTGTCCAGTCTCTGTTTCTAGGTAGCCACTCAAGGCATCAACAGCACTTCACCATATGATTAGCTCAAGAAAAAAAGAAAAATTAGGTCTTTTGGGTGGTCTATACCTGTATCTGCAATCTGCACACATTTCCTCAGCTGCTTTGTGCCTTTAATGACGATCCAGGAGCAGGCAAAGGAAATCCCTGAGACGGGCTAATGGATACCCCTCCTACCCTGGTCTCCAAATCAGCAATTCAAATTGGCAGCGCCTCTCATCAGAATTGTTAATTCTCCACCGTGCGACAGCCTCCCGAAACTCCCGGGCTCGCCAGGTGGAGGAGAATCACAGAGACTCTCGGTTTAAATACTGCTGCTATTTCTGACGCGCTTTCAATTACCTGTGAAAGGAACCGGGTCCCCCACAGCCCCGTGCCCTCCTCGGTGCTGATGGCCACCCTCTGCAGCAGAACACCTCTCACCCGGGCGGCTGCACGAAGGCAGCTCCAGCAGAGCAGCAGCTGGCCCGGATCCAGCTGTGCTCAAAGCCTCGGCAGCGACAGCCACGGGAACGCAGCCCCAGCATCCAAGGCCGTGTGCCAAGCTGGTGCCACCACAGGGACACCCCAGCATGTGCAGGTGGAGAAAACCACTCGTGTCCTTCCTCTTGGCTCCTCTGAGCCTGGGGCTGCAGCTGCCATGGGAAGAGCCAGAGTGCAAAGGTTCCCTGGCAGTGAACAGTGCTCACCCTCCCACCTGCTGCTGCAGAGTCCCTGAAAAGTTACCCAGCAGGGCAAAGGCATTTCCCCACAAAACATTTTTCACATGTCCAGTGCCCCTTTTGGAGAGGAATTCAGGACATCTGCTATTTTAACCCTGATTAGATTCAGATTTTTTCGTTAGCTATGACAAATCGCTGTCCCCCGTTTCTAGACCATTTTCATTCAGTATCAAAGCAGTATCAAAGCAGTATCAAAGCAGTGTAGGTGGTGGGGGAATCTGGCCCATTCATACCTGGGCTCAGTTAATTATGAGGCTTTCAGACAAGCCTGTAACCTTAGGCAAGGTGAGTTAGGAGTGGGAGGCTCAGCTATGGCACTGCTGCCATCTCCTGATTTTACACTCGTACCTAAGCCTGTCCATCAAAACAGGGCACCCCACTTCCACCCACGGTTTTCCAACTTCAAGAGGTGAGTCAAGATACGGTATTAGCATGTATTCACTGGCCAACCTCACTGTTTCAGACTTCACCTTCCAGAAAATACAATTCTGTGCATTATTTTGCCCCCTGTTCATTCCTGATTCCCCCCTCAGATTATCACGAACGGGAACACGTCTGCAGAGCACACGGAGTCCTGGCTCTGGTACAGACATCTGCATCCAAACAACTTGACAGTCCACAGTGAAAGGAGAGAAAGCACTTCAGACAGGGTTTTGCACGAGGCCATGTACCAGCTTAGCGTGAAAAGGCACAAATCTGCTTGTCTCCAACGTTCAGCGCTGTCTTTTGCTCACAAGGGTCCTTTAAAACCACTTCAGGGTACAATAAACAAACAGAGTGTAATATCTTATGAGTCTCCATTTGCACTGTGAGTGGGGGTAAAGTGCTGCAAGACCTAAGACACGGCATTTTATGTAGTTGGTAAAAGAACAAAGATGCTTTTGACAGCAAATTGCAACCTTTCACTGAAAAATCCTCTCAGAAAATTGGTGTTTTCTGCCTGTCTGCATTTTACAGAAAATAATTTTATTCCTAGTCTTTCCTTTCTATAGGTTTGGAAATCTGAAAACCCTCTGGCTGAAAATCTTAAAAAAAGATGGGTGGGGAGGGGTTCAGACAAAAATATTTCATTTGCCATTTTTGAGTGAAAAGTCAACAGCTTCTACAGCACGTCTGCCACATGATCTTGCAGGCAGATTTGAGGTTCTCCATGAGATGCACAAACAGAACTGACATTATGGAGATCAGCACCAGTGTTTTCTCCTTCACGAGGCTTTGCTTTGTACAATGTTGTGGATTACAGCTTAAAATGAAGTCTGTGCTAGGAAAAAAAAAATAAAAGCTCTTGTACCCAAAATCCACAGGAACAAGGGTTTTAATCAAACCACAAAGGGAAAGAGTGGCTTAGGCAGAAATGTGCAAGGCTGGATACACCCGGGCAGTGAGCATTACCTTGTAGACATTTTTAAGAGTGGTAGGAGTGCGATCACACAATTCCCATCTCTCCTCCTGTGACTGAAATCCATCCCAAGGAATTCCCAGTGCGTGGTGAGCTGGGTGGTCAGGCTGCTCCCCACCATCCCCACCACACGGAGCACAGCAGCCCTCGTGGGGTGCAAGAAGCAGCATACAAGCAGTCCCGTAACCATGACAACATTCAGGATCAAAAATACACACATTTCAACTCCTTGTAGTAAAAAGGAAATATCAATAAAGGATGGAAGCCACTTTCTGCACATTTCCGTGTTCCTCACAAGAAAGTCTCTGGGAATATCCTGGCTCTTTGGTATATGAAAATAAAGGAGGCAGAGTCCACATCCAATTCTGACTGCTTCAGGGTTGGTTACTCCTCTACTCTTTTTTTTCTAATTTAAATAAGGTATCTGAATTTCTTTAGCTCCTTTGCATTTTAATGTTCATCTTAAAACCTCAGATAAAAAAAGGAAAGTGGAAAAAACAACCTTTCTTTGCACCCCCTGCTTCCTGCTAAAGTGAAACACCCCGTGTGAGGAGTGACAGTCATTTTCCTGAGCACACAATGCCTGTGATTTGAATGTCAGCCCTGCAAGCATGATTCCATGCGGGGATTCACTTTTTACATTCCCCAGCTGCAAAAGAAGTTGTACAGTTCCATCGGTTTGCCATGCTGATGCTAATAAACCCCTCCAAGTCGCTATGGCAACGAGGCTAATTGGAAATGGGCTAATGTTGGGGTTGATCCTTTCAAATTCCCCTAGTCCAGGCTGCAACGAGACGCTTAAAGGGTTAAAGGACTCAGAACTCCCCACTTTAAGAGAAGATATGAAAGACAAGGGTCAGCTTCCTGGTGAAATAGAACCTGAATCTTGGAGCATCGACACCAAATGTGCTTGCAGGGGCTCTGGCTGGTTTGGAGCACCATGCAAGAGCGCCAGAAGAGAGCTCTGCAGCCTGGGAGGAGATCCCAGCTCGGTTATCTGAGCAGAGCCACAGCACAGCCAGCAGCTCCGGGATGCCCAGCACCAGCTTCATCTGAAAGGTCTACAAATCACTCCGGAATAAAAACATCCTTTTTCTCCTGCTACCCATTCTCATACCAGTGAAAAGGATCCTCACTGAGCAACTCCACACGGAAAACACTTGTAAGAGGGGGGAGAAAAAAGCACAGGACTTCACTCTAATGCCTGTCAGCCTGGGAGGGCTCGGGAGGGGCTCTCAAGGAGCTTTGTTAGAGGGTTTTGTCCAGTGCTCCTGCTCTGTCTTTAACAACAGCAGGAGCATCACATCACCCTCAAGGAGATGGCAGAGTTATCTCATCATCATCATCATTGCTGGCCCTGCATTAGTCAGGATCAGGAGAGCAGACAGGGGTGAAATGGGTGAGAACAGAGAGCTAATCACCCTGAAGGTGCCTTTAATGAACTTGTCCTGGACGAGGCTGACACAAAGTGAAAAGATTGGGAGAAAATGTTTGACCAGGCAATATGTTCTGCAGGTCTGATCCTTCTGCTGGGCTTTGCCAGGACTGGCACTGTGCCTCCAGCTTTGTGCAGGACCTCAGCATGACGACGGGCAGGACCTGGTGCTCACCTTGCCAAGTCACCAAACATTAAGACTTTTTGTCAGCATTGCATAAGGATGCTGCAAAAGATAAATTCAGAACTGGTGGTGGCTGGAGCTAAATAAATAGAGACTTTGCACCTATTACTCCTGTTCTTGTCAGGCTTTTAGACAAGATTCAAATTGTAGTACTGCCAGTTCTGCACTGCTCTTTTGAAAAACTACAGAATGTGCTGAGGTCTGATTTCCTTTTAAAGAAGGAAAACAGTGAAATTACAGCTCATGTTTCCTATAAAGGTACTGAAACTTTAGGTAAGAAAAAGAAAATGCATAGTTTTTAAGTGTTTCTTTTGAAAGGCAGAGATTGCTGTTTTATAACAGAACCTCTTTCTTCACAAGCAGAGCTATTATTGCTATAAATGCCAGCAGAATTTCAGAGGAGTGGTAGCAAATGCATCAAAATAGACATTTTAGTCCCATTCTACCTCGCAACAGGGTCCATGCCAGGTTTGCACCTGCTGGGAGAAGCAGCAAGTTGTTTTGGTCCATGCAACAGGGATGTGCAGACATACACTGCTCACACAGAGGTGTTGTGTCTGATGGGCTTCTTCTACTTTGTGTTCGATAAATTCATCTTTTCTAACCAAAGAGAGAAACTATCATGAGAGAGTTCCAGCATGCTAAAGCTGGAGTGAAGAGAGACGGCTGTTCCATAGTTCAGGCAGAAATTAACAAGCTCATTTCCAAACTAAAATTACAAATAGAATTTGCAGTGCAGCCACTGAATTGGCTCAGGCATGACAGGACAGCTGATCACAGCCAGTCAAGCAAACACATCTGAAGGTGCCACCAGCCCTCAGCCAGACCATGGTCACAGACTTAATCTGTTTCAATGTGGAATAAAATGGATTCACTCACACGACAGCTGAAGAAGGGCTGGAAGTGAGCAGAGAGTAATTTATTGTAGCTGAGCTGAAGGCACTGCAGCTTCCTGAAGTGCTGTGACCTCAGTGCTGGGCAGCAGAAGCATCTGCTAAGAGAGCTGGGACTTCACTTTTATTTTATTTATGCTGCTCCATAGCACCTCAGTCAGGTCACTTTTCTTCCTTCTTTTCCCACTCTTTTCATCATTTTACAATGAGATAGGAGCAGTAGCCATCTCCTACAAAGTGCTCCACAAACCCTAGCAACTTGGGGCCTCTAGGTGCTACTGTAATACAAATAATAAATAAAGGACCTGAGTTTCTTGGTGACACAGAAGCTTGAAACAGTGAGTTGAACCTGATTTCCCCCATCACAGAAATGTATTGCTGGAAGTGTGGCTCTGTCCTCTTTCTCCAGCAGTTTTCCAGTGTTCTCCAAGGCAGAAGGAGAAGCCAGGCAGGCAAGACCTCTCCCAGCCATGAGTGAGCAGCAAGATGTGTGCTGCTGCAGCTGGCAAACATCAAGAGAAAGGATCAAAAATCCAATGTCCCAAGCTATGCCCATTACTGAATATCCTTTGGGACTTATTGTTCTGGCCAGCCCTGCTGTGTTTGGTCTTTGGGATGTTAGATTCTCGCTGAGATGTGACAGAATCTGTAGAAATTGTGAAGTCCTCAAGCTGCAGCTCAGGTCTGACAGGAAGCTTTGGCCTCTTCAGCCTCCCTACACGCTTGCTGAAGCTGTGAAGGTCATTGTGGGGTGGGATTTGTGCTGGACCTTTGATTTGTGCTGGTTCTTGCCTCGGTGAACACCAGAGAGGCTGCTGAGTGTGGGTGAACACCGAACACAGGAGCAGAGCAGCAAACCTGAGATCTGGCTCCTGAACAGGAAACTCCTGAGCTCAAGCATTGCCTTAACTTGTGGTCCCTCCTCCATCTCCCCAATTTGTACCCAGGCTTCTGTACCACCTCAGGGACACCACTCAGCTGGCTAAATCAGGGCATCAACCTCTTTCCACTGCCCAAAAAAAGCAAAGAGCAAATCAAAGCTGTGGTCCAGACTGCCACAGCTGAAGTGTGATGCACAGTATCAGGAGATGCAAATATGTCTTTCCCTGCAGAAGAGAAAATTAGAGGCAGCCCCAATCCCTTGAGTATTTCTAAAGGCAGGGCTTTGGCTGCAGGCAGCAACCCTGGCTCCTTTCTGCATCCAAGAGGAACAAGAGGGTAATAAAAAATTCTCCTCCTTGTGCCCCTGCAGCATCTGAGGGTGGTGAGGAATGCAGAGCAGCTTGGATATGGAGCAGCCTCAAGCACACTCCTGCCCTGCTGGGACAAACATAGGCCACAGAAGGGAGAACCTGCTCCCACCAAGTGCTGTTTTGAGTCAGGGGGCACTTCCCTGGTAAAATAACCTCTAGATACCCACTTTGTGCAGAATGAAATGTGAGGAGAGATGAATTTAAAGCATTAAAAAATTATTTTATTTATAACAGTCTTAGCTTATTTTCAGGCTTAGGGGAAACTCCACCTCTGTAGTAATCTATGACTCAAGGGTTAGGAAAAATTTGTCATAATCACATTTTAAAATGTGATTCAAAATAGCCCTTCATTTTCTGCTCCTCTTAACAGGCTGCTTTTTTTCCTTCCTGGCAGGTATAGTTTGTACGTGAAATGGAAAGCAGAATTGCTTAAAAAAAAAAATAATATTGAAAATATTTGCCAACCCTAAGCCACAGCACTCTGCCCACTCAGGAGCAGTGTGCCCCTGACAGGCTGTGCTCTCCCAGGGCCTCTTTCAGCTGATGTGCCACCTGATGAGCGTGACATTAATGTCCCCTGCCCAGAGGCACAGTGAGCACTGGGAACCTCATTTAGCAACGGCAGTGCCTGCTCCTTCCTGCATTGTGTCCTCACCTTCGATGGGCTCAGAACAGGCTCAGGTGTCACGGGACAAAGGGCTGATGCTGGGGACAACCAGCAGAACCCACAGAACTGGAGGATCTGACCTATTATTTCTAAAGGAAACCACAAGGAAACATCCCCAAGCCATGACTCCATCTCGAGCAGCCTCCAGGTCTTGGCCTTTCTCCTTCTGAGTGAGATGGGAGGTCCTGGGGGCAGTTTTGCTGCCTGCAGTGCCATCCACGGCACCTCAGAGCCTTGGATGCTGAGCCCTGCACCCCAGGCACCAGCGAGGAGCTCATTCCCACCCAGCAGCTCCTGCACTACACCATGCCCGGCACTAGAGCTCATCTTTGGAAAGGCACCCGGTATTTACCAAGAGATTACTGGTGATGCAAACTGATTTGCTGCACGTCTGTGCTTACACCAGGCATATGGATATCAATATTCAGCCACATGAGCTTCAGGAGCCAGCTCTGGCAGTGAAGACAAGGATTGAATGACAGGCTCTTCCACCTCAGCCCAACTGCAAGGGGCATGGGAATACTGGCACACAGAAGCTTGTTTTCAGAAAGCCAGAGCACAAATGACTGAAAAAGACTTTGACACACTGCTTTCCTAATGCTTTTGGTCGGGCGTGTTTTGAAAACTTGGCTCAGGGCTCCAGGCTCTCTTTCTCTCTCTGTCTGCCACTGGAATCAACAATTATAATCTCTCATGAGTCTGTGGCTATTAAAGATTAAAAAGGTTGATTTTGAAATCTGTGGATTTCTTAAGGGAGCTGAGAGCAGAGACTGTGCTGGAGTCCCAGCTTGTTGCTGCCCGGGCTCTGTGCTGGGCTGAGGGGTTGTTTCTCTGTCCAGTGCACAGTGAGACACAGAGACATCTCACAGCCCGGCCCTCCCTGCTCAGCTGCTCTGCTCCTGCCCTTTCCTGCAGGTGTTCTTCACACAAAGCCAACCCCAGGTGTTTTTGCAGAAGGCAGATTCCTCTGCCAGGGTTCCTTCTCTGCCATCAGCCACCGCGTTAATTTGGGCACTGGGTCAAAATTCACAAACTTGGTCCACGTGGATTAAAAACTTCTTGGCCTGTCATCTGATTCTCTCCCTCTTATTGCTATGTTTGCCTTTGGGAAATCAACTGTGAGGCTCAGAAGTGTATTAAGACAAGCTGTAACTACTGGATATAATGTTGGCTTTGACTAATAAATTCATTACTTGTGTAATTTTAGGGTGTGTGATGACATAACTTAGCCTGGGAACATAATCTTTTATAATCTCCTGTTAAACAAACAAAGACAGCCAACAAAGGCTTTTTCTTCCCTGAAATTCCCTCTTTGCCTAAGAATATGTCCCATCATCCAGAATTTATTTTGCACTCCTTGCAGCATAATGGGTCCATTTGGTATAATGTTGCATTAGCTAACAATCATTTATGCCAACTTGTTACCCATTACATTCCAAGAAAATCTTGCAGCTGGTACAAATATCACCCTGAAACATCAATTCCCATCTCAGCATCTTGGTTTTTTCCCCTGTCATGCTATGGATGAGCAATGCTGGAAGTGGATGATCCAGAGGTTTCTGGGAGGAAGGTTCCTGACATGTTCCTGAAGCGCATCTCTTGCCCTGTTATGTGATGCTTCATTCCTTCAGAGGGAGGGGACGTGGTGCCATCTAAAATCTTCTGGGTTGAGAGCTGCTTGCACAACATTGCACCTACTTTGGCCCAGAGAACACTTCCAGGACTTGAAATTAAAACAGACTTTTAAAAAAAAATTTTAATTTTTTTTTTACTTTATTTTTGTTTCCACTCCCAGTATTACACAAACTTTTTCCATCCCTTCTCATACAGCCCCATCTGTATCACTATTGAACACAAGCAGTATTTCAACACTCCTGCTGAGTCCAAGCACATTCATGACACTGGTTTAAATCCACAGGACTAAAACAAGTGGAGCAGTCTTAATCCATGTGCCTTACAAGCAAAAGACCCTCAAAAATGAGAAAACTCAGATTTTCCAAATGGAAAATAGGGAGTGATGGAAGGTGGGGTTCTATGACTATGCCAATTTTAAGAGTATAATGCTAAAGAGATTTAAAAAACCCCACAACTCTTCTAGGAGACTTATGAATACTTGGAAATGCAGTTTATAATGCCATTTAATATATTTTTTCTCAGAAGCTCTAAAGGAATAACCTAAAAATACCCAAAGCCTTTTTATGCATTTTTTCTATAAGTTACCTACTGTTACATGAAAAAATTATTTGTGACTTAAGAGTGGAGTCACTGTCACAGGAAAGGACTGCATTAGGCATCATCTTCAAACCGAGGTCTGAAAGACCTAGCTGAAACAGAAAGGACAAAGAAAGGAAGAGAAAAGCTTTCAAACCAGATGTTTGCTTTGAAATCTCACGTTGATCTTCAAATTATCCCACTTTCATTCAGGAAATTGTAGAGGATTAGAGTGCACTTCGCTGAAGCTGGAAATTTTGCGAGAACGTGCGTGGTACTGACAAGTCTTTTGAGGAGCGAAGCAGCCTCATCTTCTGTGTTTTAGCACCGAGGAGGGGTCTGGGCACTCTGCAGGGTCTCTGGAGCCCTCGGCCCCAGGCAGCAGCGGGGGCTGCCCGTGGTGTGCCCCCCACCCAGCCTGGCACGGGGCACTGCAGCTCCCGCTCCCTGCCTGGCAGCCAGGTCGGCTCTGCAGGCTGCAGCTCAGGGCACCGACCACCAACAGCTGCACTGACCCCTCTCAGTCCTTTTACAGGGGCTCTTCAGGCAGAAAGCAGCTTTTTCTATGAGCCAGGTGATGTAAGACAGTGACACCCCAAGGATGCTGTGAGTTTACTACTTGTTTGTCAGAAGGAAAGGAATTTTATTATTTTTTTAAACCATCATCTTTATTTTTAAGACCACAATTTTGTATGGCTTGCTGTCACTCTAGGACACAAAAAGAAGCACTCCAGACACGAGTTCTCTCTGATCACTGCCAAGCCAGGAAAAGAGACCTGTCTGTTTATTCTTTTTTTATATATCTATGTTTCTAGGAATGACCATGGATTGGAGGATGAGGGTACCACCTCTTCCATCCACATTGGTTAAGAGAACAGTCCATCAAACATTCTCCACCTCGGAGAAAGAATGAAAAACAATAAAGTACAGTTAACAAAACATGACTATGTTTACAGAAAGGGTGTGAGAAACTTTGTCAAAGAATGAACACATAGACAGACTGCAGAAGTCAGGGCAACAGCTTGCTACTGGAAAGTAGGAAGGCTTGAATTCCTAGATTAGAGACACTAACACTGCATATACCTGTGCTTTGCAATAATGCTTCACAATAATGCTTCATGAGTTCCTTGAACTTCATGAAGTTCCTTGAACTTCATAAGGCAGCTATTGTTAATTAATATAGTAATTAAATCAATTAATAGATTGATTGAATAATAATTGATTTAAAAAGCATATAAAATGAGGACTTATGAGCAAATAAAAACTAATGTAATTAATGAAAAACTGTTACACAGCTGCTATGTCACAACTATTTTTGAATAATCAATTATTACTTTTCAGATGTTAATACCTGAATACAACTCCAGAACTGTTAATTCAGAGTGCTGTCATTTAAAGCATAGAAAAGTTATTATAAGCATGAATTTGCACTATGTTGCAAGATTTTGCTGGTTTGTTGTTTACCACTGGTGAGGGAATAGGTTGCTCTAGAGGTTGATTAGGAACTGCAGATCCTTTCTGCCATGTTATTATCACAAAAATTTTCAAACAAAGCCCACTGCAGTGGGAAGGCTGCTGACTGCAGATGCTCTTGTCAGGTCATGGACAGAAATCATTAACAATCCCATCCTCCTGTTGCTACTCAGGCTCTCGAGTCCCTTCAATTCACTTTGGCCTCCTCTACAGCCAGAGAGGGAGGGAGCTGAACGAACAGAGAGAGAGACACACCTCTTCCACAAAAATATTTGGCTAAAAGGGAGTTAGGAGGGCAAATGGGGCTGGTTCTGCTGAAAAGCAGCAGCAAAAAGCCAACTGTGCCCTGCTGGGTAGAGCCAAGGTCAGAACTGACATTGTGAGGCTGAGATCTGTCACACAGGGGAAACCAGAGAGAAGAAATTTCCCTGACATGGGAGGAAATGGGACAAAAATAGACAAATCAAGGACATTGCATGGAAAGTATGAGATTTAAGTAAAGATAACACAAAGTGTGAGCTGAAATGGTCTCATGATGAGTAAGAAAAGCTGACTGTGGTGACAAGGTCTTGAAGCTGACTTAAGATGCAAGTAAATGTCTCTGAGAGCAGTAGATGAGAACCTCTTATTCCAGAAGTGATACAATTGCTTTATAAAATCACAGGCCTTGGAGCATGGGCCTCCAAGAAACCTATCAAGGGAATTTGCTTCTGTATCTTGCCTATACAGAAACAAAGGATGAAAACATGTTTTGCCACCAACAGGCCTGTTAGTGTAATCTCAGTAACATTCCAGGCTCCAAAACAAACTCCAAAGGAAATTGTTCCTACAGTCACAGGTTTAATTGGAAAATGGGTTGATATGTAATGTGGATTTACCAAGGATATCTCCCACCAGCCTAACCTGACACATTTCACCATTTCCCCAAAACCAGTTTCAGATCTGGCGAGAAGAAAAAGGCTGACGTACAACTTCTTTGGACTTTGAGAAGTTAAAATTAAGTCAGATACCCACAGGGTTTAAGATTTGTTTTTTAATGCTTCCAGAATGCAAAGCTGCCTGCTGTACAGCAGAAACCTGTCAAATACTGATTTTCACTGCACATGTATCTATTTCTATAACAGATAACCCTGAAAATACGGGGATGGAGAAGGTGCTCTGCTACTGGGCAATAGGTTTTGGATCCGTGCATTTGAAATGTATTCATTTATCAGACTTTCTTCTTGAACAGGTCAATGCTTTCTTTATCAGGGATTTGTTTGGACAGACCTTGGATACATTTCTCAGACTTTGTCAACCAGTAAACCAAAAACCTTTACTTTTAATGGATTAGCCCCTTCCACTGTCCTGCTTTTCTGGGAGTGTTTTTGGGTTTACTGCTTTTCCTGGTGTTTTCCTTCATTTGTTTTTATATGGTGGTGTATAGGACAGGCAGGCTGGATCTGCTGCCCACCCCTCAGGAGCCCTTTGCCAGCCTGGCTGAGAACAGTCCCTCTCCCACTGCAGGGGGCACAGGCGACCAGATGGGCACCTCCTCACCAAGATCTTTGATCTTCCAGCACTGCCTGGCTCTGATTTGCCTCATGTCTATCAACGGCCTTTCCCCCACACAAAACCGCATTTTAACAACTTCCTGCCAGTTAAATTTTAGGAGAAATGGGTGGGAATTGCAACAACCGTCTGATTGCAGCAGCAGGTCAGCAGGGATCCACAGGCTCTGCCTCGCTGCACCTCCTTTGTGCTCAGAGAGTTTTGGACCAAATAGTTATGTGAACAAATGCAGCAAATGCTCATGAGCTGACACTGAGCAGGGCAGTGTTTACATGCAATACATGGCAAAGGGGTGTCAGCTTTTTCCAGCCAACATCTATTAATGACAAGTTCTGCACTGGTGATTGCATAGCACACATTGGGATGGCTGCACTGAGCACCACACAAGGAATCTCATCTCAAAATTGGCTTGTCTTTGGTTTAGTGACAATTAGTGCTGGGTGCTGCTGGAAATTATTTCTCAGGTACTATCAGAGGGTGCTCATGAAACTGGTGCCAGGCACAGTGACCACAACCACAGCAAACCCAAGATAAATTCAAATTTGGTCTCTAATCCAAATGGACCTTCCTCCTTTGCGGTTACTGCATTTCTCTGATCTCCAAGTAAAACCCTACTTTGCCTTGTAAGCTGAGAAGTGAAATTTTACCATATCTGAGCTTTACCATATCCCAGAGCTTCTAGACGAAGATTAAATGCTGAACACCATCCGTCTGAACTCAGCCTAGAGCTATTTGCATGATCACATAGCAGCCATGGTGTAAATTCCTGGAGAGGAGCTATAATGTGCAGCTCTAGATTTGGGCTACCACAGGGGCTCTGATCTGAAATCCCAGCTTATCCTCTAATCTATTATTGCACTGTTCATGAGGATACATCCACACTATCGTTCATCTAAAGCAGGCAAAGACTTGCTACAAAATAATGTGTGCATTAGAGACACATGATTACTTAAAGCACAACTAATGGTCACCAGTTCTTCTCGCAGCAGCCATTTAATGATGTTGAGTGGCTTTACATGAGGCTGATGGACACGAGTTGCCACTTCACTTTCAAACACATAATGGATTGTCTCATTGAAGGGCTTTATAACCTAACAACTCATTTTTAAAATGGGCTATAGAAGCCTGTCCAATGTTCTCAACAAAAGGGTAGAAAATTAGAGAACTGAAGAAGAGAAATGGAGTGGGAAAAGGTTGGGAAAACACAGCATCAGCTAAGAATTTGCTGTTGGCCTGTCTGTTCTGAGTGGCACAGTGTGGGTGCACAGAGCCCTGGCAGATGTGTGCTTTGCTATTTTCCTTTTCTTTTTTAGCCCCAAGAAAACAGACTTGCCAGGAAACAAGAGCCCCGTGAGAAGCTCTCCAGCCTAAGCTCAAACCAAACCAAAAGACAACCAAGAGGAGGACAAGATATCCATGGGCTGCCAAGCAGGAAGGGATCAGCTCTGGGTGATGCAGTCCCCAGCACGGTTCTGTCACTGGCTCACAGCATCCCTGCAGCAGCCTCTTCCTCCCCATAACCAGCTCTAGAACTCAAGGTGTCTGCCACCATTCCCTTCAGGGATGGGAAACTGGGGATTTTCAGAAGTGAACGTTGAGGGTTTGTTGAAATGCAGCTACACAAAACCTCAAGTGTGACCCGTGCAGACAACTTCCTCCTCATCTTTGGAACAAGGTAAAAAAAGCAGGAAGGGAAGGGGGAGTCACAGGAAAGGAAATGTCAAAGAAATCACTGCCTGAAAAAAAAAATTTTTTTTTTTTTTAGATTTGAATTTATAAAGAACATCGTCTCAAAGTTATTATGATTTGGGGATTATTTTCATAATTTACAGAAGAAATTAGATGGGAAGGGAGAGGTAATTAAATACCTATTCTTTTTCAACAGTTTCTTTACAAAGCATCTCAGCTACAGTCACTCACAGTGGGCTCTTATAGATTAAAAAACCCTGTGTGAAAGGTGAAACAAATTGCAGCAATAATGCAGGCCCGAAAGGAATTTCAGAAAGAAAAAAAAGGAAGGAAAGTGACACTTGAGAGCTTATGAAAGCAAAAGCTCACCCTAAATCCATGCACGAGCCTGAACTGAAATTGCAGACATTATCCCATTTTGATTAAATTTTGTTGAGTTCAGATCCTATTTGTCACTAGTCAAATGAATCATGTTTGATGGAGGCCCACTAGGCTCAGAGAGGAGTCTTACAACCAGCAGCAAACACTGCCAGCTCCTCGGGCATTTTAAGAAATCTTTCTATAAAACCTTGGTCTCTCCAGCCTGTAAGGAAAATTGAAATTGCTGAGGTCAAGATGCCAGCCTGAGATGGATGGTATAACTAATAACCCAGCTAATTCATGAAAAAAAAAAAAAGAATACATTGAAAAGTAATCATTGCAGTTACTTTCTAGATTCTTTTCTACTTGGAAAAAATTAGAACCAGTTAGCTACCCAGACATTTTCTGGCTAACCTCGCTGCTCTCCTGGGGCCAGCTCCAGCACAGTCAGAAGGGCTGTCTATCTCCTCTGAGGATAAAATCATATTTTGCTCAGTTCCTTCGCATCAGAGCCGCAGAGCAAGGCCACACATTTGATGTTTTGTTCTCAGTTTATGGAACTACATCCCTGCCTGTGGATCTGATCTGATACCTCATTCAGGGCATAGAAAAGGTCCCCAGATCTTTGCACCAGCTTTTCACATGACTAAAATTGGCGAAAAGCTGTATAATCGGTCAATCACAGTCATTCAGAGCTCAGAAAATCCTTCATGATTGGATTTGGGAGGGAGCAAGCAGGGCTGTAACTCTGGAGGTTGCTCTTTTACTCCAGATCAGCCAAACCCCAGAACAGAACAGTAAATATGAAACGATGAAGCACCACAGACAGAGCAGCAGGCTTTGATGCAGCTCATTGTGTCCAGTGGAGAAAATGATGATAATTACAGCAGTGCCAACTCCTGTGCTTAAAGATGCACAAGGAAATAAAATGGATTCTTCTTCCATTTCCCACATACTGCCCTTGCCTCTGAAAGAGCTGGCTCGCAGCCAGCAGACAAAGTGCTCTCCTTCAGCTGCTTGTCATTTCTGAGGTGGCCAAAGGCAGCACTTTGGCTGAGAACGGGTCTGTGCTGATGATTCAGCTGAAAAGTTCAGTGAAGACAGAGAACTTCCAGCCCGAATGTTCTCGTTCACTCTGCGAGCAAGAAGCGTTGGAAACCAAAGTTTTCAATCACTGAGAATGGCTGAAGGTCAAGGCATGTTTCTGGGAATCTCATTTAGATAGGCTGTTATCGGGAGATTTTTAGACATTTTTTCTGATTTCATTTATTTTTCTTCTGGATGCCGGACAGAAGAAAGAGAAGTACAGATATGGGCCTGAAGCAAAGCGTGTTTGGATATACTAAAATAGACCCAAGTAATCTTTCAGTTACATTTCTGCAGATGTCCAGTCTCTGGCTAAGGTGAGACCTTGCATTCACCACGCTGCTACAAAGCAGTAGAACACAAATCCTGTGGATTTAGATTCCAGCACGCCTCTGTGCTGGCAGCTACAAAACAAATGCAGACACAACTACAATTAGAGCTAACTTTGCTAAGATTTTAGCCCAAACTCCATTTAAATTACCCTTAGTTTTGCCAATAACCTGTATTCCCTACCCCTAACCATTATTCATTCTCTGAATCTGATTTTATTTTCCTGTCTTTCCCCCAGCAAATGCTGCAGATATTCCCAGCTTGCAACAGAGCCACGTCTGAGAGTTTTTGGTTGCTTTGTTTGCACTTCCATCTATATATCCTTGTATTTCTGCAACACAAATTGCTTCTCAGTCATGCAGAAATGTACCTATTTCAGCCTGCCCTGCCCCAGCACAGCCAGCACCACGCAGCTCCTGTGAATCAGCAGAGATCAGTGCAGACCTTGCTATGGCAACACTTCAGGGGGCTGTGAGGGAACTTCTGTGAGTCCATGCTGGCTCTCCTATTGTCATTCAGGTCCCCTGGTGAACCTTTCAGTGACATTAAATGGCAATTAGACATTAAAGAGCCACATCCACCACGTTCTTTAAGAGTTTTGAGAGGATCAGAGGCAGCTGATTGTTTAAGGAACACGTACTGCCTGGTACTTTCTGATTTTCTCATCCATGTCTTTAAATACAGCTGATATTTTTGTTTTCATCTAAATTTAAACATTCTCTGATCCATGAGCAGGAGACTCGCTTAAAAGCAGCAACAGACAGAACATTTTTTCAGGGATATGCCATAAAAGCTAAAATATCTTTTCCAACTAGTTGTCTAATGCACAGAGATGCCAGATAAACCAGCAAGGAAGATGCAATTAATGCTTAAAGCCAGTGAAAAACAGTAGCTGCTGTTCAGACATCACAGTCCTGGTGGTCATATGACTTCTGAAAAAAGTTCAGATCTTGACTATTACTGATAAACATCTGCACAGATGGAGCAGAGGCTCTTACTCTGATAGCAGGGCACTTTGGTGGAGTCTGAGAAAATCAGAATAAAGGGCATCTGGTTTGAAGTGGAGAAGGCTGCACTAGTCCTCTTGAGCTTTATAGTTCATTTCTCCACTGGCTCAAGCAAGCCCAGATGATATTTCTCAGAGCATGCTGCAGGGCTTACAGTCATTTCAAAACTCTGTGTGTACACTATATTCTTGGGTTAGGAATGCCTTCACGAGGAGCCTTTAAATCTTGGCACACACTAGGTGCTAAGGTTACATAGTTGAAATAGCTGCACATTTTCATTTCACAAAATACCTGCAAGCTTATTGTCCGGGTGTAGAAGTAAAGCCCTGAGTGGCAGAGTGAAGCAGAAGGATGTCCCTTTGGTAGCCCTTTCACTCTCCTCCCTTGCCCTGAAATCAGCTTGGTTGCTGTTCTGGGGTGGGCGTAAGAGAAATGCCATCCAAAGAAGCAGAGCCAAGTGTTTGGTTTGGAAGCTCAGGCAGAACGTGTCACATCTGAGCTGTGTTGCTCTAATTACCAGCTTTGTTCCTTCAACTCATGTGCCTTTTGCAGCAAACAAATGATATGTCACTAATCATGCAGGCAGTGACAAGAGAGACCCGGTGCAGCTGTGCTCAGTGGTGTGGTGGATGCTGAATTCTCCCCTGAGGTTTGGTTGTTATTCCTCCTGTTTCAGTGAGGACAGGAGCAGCTCTGATATTCCTCAGGGCGGACCTTCCTTTGATTATGATGTCTCAGGCAAGCGGCAGACGTGCCCTGCATTAGGGCTCATTAAAACCAATTAAATCATTCCAATGTAAGCTGCAAAAGAATAGACTGGAGAAGGGCACTGGGGGTCTCCTGGAGAGCGAAGGATCCAAGGCAGAGGAGAAACGCCTGGAGCTGTTTTGCTGCGTGTGGGATGCGAGTGCTTGGGAGAGTATCCCAGGATCCCAGTGGTATCTGGGCACATCCTGCACTGCACTGCCTTCCCACACTCCCTCACACACTGGTGGAAATGTATCAAAGGCCTGTCCAAATAAATCCCTGATAAAGAAAACATTGACCTGTTCAAGAAGAAAGTCTGATAAATGAATACATTTCAAATCCCTCTGCTGGGTCCCCCACAGCCTGCCTCACCACCAGCTGCCTAGCAGAAGGTAGGACAGCCCAAGAAATGAGGACACTGGGTCTCAGCCTGACCTTAATAAATAACTGCTCCGACAGAACCCCCAAATTTCCCTCTCTAAAATGGAGTTGGTGACACATTCAGCCCTTACTGAACCCTGAGGTCCAGAGCAATTCCTCTCACAGACATCTCTCAGGAGGTTTTTGAGTGCTTCACGCTACTCATGCAGTTGGAGTGGGAGAAGGCAAAGTCTCTCTGAGGAGGCAAAAACACACAGAGATGGGAGAAAAGCTAGAATGGGAGTTCTGCTCACAAGGCTCAATAAAGTATCAGGGAGAAGAACTCTACTAGGTGCTAAAACGCTTGTTCCTGGTCTGTCAGAGGTTTCTCTGTGTGGGCTCATTGCCTCTGCTTAAAAACAGACTGAGAGCCTCGGCAGTGCCACCACTGACACTGCGATGTCACTTCTGGGTGTTCAGAGCCAGCCTGGGCTTCCCCTGCAACTGCTCTGAGCTGTGTGGGTAGAATTTCTTCCTGATTTTGCTGGCAGAAAATACCTTCTTTGGATTGTGGGGCCTACTCTGGCTTTGTTTCCACCCTCCCTGGCAAGAAACTGCACCTTTACCCTTCACATCAGTGTTCCTGTGTGAAGAAACCAGGATGTACTTTCAGCCAGCTCTCTCTGCCCCTACACTGAGAGCACCCTGGGAGATTCCAGGGTCACTCGAGGATCTCCATCTTTGCTGGCATTTGGGAATTACCTGAAACACAAGCTCCTGTGCCACCTCTTCAAATGCCCAGCAACCTGTAGAAGCAGGAGTTCCTATCAGCACTTCTTTACAAGAACTTGCACTACGCTTCTTGGGCTGCAGAGAGGAATTTGACTGTGCCATACACATTTCTGGTAGAAAGAACAGCCTTGTCAGAGCAGTCACTTTTTTTTTTTAAACAGAGAGAAGTCCTGTAACTCACAGCTGCACTTGTCAGCGCTCTGCAACATATGGCTCAGGGCAAACAAGGAAAAGCTGGACAATTTTCTTTTCAGCCACTTGCTACGTGGTCAGTATCCCATTCTCCAGAGATCAGGTCATGAAACATTCATCACCAAAGCCAGAGTCTTCACTGCAGCACTAAGCAAATGATGTGTCCTTGTCCACCCCGGGTTTTAATGGACTGGGTATCTGAGTGCTGGAGATAAAAATCCCTTGGCCTAATTGAAGAGGTGAGTGCAGCTGACACAAACACTGCCCAAGCCTTTGGCATTGCCTTATTGTTCCCTGTGCAATAACAAAAATAAAACCATAAATTGGCTTTATTCACGAAGTTTTTAGTTCCTCACAGCTGCCAGCAAATTGTTAAAAAAGCACCACTGTTAACAGCAGAGTGCAGATGGTGGGACAGGGACTGGCAGACTTTAGTAACCATGAGTGAGGACACATTGGGGCAGGGTTGTAATTAATTTCCTCTTTTTTCCTACCCTTACAAGCCTTCATTTGCAAGGCAGAAAATCCTCCCTGAGACCTTGCATGCTGCAGAGACAGGGAAACTGCCAGGTGAAGGGGTGGGAATTGCCCTGCTCCAGGTGTTAGGCACCTGCTTATCCCAGATTAATCTACAAGCCACAGAGACAGATAAGTAGCTCTGGGGGTTATGCAGGACCTCAAAAAATTACTCACTCCAAGAGTGAGTGCCTTCTCCTCACACTGAGCAAAATTTGGCAAGTGTACTTGCAGCATCCTAGGTAGGTGCATAGTTCTGCTGCCCCTTGTCTGATTTACCAGGCTTGGCATCAATCATCCTGCCTTTGAGCACAAAGAGACAGTTTTACATTCTCCATCACAGAAAAACCCCAAACAAACATCTCCTGAAGGCAATTAACCCTTATGAATATAAGAACCCCCTTGTGAAAGCAAGGTTTATCACTGTTGCCTCTAAAGATCAAGGGTACAACTCCCATCTGTGATGTTTTGGTTCAATGTTTAAATCATATAGCAACAAATTCACGTCCTTGGACTCATGTTCCTGCTCAGGGCAAATCTGAAGTGATGCAAAGTGCTACTCCTCTACAAATCTGCTGAATGGACATGTCTGTATGGATCCTCCAGGCACAAAGGGTGCAGTCCCCAAAAGTTCGTTCATTTTCTTTCAAATATTTTTTCCATGAGCTTCTGTCCTTGCTGTGAGGTTTGGAGCAGAATGCTCTTTGCCTGTGTAGTGAGGCAGGCAGGTTTCTCAGAGGGGACACATGGCTGCATTGCAGAACCAAAACCCGTTCACCTCAGCGAGGCTGAGCCCTCTGCAGCTGCACCCCGGGCTGGGTGAGCAGCTGCTCCTTTCCTGCTGTCCCCCTCCAGGCTGAAATTTGCTGGAAGAACCCTGGTAACATTTCTTCCCCATCTCAGCCTTGGATGGTAGCAGAGTGTTTTCTTGTCAGGGGCTGGAGAAGCCTTCATTTCACCTCTGGTGGCCCCTCTAGCAACGTGTACTCCAAAATTATTGAGGAATGAACCCTGCAGAAGGAATCCAACCCCCACATTGCTGCTGGCTGTATGATCTGAATTTGCAGCCTGGATCTGGCTCAGGGGCTGTGGGTTTCCCAGTCCTACCCCTAGGCTCACCTCCAGCCCAGCCTTTCCTCACAGTCTGGAAAGTAGCAGAGCAATTAGATAAAATGAAGCACCTAGAAGCTGTCACTGCACGGGTTTTTTCATGGTATCATATGTAATGGATGCAGCCTTTATCCCAGGTTTTACTGTGATAAAACAGGATATTTCCATTAGGTTCTTACTTATTTCACTCACAGCCACCAATAATCCAGTTTGGTCAGGGGTGCATGGTAGTCACACGTGCATAACCATAATGTACATGCACAGACACAAATAGCACCTACTTGAAAAACAAATTTAATCCCTGCAATGGTATTATCCCATGGGACTTCACATAAATACTACAATGATCCAAAGGCCTTTTCCTTGTTGTTAAGCTATTCTTGTTTACAAAAAAAATATGCTTCGTAACTTTACTGGTGATTTTGAGGGTAACAAATACATTTGTCAGTACAATAGTAGCAGACTTTATACCCTGCCTGACAATTCTACAGAAAAATTAATCCCCTGTGCTTTCTGGTATAAACTGCTGCCATCACACATTTAAATGAGAAAAATCCAATACAGCAATAATGGGGTAATGGTTGGTTGGTCTTGAGGGGAAACAAACTCCTCTGTCCCTTCTGTGCCTGTCCTGTTCCTTCCTGGGCTAAGGGGACCCACATCAAATGTGACCTGGTGCATTTGTGTCACCCAGTGTGTGCTGTGTGTAACATTAGGGCAATGAAAATACTCTGGAGGTTGTCCTGCTTACTCACCATTCCTGGTCCCTCAACACTCCAACTTGTCCTTCCAGCGTTCCGGTGTAGTGTCAGTAAAACCCCCCACGGTGATTTTCTGACAGATTTATTGAGAAAGAAAAAATTCCCCTTCTCATTCATTAGAGGGTGGCATCAAAGCCTGAAACTTCCATGGTGAAAATGCACAATCCCATCTGTGCAAAGACTCAATTTCACTCAGATCATGTAGGTGTCCACTGCTGTCCCTGCCCGTTTGCAGAGGGCAGGTTATTCCATGGCTCTGCTTTGGGGGATTAGCAGCTCTTGCCAATACTCCCACCATAAGGAACAAGAACAATGCCCCAAATCTCACACCTAACCCTTGCATAACCTGCTGTAAAGACCACTCTTCTTTTTGCCAGCCAGCACTTTCATTCCCACAACAGGGACTGTGCTGTGTAGCCTCTCTTTACTCAAGGAGAAAAAAAAAAACATTCAAGGAAAATCCTGTCTTGACTGTGAGTCTACACGGCCAGGTGTGGGCACACATGGCCCTGTCCACTCATCTGCCTCAGCTCCAAAATCCTCAGCCCCTGGGCTTTGGGAGCACACCTCAGATGGGCTGGCTGTGGTGTCTGCAGGACTCGAGGCCATCACACCTCGAGTTCCTTCTGCTTCACCTCCCCAGCGTGGCCTCTGCCCCCAGCTGGGAACCACAGGTGCAGCTCTCACTCCCTCCTCCTAGGCACCAAATCTGGGCCAGGTTTTCAATGGAATTCCTGGCCAGACATTCCAGTGCTTAGCACCCACGAGTGGGCCTGAATTTTGAAAATACTCAAAAGCCTGGCAGCTCCCTGCCTGCTGTTTCCAAAAACCTGCACACACCCTTCGTGCGCTTCACCGCACGCTCCCCTCCGCGTGCCTGAATTTTGGATGGGATCTGCAGCTCAGAGTGGCACAAACACTGCTTGTTAGGCAAGAAAAACAAATACTGGAAGGGAGTGATAGTGCAGAACAAAAAAATCTCAACGCAGCATTCTGTCTTCAGGGTGCAGCTATCTGGAAACCTGCACGTGCACCTACGCAGGCTTCACACAGTGTCTCACCCTCAATGAAAACGGGAAGGAAGAACACAGCGAGTGCTGCATCCAGAGAGATAAAATGATTGCTCTGAAGAGCAACACACGGCACCTTTTGTTCCTGTGCACCTAATCATCCACCTACATGGGTTTTTCTTTTTTTTGCACTCACCGCTGAGTCCTCTGCTTGAACCCTTCTGCTGAAATGTGATGGAGCGCCAGGATGTCTCCTGCTCCCATTCAGCAGCTCTCCGTGGCAGGATGTGATCCTTATTTCTGCAAATTCCAAACAGCTATTTAAACTGACTTTTTCTTGAAAAGATACAATAGAACCTCCACAAAAATATAACGTTTCAAATAAAAAGAAATAAAAAATGTTTCGGTTTTAAAAAAAAACACCCTTAACTCCCTGAGTCACTTCTTATTTCAAAATGGAAGAATAATATTATGATTATGACAAAACAATCAGTAAAATTACTTAACAGTAAAAAGACACACTTGGACTAACTGAAGCAATTCACTTGTCTGTGTTGAATTAACCAGATTGTTAAAACTGAAAGAAAAAGAGAAAGATTTTTTTTTTAAAGTTCTTTTTGAAGCATACTCACAAGGACTTTGAATAAAGCTAACACCACCTACTCCAAAAGCAATCTGCATCCCAAGGAGCTGCTGCTTGCTTTGGTTTTGTTTGCTTGTTGTTTTTACTTTTTAATGTCAGTAGGACAAATAATATCTGCCTGGTATACCCAGTGTATGTGGGGTTTTACAAAAAGTGTTATTTGGTCTGTTAATGTGCTAAGAAAGCAAAAGTATTGTCTTCTGCTATGCTGCACTTCTATCGTAGTACAAACAGGCTTTTAGAGCCTGATATTTACTGTCTCCTTGTATATCATAAGCATTAGTAGAGTTTATTCCCCCAACATCCCTAAGTGACAGAAAAATATTATCTTCATTTTACACTCTAGGAGCTAATGTCCACAGTAGACTGAGAGTTGCCTGAAATATCGATGGCAGTCTGAGACAGACTCTAAAGACTGCTCTTTCCAAGCAGTATAAATAGTCAAAAATATTGCAAAAGTCAGTGAGTGGTAGAGTTAATTTCGTCCTTCGCAGGATAAAGCATCATGGAATTTGGCTTTTCCTAGCACTCCTTATGCTTAGGGATCCCCTGCTGTGTTCAAGACCAAAGAATCCAAGGACAGAACACCTGTAGTGCAAAGGCTGCAGAGGCAATTTCGGCAGCCAGCACACACCCAGGGTGGCAGCTCTGTCCTGTGCATCACAACCAGCTCCTGCTCCGACAGGAAATATTGGTCAAGGTATTGGGATTATCCGTGGCAACAGCATCATGAGATTTTTAACTTCTGCCCAGTCAAGAGGGACGAGCTGAAGGGATCTCTATTTAACATCTCATCTGAGGAACATCACCTTTATGAGAGGAGCAGCCTCCCCAGGTGCTGCCCTGCTGTGACAGCCTCGATCTGTGCCTCAGCCGAGATGCAGGAGCAGCTCCTGAGCTCCCAGCCCACAGGCAATGGCCCTGCCTCTTCCACGGAGCTGTTCTGTCTCTGCAATAACACTTCTGAAGGCCAAAGGCTAAGTATCTCAGGAGTTTTTTCCCCCTTTTGGGAAAATGTGCCTTAAGATAATCTGGAGATGCCAGTGATATCTGTGATCAACCAAGGGTTCCTCACCTGCTGCTCTAGAAATATTCTCCAGACACACAAATTCAGAAGCTCAGCAAAGACCAACCAAGCAGGGAAAAGATGTGCCATGTTCACCCAGTCTGGGTCCCCAAATTATGCTGGCCTCTTATATTCTGCAAATCTGGAAGCTGCTGCACTGCTGCTGTTAGCTGTTACTGTTCTTGTGGAGCTTGAGAACTCAGGGCTGAAAATTTACCTTACTTACACCGAGCAGCAAACAAGCAAAGTAGCAGTGAAATCAATTATTTGGGCTGGAAGGTGCCCCTGAGGCTGGTCCAGTCCTGCCACGGCAGGCAGAGGAATAGAGCATGAGGATGCTCAGTGTGAAGAAGCTACTGCAATGCTGCTGGGGGAGGACACCACTGTCTCACAAAGGCTTGAAGGATGCAGGCAGCATGGAGAGCAGCTCTCCTGCAGGACTGAAAGAAACAGGAGTTCACTTCTGTGAAAATCTGTGGAAGGAACTGGAGCTAGTTTTTTAAAAAATCAGATTTTTTTTCGTTCCCCAGAAGAAAACTACAAAAGGTGCACTAAGTGTCCTCCTTCAGACCCTTCTTGGGAGCTGTCTTGCACTGCACCAGGAATAGCTGGAGCCTGCAAGAGCAGGTCTGAAGGACACACCAGAGAAATGAGGAGCAAATGGCCACTCCATATCTGGCTTTAACTGTGCCTATGGAACCTTCCTGGCACAACCACGAATACCCAGTTTCATCACAGCTATTTTTAGGCAGTTCCATGCCCTGCTTGGACTATAAAGTTTTTAATATAACAAGAGATACAGGTGTGTAGTTCAGACAGTGGCACCTCCAGTGGATTCGCTCCAGCTAGCAGAGCCTTTTCCCTGTGAATGTCAATGGACTCTCAGTAGGGATTTTGGATTGGCTCCTGGATGTTTTCCTAATTTTTCAGTCATAGAGGGAAAAACAGCATCTCAGATAATCCACTGAGTTTCTTTTACTCCTCGCCACCTTGCCAGAGCACTGTGGGGGAGTCTGGTGAAGTTTTAGGACAGTGAAGAACTGACAAGCCAAATCCTTACAGAGAAAGCTCTTGCTACTGAGGTGAACACAGAAACAGAAACTATAAAATAGGGGTTTAAAGAGGGTCATGAAAGAAAAACTTAGTCCAGAAGTGCACAGAAAGCTTGATGCATGAAAGGAGAGGTGCCAGGAAGGATCTCAAAAGGCCACAACAGAATCACTCCCTGATTACAGACAGGAAAACTGCAAATAAAACAGAAGAGATTTTGTGCAAAGTGGATGTTCTTCTCGGAGTGCCCACCATTTATAACACTGATTGTGTCATTAGTCACATCTCCTGCTCGGGGTGATCAAATATGGATGTGTTTTGAAAGATGGGTTCAAAGAACATTGACACATAAATCTCTCGGAAATGAAACACCCAGTGTTCTGGACAAAAAGAAACTCCCTCTCATCATGTTATTTTCTGTTTTTTAAGGTCTTTAATAGATTCAGAGAGAAGACTTATGGCAAGGCATCTGGACTCCTCAAATGCTGCATTAATGGAAGACAAGTGCTGTACAAATCCTCTCCAACGTTCCATGAAGACAAAGCAATTTGTTTCTTACTGTCAACCTTTATTAATATATTGAGTTTCAGTTAAAGAAGGTCATCAGGATGAAATAAAGAAATGAAGAAATGAACAGAATGCATTTCTGCTGGCAAGAAAAGCAAGAAGCAAACTGTGAGGAAGGTTAGAAGTGCTAAAAATATGCCAGAACAATGGATCATCCTTTCTCTGCAATTTCCCTTTTTTTCCCTCCCCTAACATCTGCAGCATCTTTATAGAAACTTATTTATCTCCTTCATTGCCTCTTCCTACAGCAGGAACAAACATGGCCTTACTCAGCTGACAACCACACCATGAGGAACTGTAATCTTAACAGAACATAAAACTTCAGTTAATAACTACAGAATTGACACGTCACCCAGAATATTGCCTCTGCTAGTTAACTCCTAGTTAGAGTTCTGATAGAAGGCTGAATCACAGGATGGGGTAAATAACTCCCAAAATCACATGCAAATATATATATTTTGAAAAATAATTGAGTTTCAGTGTATGGCTCATTTGTAGAAAAAATTGAAATAACCAAAGGATATATAAAGGGAAATAGAGTCAGGAAAACTGGAAGCTCAGAGTATAGAGAAAGGCTTATACAAGTCAATTAATTTTACAACTTTCCAGCCCAGAAGATGCTCAGTTTTGTTATGTTTCTCTGCCAGGTCGAATGAAATTGATATTGAGCCAAAAAAGATTCAAAACCCAAAATAAATTACTCTTGTTCCATTGACATCTTTACATCCATTCCTATTTAGTATTATTTTTCTTCAGCTGTATTCCATTCCCTTTATTTTCTTCAATATTTCTATTAAAAACTGTCTTTTGTAATGACGAACAAACTCTTTTCAGGAGATGTTTTGTCCTTTCCAGAGCTTCTACGCCCACTATTTGGTCCTGTTCAGGAAGGTCCAGGGAAACTGTGAGAGCACAGCTCTTCAAAATTCAGTTATTACACAAGGGATGAATAATGGAGAGTAAAAGCTGTCTCCATGGCATCCAAGGGGCAAAAGGTACCTCACTAGTTTGTTATTCATAAATGCTGTTAACAAAGTACTTCTGTTTTTTATATGCAAGTTTTTTCTGCCAAGCCCCCAGGAGATTTGTCATTAGCAATCTTGATATCTTAATTATTGCACAGCCTTTTTCTGCCTTGGCTTTAGAGCTCTCAATAGACATGGCTGAATCCTTGGCCAGACAAGATTCTCAGAGACAAAACCCCAGAGTTTTCTCCATCTCAGAAATGCAAAGGACTGGCCACTTGACCACAGGATAAAGTCTAAAATTTTAGCTGTGCCAAGTAGTTATCAACGATGAACTGAAAGACAGCTTGATCCCAACAGAAATATCTGAAACTCACCTTATTTAGGGAACATTTCTTCACCTTATACAGAATCATTTGACATCAATTTTCTCATGCCTTACTGGTAAGGGTATTTCTTTAACAGTAGCTCCATCAAGAATCTCTCGGTTCCTGTTGGGAGTTCCTGAGTCCATCACTGAGAGCTGTAATTCTCTGAATTAATAGATTTGTCAATCTTATGGTTGGGCAGCACAATTACAGGCCTTGAGTCTGATCTCCCGTGTAACGTCCCACAGGCTGCCCCTGCCTGTTCAGAGAACCAGGGAAATGCTGCAGAGGGCAGCTCTGGAGGTGACCCAGCACCATCACCAGCGCTGGACTGACTCTGACTGTGTCTGCCTGAGGCCCTAGAAACTACAAGAACCCACAACTTCTGAGTAAAATGCTCTGGTGCTGCTATAACCTCTGGAAAATCAGTTTTTCCTGATGCCCTCCTCCACTGCAATCCGCTCTGACCCTTTGCTCCTGGGGAAGAATTCCCTTGTCTTGTTGAGTTTCCAGTTTCTCTTGCTTCAGTCCTCGAGCTTCCCTCATTCCCTCTAGACTGATGCCACTTGGCAACCCTGTAATCCCAATTTTTTGTTGTTCACAAGTTTCTCAAGGATGCCTTCTCCCACTCTAAGTTGTGTAAATATTGAACACTGTTGGCTTCAATGTGACCACATTATCCCCTTTTTTGATAGTAGCTGCAAACCAGAGGTTAAAAACACTGATTATTGCTTATAGCTTGAAAATCTGGCAGACTAAGAGGCTTTAGGAGCCTGTTTGCACGACCCATACACACTGTGTGATGGCAGGCAAGTGACATAGAAGGCTTTTCCCATATAACAACAGATATCTATGTTAGTTATCCATCTGCAATTGGAATTTCAAGGTAACATATCACCCTCCTCACAAGGGTGGAAGGAGCTGCTCTGTGGACATAATTACTCTCAGTCCTCATAGAGGGTGTTCAGAAAATTTATAGCAACTGGAAAATTTTATAGAACTACTTAGGCCTTTGCCATAATCCTACCATGTAATAAATAAACTAAACAAGCCTTGCTCTTCAAGTCATTATTGTACAAAAGAGTCTTGCCCAGACTTCTTTGCAGAGCCACTAAACATCATAACTGGTAAATAAATGAAAAAGAGTTTTCTCAGCTCCATTCTTGGAGAAACACAGCTTAGTTTTGATTTGCTGCTATTCACGAGGGTCACACTGTGCTCCTTTTTCATGCATATTTAAGTGGCTGTTAGCTTTTTGCAAAACATTCCCCGAACCTGCAAATTTCATGAGTTTTTCCTGTAAGTGGATTATATTACATTTCTCAATCAACTGGGTAAAGGCTGCAGTGCCAGGGAGCTTTTTGCCTTACACCTCGTGGTCCGAGGGCTCTCTGAGGCAGTGAAGCAGCAGGAACGTTCACTCTCGGTGCATCTGTATCAATTAACTCTTGCAGAAAAGAGCTAACATTCACACATTAATTGTTCATCACTTACAATGACTCTTCTGCTCTACAAACCCACCAGGGCTTCTTCAGGTTTTTTTTTTTTTTCCAAAGCTTAGTAACCTGTGCAAGGTCAATTCCTCAAAAACTCGGGAAAACGCGCTAGTAGTGTTTGTGGGATTAAAAAAAATATTAAAATATCCATGAACTGGGTTATTTTGCTCTCCAGAAGAAAAAAAGCAGAAAGCTTTGGAGGCAGTGCATGGGAAGCAGTGTTGGAAGGGCACCTGCTCCCCAAGGAAGGAAGGAGGGTCCCACAGAGAAGGGGGTGATGCATCCACAGGCGATGCCTCCCTCGCAGCCGGTGGCATTTAAATGTCTCGGATTTCCTGCCTCCTTGGTGGCTGGGGCCCTGCTGAGCTCATCGCCAAGAGCTGAAGGAATTCCATCCTGAGGAGTGGGAGGGAAATACCAAGGGTGGCTGAAGGAGGGTATGGCTCACTGCTGAGGTGAAGAGGCAGCTTTTTGATCCCTGCATCTCTGATTGGGAGATAGGGGCTCATAGAGCAGCCTAAGGGCTCAAAACCAGGAGATTTAAATCATATCCTAGGAGTGATGAGAGGCTGAAGGGACATACCCAGTGCTGGGAGCAAGTAGGAGAAGATGGTGGGGACATTTGCCAAAACAAGGTGTCAGAAGGAACAAATCTTGCTAGTGTAGATGCCTTTATTTTAAAAAGAATTCAGAGCTGGGATGTATCCGTGTTAATCCTGTATTGGAGAAAGGCAGAGCCCTGGAAGAAACCCCTCAAGCTTTGAGCACTGGAGTAGGAGAGATGGATTCCCTGAGCTGCCAGGGCACGTACTGGGGGAAATAAGCTGTAGGAGAAAGAAATTAGTCCCCCTCCCAAATGAGTTCCCCCTGTTCTCAGGGCAGAAGGAAAAATCTTGAGGGAGAACCTCGGAAAAAGAAGCGCTGAGATGTAGAGAAGCCAAGGGAAGTTGGAGACATTCCTAAAGGGTCTTGCAAGAATGAAAAAAGTTAAAGGAATCTCTGAACCACAACAGCTTTGATGCATGGCTTGTTATTGCAACATCTTAGTGGATGGAATAAGTTGTCTGTGCAATAATAGGCATTTTAACACTTCACAGCATCAAGGAATTTCCCTTCCTGGCCACAGGGTTCAGCTGCACACGCACACTTCCATAAATCCAGCAGGATTCCTGGAGCAGCCTCTGCACATTTAAATCGAGTTCAAGCTTATTAGCACATGTTTATCACCTTAGATTACATCACCAGCAGAACGATTTTCTCCTGGGATGCACGGTTTTGCCAGCCAAAACTGCAGAAGGGTCACTGGGGCTGTTCAATTACTCCAAAGTGACAACACTCAACTGCTTCAGCACAAAGCACACAAAAATCGTCCTCTCTTACCTTTTTCCCCTGACACCCGGTCCAGCAGCACTCCTGATTCACCTCATTGTGAATGCAATTTTGTTTGGGGCAGTTTTACCTCCATGGCTCACTGAGAGGTTTGATTTACTCTCAGCACAAGGGCCCAGGTCGCTTTGCCTCTTGCTGTACGTACTGTGACAAATGCTGCCTTGATTCTTGCAATGACTCTCTGGCTAGAGCTGCACAGGCAAAGCAAGCTTTGAACCCTAGTGCTGGTTTTTCTGGGAATATCCACACTGGGGAGCAGTGCTGAGAGGTTTGTGGTGCCCTTTGCATCAGCCCTGGGACCTGACTGTGTAAGTGACTGATCCAGAGACGGGAGAGCTCCTGTTTGTGGGCACCCACTGGAGTCACTGGTGATGGAGCTCTGAACAGTCCAGCACACAGCAAGGAACATTGACTTAAGTGCAGCCCTTGGCTGAATGCTGGCAATCTGCAGCTCAGTCACAAATGGGAGAGTGACGTCTTTGCTTCCAAGAGCAGAAAACATCTGGGTGAGACGGCACCGCTCACTCGAGCACGGAAGTGGGTGTTGTGAAGAGATGGGGGATTTTGAACTTCCTCATGTTGCATTGTGTAATGTCTGCTGTTTGAGGGTTTAATGATTATCACAGCTTTTAAAGTTAATTTGGTGATCTGTGAAGAGAAAAAAACCCCTGTGTTTATTGATACAAATTGAATCCCAGTAATGCCCGAGGTCTAAGTCATGGGCCACATTCTGGACAGATTTGATTGCTTGTGCTGACTTTGTCCCCTTTTTAAGTAGGAAGATGTGGTAGGTAAAGCTCTCTTTACCAATTGGGAAATTTCAAAAAACCCTTGATTTTGGGAACTATTAGACTTCTGTCATTAGAATAAACAAACCTTTCCCCCCTTCTCATTTGTTTCTTCTTCCTAGAAATTTCTGGTTGTGATAACTCAATATTGCAGTACATGAACACCCTCCATAATTAATTTTTTCACTGTATTTGTTCTCTCTTGGGAAGAGAGACAATACTGAAATTACATGAGGTATTTTGAAGTCTTTATTTGTCTATTTTATGACTGCTTATGAAAGGCAAATTCGGAGAACTACATGCTGTGTTCACCACTGAAACTGGTAAAGCTGGAGGTCCTTTATTGGATCCCACTGTGGAGTGGTTCTTCATTTCATCGTGTTAGAGGTCCACTGGGCTCTCCCATCCCAGGCTAAGTCATAAGTGGTTGGTCACTGGATCAGCTTTTAAGATCTTCCCCTGAAACAATTGGTGCTGCTCCACTGACATCACCTAAGCTGGATTAGTTTACACTGCTGGCAAATTTGGCCCAACATATTCAAACTGGAACAAGTTGAAATATACTGAATTTCTTTCCTCTGTTAGAATGCATCAACTCCTGAAACTCTGGGGAAGGGCTGTGAATTCCCCTTGGCTTACAGGAGGATTTTAGAGGAACGCTGAGTAAAGCAGAGAGATTTGCATCTCACATTGGCACAGGCCTGCTTTTTGTTTCCAGACAAATGTACATCTAACAGTAGACACAAGGCATGCAAAACCATACATTAAAATACATGCCTTGCCTTTTGGTTTCATCATCTGACCTTATCATGTGACAGAAATCCTACAGACAAATACTCTTAGCAAACAAGATTACTTACAACAGTAAGTAATGTGTTTTCATAGTGTCAAGCTTAGAAATGCAGGGCAAATTAAGAGTGTTTGAATGTTTCATTTATTTTATACATCTTAGGCTGGTCTTACCATCAGGAATAGGGGTAGACAGGTTGCATCTCTCCTTTTTGTTTTGTATTAAAAAACACAATGCAAACAGAAGGCAGAAGTGGCTATTTATATCAGCTCCATCGGAAGTGGTGACAGGTATAATTACAGAGGAGAAATTACAGGGCTTATTTCAGTGGCATTTCTCCTGCTGTTCCAGAGAAGATAAAAGATTGAAAGTGTTCCTGACATATCTCCAAAGTAAAGATGCTTCAGTGCACTGTTCAGGTTATTTTCAGGTTGATTAAAGTCTACCTTTGCCAGAACTCAGAAGGGAACAGGCTGCGTGGGGTTTGCCTGTTGGCTTTGTCTCCTCCAGGACACCAAGCAAGCCTGGAGCTTTTTTTTTTTTCATTAGGTTGCCCACTGCCAGGTAGGGAAACCCTGTGCTAAACTCATCTTACCATTTCCCCTGCCAATCTACTGGCCCTGGCCTCCATCACTTTTATTTTGCCCATCACATAAAGATGTGGCTCGGTACCGAGCAGGAGCCTCGTGCCAAGCTGGTTTCTGCTAAAGCTGTACAGAATTGGCAGCTGGTTTTGAGCTGCACCTGGTCTTGGCCAGTTTCCCCAGCACTGGGTGGTGCTGCCCAGGATAAGCAGCAGCCCTCGGGGTCCACGTGAAGCCACCCAAACTGGGTCAGACCAAGACCCCCCATTTTCATCCCAGGAGCACAGGGGCAGCAGTGAGGGCAGAGCAGAGCTGCAGGGTGTGAGCAGAGTTGGAGGACACCAGATCTCGCTGGCTGAGGGCAGCTCTGCAGCAATTTCAGAGCATCCAGGAGTGCAGCACTTCACAGCACTGAGACAGCTGCTCCCACAGCCCCTGCTCCAAAAACCTTTGTCAAGTGGCACAGAATGCAGAAGGTCCCTGCTTGAAATTCAACAAAACCTTTACTCTTCCTCTCAGAAAACCAACTACTGAGGAGAAGACATTTTAAAGGTTCTTAACAGCAAATCTAAAGAACATGGAGAAGAACAGAAAGCAACAACAGCTCAGTTGCTTTGCCTGGATGGGGTTGTTTGGAATAATGTTGTCCTGTTACCTAGCAACATGGAGCTTATTGCTGGGCTAGTTACAACCTCATTCATATTTGTCATAATTTGGTAATCAGAATTGATCATAAATAAGACTGAATACAATCAACTGACTTATGTTTGCAGTTGGAATCAATCTAAATCAGAGAAGGACATTAAGAGCTCAGTCATCTGTTCTGGGTGATTTATTCCCATCCTGATACTTCCACTCGGATATTACCATATTGTCCATTACCATGATCTCCAATTAGGGCTCTGAGTTTATTCTCTAGCAAGAGACACCTCTAAATACAAATGAAGGGCAACATTATACCCAACGTTAGCTAGACTCTCTTCATCAGCTCTGTTTCCTTCTCCATTTCAAGTATTTTACTGCCAGCTCTCCTGGGCAATTCACATCATTTGAGGGAAACATTCAATATCCTCTTCCTACCTTGCATTTTTTAGCCATGAGCATGAGAACTCCAGCTCTGTCACCAGTGCCAAGCACGGAGCTCACAGAAGTGACAGTGCTGAATCACCCCAATACCTGCCCAAATATCTCTGCTATGCAGCAGCTTCACTCGTGTCCCAAAACTGCTTTGGTGGCACTTGGGTGTGATGCTTGCACAGCAGCTCCCACAGCTGAGCTCTTACACACACACAGGGCTCATCTGGCAGCTGCCTGCCTGTCACACAGCCTGGCAAACACAGCTGAGCAGGAAACTTCAAGGATCTGAGGCTGCTTAATCAACAGTTAGGATTAATGGGAAATAGTCTTCAAGTACAGAAAAGGGAGCCGCAGAGAACTTGTCTCTTGCTACCCACAGATGAAGCTGCCACAGCAGCTGCTTGTTCCAGGGACCAACAGTCCCTTTGCACCTTCCCTACTTCCCCTCGTGGATCTAAACAGGACACGAGTCTGGCCCTGTTATTCTCCACCTCTAGTCCCGGTCCTTTGGGGATCTATTCATTACACAAAGGAAGTTTGTTCGTATAAAAAACAGATTTCAGAGCTGCTTCTCTGCAGTACAAGAATAATTTACAAAGCAGAAAATTAATCTGTGTACCCCTTATGGTCTAAGCATCTTGCCTTGTTCTCCCAGCATGACTGCAGCAACACTTAATTTTAAAAATTTCTTGTTCATGTGCCACATTCACAAATCTACAGATTTATTCCATTCAGGGCAGGGTGTACTCTCCACTCCTTCCCCATGGAAGGGAAATCTTTTGGGGGATCATGCCATTAAATACTGGCCTGTGCAGATACTCAAGGAGAGGCTGGAAATGTATATGAACTGTTGAGGAAATGTGCTTTATGCCAGGAGCAGGAAACCCACTGCAGGTTTGGGCTTGGCTTTAGAGCAGGACAATGCCTGAGCCACTGCTTGTCTGTCCTCACTGCTCCCTTGCCATGGGGAAGATGTTCTCTAAGTAGTCCCATTTTTCGTGGGCAGCTTATTTTGCAATTGCTGCTGGAATTGGGGAGTAAAATCCCTATTCTGATCTCCCATACTCACATGAGGAATGGTGAGCAGGTTGTTCCCATATCCTCTGCCAGCTTCAAATCACACCCAGCACACCTTGGCCCCTTCCCTTCTTTTAATGTCCTGCTTGGACAAGCAAACTCTGCCTCCACAGCCCCCAAGATCTTCCCCTACAGCATCTCCCGACAGGAATGACCTGCTCCTCTCTTCCTCCTCCTTTGGACTGGAATGAACCTGGCAGGCCCAGCCAGAGCCTTTTCCATCTGTGCCTATCCAAGTCAGTATAAACAAGACATGTCAAAATAACTCACCTGTGTAACACTCACTCCCCTTTTTTGCTAACCTGGAGTAAGTTCTCCCAGGCTGCATCCATCATACCCTGGTGCATCTCAGCTTCCAGCCCGGGGAAACTGGTGCTAACACAGCTAAAGGCAAAAAGCCCAAACCTCCCCTGAATTAGACCATAATTGATGGTGAGGTTTTATTCTTGTGACTTCAGACATGACACAGGAGCTAAATTTATATGCATCGCTGAGGCACTGAGAACAGAGCAGACCAGAGGCTGAAAACAATCCACATTTGTGGTAACAGCAGCACCAGCAGCGTTCAGGCAGGTGTGACGTGGAGGGAGCCTGCTCAGAATATCTTTCCCCTCTTTTTGGACACTCTCACTCAGCCCTTTGAAAGGCAGCAGCAAAGAGAGAAGCGTGGCTTTCTATAAATGACTGTACATTCCTCCTGCTGGGAAAAAAATGATGCTGGGGAACAGGAGCAGAAGCTATCCTTCACTGTAGCACTTTCCAGGACCTGTTCCAAAGGATGCAAGGCTCCCTGAAGGCCATCACCATCCTCCTTGAGGGAACATTGGCAACCTCCAAGAGCATAACTTGATTGGGAAGTGGACAGACTCTTTTCCAGGGATTGTAGGGCGTGTTTGTGAAGCCACCCTTTCATGGCACAATGTTATGGGGAGCAGGAGAGGCTGTGCTGCTTTGTCCTGCAGGTGATGCTTTCCTCACCTAAGTCCTTGAATCTTTTCATAATAACTTCTTAAAATTGCAATTCTCCTGCGAGAAGCAGGACTGAAATCACTAATTTGTTTTTTGGGGTTTTTTTACCACATGAAATGTTCACCTATAGATCAGAAAGCATCTTGGCAGGATTAGTGGCCTGGGATCATTTCAGCAACTGCCCGGCTTTTCTATCTGAGCAAAGAGCAGCCTAAAGACTCAGATATTCATTTGGACTGGGCTGAGAGTTGGAGAGCTGATACTTGTCCTATTTCTGTCTGTGTAATCCTTAATGTCAGGCACAAGTGTTGCAGATGTCTGACTCTTAAGCCCATTTCCCCACATTGTGCTTATTACAGGCTTTAATTTACCCAGCCCTGGACACTGATCTCCCTTGCCCTGTTGCAGTTTGGCCTTCAGTACACGCCAAATCTGAATCCCATCACCACCTCCGTGATAGCTGAGCTTTTCCTTCAGTGCTCCATCTCAAAAGTTCATGCAGAACTCAAATGAAGTCTCAGCATCTGCTCATAAAAACAAAACTGCATTTTTAAGTCCTGAAATTGGGGAGGGGCGTCAAAAAGACATGGCTCTGTTGAACTTTAGAGCTCAGAAGTCCAAAGATGAGGTGTCATTAATATGTGTTTAAAGCAATCTCACTGTCTCTGGGATTCTGACTCAGGAGCTCTGAACATCTGGCATGGGCAGCACTTTTGCTACAGAGCAAGTTGGCAGGCAGGTTAGTGCATCTCTGGGGCAAATTTGTCAGAGTTTGGAGCTAAAAGGAGAAGCCTTATTAGCAAATAAAAGCAATCCCGTAGTATTCCTTTCATTCCAGGGAATTCCAGTTATTAAACAAAAATAGGAGCTTTAAAGAACACTTAAGCTGCCCCTGGCTGATCCATCTGTAGGAAGTTTGAGAAGGTTCAGTAACTGAAAACATTAATTAAAAAGCAAGTTTCTTGTCACTGCCCGGGAAGCAGCAGGCCCAGGCTGTGGGGACATGTTAATAACCAGAAGGGACAACAGATCTGACTGGCAGGACCTGACCACGCCAGGCTTACACAGAGGCTGGAGCCTCAAAATCTGCCTGGGTTTAGGGAATTTTTGCTTTTCAGGACAGAGAATTAAGAGGTAGTTCTCCTGTTAGGAGAGGTGGACACTGTAGACATCTCTTTTTACAGCTCATTCTCCCATCACAAATCCTGCAAGGAAAGCATCTGGGGAGCTGCATGAAATTTAAGTGCTTTGATAAGCACTTAGTTGGGTTCTTTTTGAAGGGTAACAGCTGACTGATAACATTTGTTAAAGGCTGCTCTTGTGTCACTTCTGACAGGAGGATGGATGCACTACAGCTCTTAAGGTAACTTCAAAAAACTTCCCCCCATCAGCTCGCTTTGTGCTGCCTTGCTGTGCTAGTTAATTTTCTTTTGGTGGTGTTAATTATTGTACTGTCTGTTAAAAAGACATTTTCACTACCCTTCAGTCCCACGAAGTGACAGCAAATTGCTGCAGCAGGAACGCTGAAGAGAAAACTGTTCTCCTTTCAAAAAAAATTCATAGTGCTCTAAAAGAACAAGGGAAAAAGTCAATTTGTTATTCACTAGAGAACATATTTTGTTGTCCTGAATAAACACAGCATCAGTACTCAGAGTCTGTCTGGAACAGCAGGGAAAGGGAACTCACAGAATAACAGATATTTATGCACTGCTTTTAAAAAGAGAGCAGAGAATGATGTGTCATGAATCTGAATAAAAAATTTTTGTGGTTTGTTTGGAATTTTTAAAATAATCCTGAAAATTTTGGTTTGTGATTGTATTTGGAAATTTTGTAAAACACCGGCTAGCAACCCTGCAGTCAGAGTCAACACTGTCACACTGTGATGGGTGAGGTTAAAACTGGCTTTTCTGTTTTTATTTTAGTGCAGCAGTTCTGGAGCTGATTCACATCACTGAGCACATCACTGGGGCAGCAGCATCTGGAGGGAACGGGGCAGATGGATCAGGGGGGTAACCACTTCAAACATCTCATTTTAACCTGCTTCCACAAGCCTGCAGTGCCCTTAAATGATTTGTGCCCTGTCTAACCAGGCTGAGATGGGCAGAGGGGGCCAACTTGCTTCGTGTGAAAGAAATAGTGACAAAGTGAGTCTGGATTGTCATGACCTGGATGGGGGCAGGGGCAATAAATTACTCAGGGAAAGGTGCTAAAGCAGCAGATCCAAGCTCACCTGGCACAGCTGTATTATTGAAAAATACCTAAAAAATCAAAATAGAGTCACTTATGCTTGCAAAAAAATTCTTTTCTGTGCTGTTTAATAAAGGTATTTTTCAGATGGAGGGGAAAAAAAAATCACAGAGCTTACTTTTCACCATGTTGCTGACTAAGCCTTTACACATTTGAAAAGAACCATAAGCACTTAGTTCCTATTGAAATTCTTATCCAAGCTGATCCAAATAATGCCTGTGACTTTGGTGGTTTATTTTTTTCAACTCTTATTCAAAATCTTCAGGGTTTGTTTTTCATTTGTTTGTTTTAAGAGGTAAGCTTGTTTGAGTATACTTGCAGTGGTCAAAAGAGAAGTGTGAAATCTCAATGCAAAGCCTGTTCTCACAGTTCTGTGGTACAGGTACAACAGATTTATGTTTACAGGTGCTCTGACTGCTGCAGGTGTAGAAAAACGATAATGGGTAGGAAATTAGAGGATGTTGCAGAAGTCCTTGTTGTGATGGCATTGAAGTCCTGGCATGATCATGTTTAATCTCTTGCATAAATCACCTGCCAGTCAGGCAGCATGAACTCCCTTTTGCATTATATTACTGACAACATATGGGAAATATCACAAAGAACAAAATTATACAATCTTGCTCCTCCTCTGACTTATGCATAACTCAGACCTCAGCACTGAGGTCTCAGACAGCCTTGATTATAATAAATTGTCATTGCATTTGATATCTAAATACTCTTCCAAGCAGATTTGCTCAAAAAAATCCGCACCTTGACATAGTAAGCCCCATGACTTACTACATGCCAGAAAATTGCTTTATTTAATATGAATTCAGGAATATGGAAAAGATGGTAGGCACTCTTTTTTCCCTTTATGTACAGAAAATATTGTTAGATATCCAAATAATACAGCCAGTATATGCACTTTACACATGTACTGCTGTAGAAATTGCCACTACACCTGGAATACCTAAACTAAAACAATGCATCTTCTTCCTTATGAAAAGAGCTTAAATCACTGCATTCTTCCTGCTAAACCAAATACCAAGCAAACCCAATCCCTTGCCTTCTGCACTTAGTGATGTTGTCACTTACACAGACAGCATTTCACTGCCTAAGCAGCAAACTTTATGAATAAAGACACATTTTAATCCCATCAACATATATTAAATGCAGCTAATATAAATGTCATTTATGCAGTGTGGAGCAGAAAATTCTTTTATTCATAGAGACAGACACCATTTTGTCCTGCATTTGAAACAGTTGATGGCAATGAAGTCCCCTAAACAGAAATGGGCTGAGAGCAAGTGTGTCAGGTAAATGCCATTACGAGGAGCAAAACACAAAATTCACTGAACTGCTCCCAGCTCTATGTTCTGTGACAGTTACAGCAGACGGGAGAAGCTGTAGTAGTCTCTCACACAAATTTAAAAAATAGGAACATTTAATAAATAGAACATACTGAAAAATCCATCAATAGCCCAGCCTTATTTCTGATAGTTGATTCAATTTATTCAGTGATATCTTATTTTCTGCTCTCTGCATGCTGAGTACTCTTCAGTAATATAAATGTTGAAAGTGTATGCTGTTATTACAGCCTAAGGACGAGGGAGGTGAAACTGCTGGGGTGCAGTGATACCTTTTAATAAACCAAGTGGTATGGTGGAAAAAATAGACTGGCTTTCAAACATACAAGACCTGCATCCATGATGCTCTGGAAGCACTGACTGCCCTTCCCTCTCCATGTTTCTAATTGATTAGTATAATTAGGTCATACCTACAACCATTTTTCTCAACTCAATTTATTTTTATCTGCACCAGAACAAATGAAGTGCTTGTTGAGCCAAAACCTTGTACATCTTATAGGGCTATAATCACTGGGCTAAAGATAAATTCTTTTCTTAAGTAATGACTCTCTGCAAGAACAAAGCACTTCAATAGTACACATTTATTCTCAGTTGTTTGGGGGAAGTTCTATTTTGACAGTAGAAGAGAAGGACAAAACTCCTGATCCCCACAGCAGCAAGTCTGCAGGATGTGCAGTGCACAGCACATTTGTCATCAATCAAGCAACAGATTTAACGTTTAGATGCACTTACCAACATTGCTTTGTATTAAATAAAAGGTCTTATCTCTTGGTGCTATTTCTTCTGACATAAATAAATGATGCTATGTTAATCTCTGCACTCTATTCACATTTTCACATTTACTTTAACAGCCCTTTAACATTCACAGTCAAGGAAATGTGTTGTTGCTTTTCCTTAAAGGAGACGTGGAATTCAGAAACAATTCTGCAGCAGGTGAATTCTTGTCTGACACTCACTGCAACAAAATCTCAGCCTCATTGCATGGCCTGGATCTCATTGACAGCAACCCATAAGTCCAACTCCTCTTGAGATGTCCTGCTGGACTTAACTGCGAGTTTAAGAAATCAAAACTGGATCACAAAGACTACTCCACCTTGTAAGCAACACCATCAGGCTGGGGCTTCTACACTCAGCTGTGCACAAGGACTCCAATGTGCTCAGGATCTCAAGGGATGGAGTAAGGGCACAAGAGTACTGCTAAAAATTAGTATTGGGTAAGGTGCTTATTCCCACCACTGTCAAATCCAGATTTAACCAAAACTCAATCCCAAATGGAAATCTTTCCAGGTGTAAAATTATCTGTTCCCTTTCACTCCAAGAAAGAAGGCAATGCTTTATATGAGGATACTTGCATCTCAATATAACTCCTACACAGAGGACTAATTTCATACTGGAACAGCTCTTCAGGGATGAGGGAAAGTGATGTTAAACCTCTGGACAGGAAGAGTTCTCTAGTCTTCACTCCATTTACCTCAGTTCATGTATGAAAAGAAGCTAATAGCAACACGCTTCCAAGAAGCATTGTGAAAATTACATTAAAGGTACTGTGGAAATCTGATAGCTCTGATCTGCAAGGGGCTTCCTAATGTGCCTGAAAAACAGTACAAATCTCACTATATTATTGCTTGCAAAATGAAAGCCTTGTCTAGAGGAGTCAGACTTTCCACAAGTTGATCAGGTAGTGAAGAAAGTTTTCACTGTTTGGACAAATCTTAAGTCTTTGGTAGTTTCTGTTTTTGACAGACTGCATTCCACTGCAAGTAAGGCAGTGGGAAGGAGCCTGTGTTAAGCACGTTTTCCACTTCTGAAGTTCATTAGAGTCCTGCTTGCTGAGCTGGTGGGAGCTGGGGATGCTTCAGCAGCAGGCAGGAGCGGGGCTGGGGGAGCAGGGAGGTCCCCGGGGGCTCTGTGCCCACCTGTGCCTCCAGCAGCAACCAACACCAACCATCTGTAGTGAGACACAGGGCACCCCAACACACTGACTGTGGGAACCCTGAATGCACAGAATATTTCCCTGCCTGTTTTGAAGGGTTCTACTCCCCTGGAAAACACTGTATTTGGCCTTTATCCATGGAGAAAACTGCCAACTCTTCGGGAAGAACTAGAATCTACTCCAGTGTGAACTAAATGATAGAATGTTATGTAAGGTCATCACAGGGCAAAAATCTAAAGGTGTTGGGTTTATTAATGTAGTAAATAGATAGAAAGCAAAAACTCCAAAATGGAGGATTATTGTTGTTTCTAGACCTTCTTCTTCTTCTAGTATGCCATATTCTGCAGTAAAAGATGTCTGAAGTTATTGGATGAAAAATTCCACAGTTCCTGTATACATGACAAAAGCATTTGTCTAACATTGGTAGAAAAGTGAAAATATCTTTCGTTTTAAGCTTTAATTGGATGATTTACCTTTAAGAAGGCCGTGTTATCTTGATAAGCAGGCATTCTGCTGCACTTCTCTGCTGTGTGCTGTGTCTGGGCCATGCTAGTGACTTTACTTCTCTGATAAGACTTAATAAACTATCTTAAAGCAGAGAGTGCTGAAAGTTTCTTTAAAATCACTCCCCCATCAGGGGAAAACTTGGCTTAAAGACACAGCTAAATCAGGGGCAGGGGTCCACAACTGACCACATTCAGACACAAGCACAGGAGGAAAACAGGATCTGCAGGAGACTGGCCTGTCACACCCTGCTTTTAAAGCTCTAGCAGAAATTTGGTTATTTCATCCTTGAGCACAAGCATGAAATTAGCTCAGATCCTAACACCCCATGCAGCCAGCTCCAGGATTTCAAGCAGATGTTGAAACTCCATTATATGCACTGGGCAAGAGGAGGCACTTGTACAAATTTGCCTGTGGACAGCTGCTGGTGGCGAGACAGGAGCAGGTTAGGCAAAGGTGAGATTCAGCCTAGAGCAGGAAGCAAAACTGTACCAGATGCTCTGAGCCAACTTGTCTCCAGTTTACATCCACAGTTTTGGCCTTTGCATCTGTTACAAAATTAATTCTCAGCAAATGTCTGTGGAACCATTTGCTACTGATCATATCTATATAAACTGTATTGCCCCATCTTAGCAAGTCTCAATTAAAAGCTGATTCGCTTTCATTAAAGGTCCTTACTCCATTCCTGTGATAATCAGTATAATAATTTGTGACCATTATTAATCACAGCCATATGGAACAGCGGATGGAGGGGGAAAAAAAGCCACAGTGATCTGCAAGTGGATTTGCAGTAAATTGTTTTCTTACATAGAGATCCCCAAGTTGTACTTCATGATATTATGACAAACAAAGCAAAACCCTAAGGGGATTTAGCTTAAGCCAGGACAATTCCCTTCAAACTCTTGCCTCTCTCTGTCTCCCCCCTACCTCCTCACCCTTTTTTCCTCTTACAGAGTCCTAATTTCTTTTCAGTTATTCCTGTTTGCTGCCTGGTCCTGCAGCAGCTCATCACCAAGGCAGCCGTGAACACATTCCAGCCTGGAGCTGGCTGCTCCACGGAGCTCAGCTAGGCTGGGTAGCTCTGGCTGCCCCGATGGAAAGCTGATTTGGTTTGCAGCGTTTCTTTATGCACTCTGCAGATGTTGTCACTTCATCCCTTGGCCCCTTTCCAGACTGTTGCTAAACAGTTTAAAAATCTCACCACTGAAATCCCCCACTGACCCTGGTATCGATCCCAATTTCTGATCCACAGCATAACTTTGCCTCTCACCACGCTTGCTTCCTGAGCAGCTACAGAAGTGCCAGAAGTGCTTATTGACGTGGTGTGACACCAGCATCCCCCGGACAGGAGAGAGCTCCAAGCAGGAACACTTTGGCACAAATTGAGCCTTCACCCTAAGAGCTCTTGGGATGATTTTGCTCAGTCAATATACTAAACCTGCCTTTAATAGCCTAGATATTTTTATACCAAAAACCAACCAAACAAAAAGCCTTCTGCATTAAGCTTAGCCAAAAGCTGGGGAAACCACCCTTCTTGCTGAGTTCTCCTCCTGTGCTCACAGCCAGGGCCTCACTGGTGTCTGCCTTGCACTCATGCCTTATTCATGTTTACCATGTTCTCACACTGACATTTTGACTTCCAACTTCAGCCCAGCTGGATAAGGGGAAAGTGTTTTCCTTGCTCTGGTCTCGGTCAAATGTAGATTGGAAACATCATATCCTAAAGCTGGTGATTCTCCAAGGAATGCAAGAGACCTTGGCCCAGTTTTCACCAGGCTGCATGGGTCCAAAAGATGTAACATCACTGTTATGTCATGAGATATTTTGAAGCTGTTTCTGCAGTGCCTACAGCCATATTTCAGACTATTTTTTTTGCTTTCCAAGTTTAGAGATTTAGTCACTGTGCATCACACAGTGCAAATACAGTGGGTAATGAGTGAAGTTTTTAGTGCAGGTCTAACAAAAACTTATACCCTTGTACTGAGTTCTATTTCATGAAGTAATTATTGCAGAAGGTCAGGTCTCTGAGAGGGAAACCTTTTTCATTAATTCTTTTTCACAGTATTATTCAGAACCTGCCAAATCCAGCAGGAATCCTTCCACTGATAGTAAAGGGCTTTGGAAAAAGTCCTCAGTTATATACTGGATATATTTGCCGAAGCTTAATTTGAAAAATTCAGCAAATATTTAATTGATAATAATAATTTGTAATAAGAGGCAAATGGCAATGCTCCCCCTACAGAAAGTATCAAGGTGTGACTACATTATATTCATGATTAATAACAGGCACACAGCTGGACCCTGAAACAGCAGTGCCAGCTTTACAGCTCTGCAGCACGTAAGGACACAACAGGTTTTCATACAAAACTCTCTCCAGGGCTGGGTTCAAGTCGTGTGGTATTAGACACAAACTCCATTTATTATTTGGTGGGACATCCCCTCCTCCTTCCCTCCTCAGCTGTCACAGACTCCCAAGGCAACCGGCACTGACCCAGATGAGAAACGGAAAGAGCTTTTGAAAGATGCAGACCTCATGGGTGAATGGAGGAAATGTCTCCATTCTCCGTGGAGAAAGGTGTCACCAGTGCAGGTGAGTGGAGGAAATGTCTCCATTCTCCGTGGAGAAAGGTGTCACCAGTGCAGGTGAGTGGAGGAAATGTCTCCATTCTCCGTGGAGAAAGGTGTCACCAGTGCAGGTGAGTGGAGGAAATGTCTCCATTCTCCGTGGAGAAAGGTGTCCCCAGTGCAGCCTCCAGAAACAGGAGGTTACCACTCCTGCCACGATCGCCACTGTTACCAGAGTCCCATGATCTTTTCCCCAGGTTATGGTCACACAAACTGAGGGGCTCTAACATCTGCAAGGCAAAGGCTCAGGCTGCTCTAGCAACTGTCCCTGGCAACTCATCAGGGAGCGTTTTGCAGTTAAAAAGGGGAGGGAATCAGCTCTCTGGAAGGTATTGCCTCCCTACCCCCACACTCCCTTTTTAAACACAGCAATAGGGATATTTTAACAGTTCAAAGAAAGATGAGAAGAAAGGAACAAAGGCTCTCTTCAGTGTTGTGGAGAAGGTCAGACTTCTGGTTCTAAAGTCCTTCCAAAAAACAAAATGGGAAACAAATAGTTTCTCTCTTTTCTCCTTCCCCAAGGAGCCGAGTGCTCTGTTAGGTTATCCTCGGCCATTGTGAAGAACTTTTTCATTTTCTGACGCAGTTGAAACTTAAAGAAAGGGTGGAAGAAATATGGAGCTGGAAGAGGCAACATTGCCAGAGGAGAAAGTAATAGCTCAGAAGGGAAATAGGCTCTCCTTGCAAGCCTGCCAGAAGTTACCAAAAGAAAAATCTGTTCCAGACCTTGGTTGCACAGATCTAACACCACTTGCTAATCCAAACAGTTCAGTGCTTTACAAAAAGATTAACATTCCTATCTAGTCAAACAGCAATGGACCCTATCAGCTGCATCTACAGCAGCCTCAGCTGCTGAGATTAGAGAGCTAAAAAGAAACATTTTTGGCATTTTTGAAATATCTTCAAGAAACTCTTCTTGAAAGTAGTTGTATCTACTCTTTATTGTACATAGTAGCTATTATCTCTAGGAGCAGCATTATTTATTTTAACACCAGCTGAAAAGTTACCTGTGTTTTAATGACTGGGAAGTGACTAAGTCCTGGAAATATTTAATGGTTCTAAAATACTGTTCAACTAAATTTCACCAGATACCCAGTGCAGTACCTTCAGTGAATTCTTTCTATGGCTCTGGGATTTAGACACCTTCAGCTAACACAATTCTTTACAGTAATGACTTTTAAAACCAGGTTTTTCTACCCTTAAAGAAGTTTTTTTGAGAAGGTTTTTCTTCTTGCTTTCTATCTGTTAAAGGTTATTTGCCCATCCTATTAATCAGAAGGCTAAAAAGACTCAACATCTATGGTGATCCAAGTCTTCTCAAAGTTTATTGCTTTCAATTTGTCTGCTCAAGGAGGGAGAGAATTCCCTTTGCCCTGCACAGAGCAAACATAGATCACCCAGACTGTAAAACAAAATATGAAGATTCAAAGCTCAGCTTTTCTTCAATGCTCATTAATTTTTGAGTGGTTAGAAGGTCACCTGAGATTGAGTCTCAATGTGATTTTAGACCTTGATTAGAAAATATTTTAGTGTTAAAGTTAAGAAGCTGAGAAGAGTTGTAGAAGTGACTGCAAAACACCTTTGAGCACATATTCCTTGGAGAAGAAACCATCTTTTTCTGTAATGGCAGACTGCTACCCCAATGGGACTGAACTTTGTCGAGCTCAGAATTATGGTAATATATGCACTTTTTAAAAAGTCTGGGGATAAGTTTGACTCAACACTGCAGAGCAAGAAGTCCCTACTGCTGTATGTTTGAACAGCGTTCAGTACAGTGGGGTCCCCAGTGTCCCATCCATACAAATGATACAAGACAAAGGCTTCCCTAGAAATGCCAGAGCAGCACTGGGACTCTGCCACACGCCCCAGGCTGTCACAGCTCAGTCAGAGCAGGTCCTGCTGCCAGCAGAACGGGAAGGAGTCAGGTGTTGCATCATTTTTAGCCTCCTTGAATTCCACCACAGGAGCAAACAGTTGTTACCTGCTGTGGGTCTAAAAGGGGTTTTTGAGCACAGGCTGAAACACATTCTACATTTATAAGCCAAAGCTTTGACTCTGGTGTCATCCCTCCATCCCCTTGGAAGTGGTGGGATAACAGCAACTGACCTCCTGTGGCAAAAATGACTGGAGACCTCTCAGATCTGTCCCAGCCCTCTTATTTGAGAATCTATTAGCTCAAGACTTTCATCTCCATCTAGCACCTCTTTCAAGTGCTAATACATTTAAAGACTGATGAAGACGAACAAATCCAAGCTCTAGTTTAATAATCTGGGAGTCTACTGGTGGAGAGAGGGGTACACCTTCTCAGCAGGAAAAGGGTATAGCCAAACGACAACACAGGTGCCTTGTTTCTTCTCCTTTAATCCATTTTCAGACATTCAGTTTCCCCAGCTGCTGATACTGTAAAAATGTTGCTTGGCAACATGGTAACAGGGGAAAAAAAAATCTTCAAAAACATTAGGAGTTTTTGTCCTTAGAAATGTACTAGTTCAGCACATCCAGCCTCCTACAGATCCATTTTAGAGGAAGAGGCACAATGATTTCCCCCCCATGAACTAGTTCCAGCAGCCTTTAAAGCAAAGCAGTCAAAACGGGGCAGGGGAAGGGGGGCCCCCAGGTGCTGAAGGGTGGGACAGACCCTCACATGGGAGCTCAAGGCACTCATTGAAAATTCCCCTATTTAATACTGAGCATTCATCTGACATCTCAGACAAGACATCTGTAGACCAAGTATTGTCTTAATTGCACCTGAGGAGGTTGTATCTCCCTCCAAAGGATGTTGATGATGATGATGATGAGGATGATGTCCCAGGATGCAGTGATTAGCCCTTCCTCCTCTTTCCCACTCCCAATTACCAGATGCTCACTAACAGCAACGAAGTGGGGGCACACTCAATCTGCTTCCAAAAGTGGCAACACCCAGGCAGAGAAGGGAGCAGGCTGCTGAAGAACTGGCAAACCCAAGGACTGAACTTTTCAAGACAAGTCATTGAATCAGTCACACTCCTTTAGAAGTCATTGAATCAGTCACACTCCTTTACTGCTGACCTCTTGTGAACTGCCACACAAGGGACCACCAGTTAATTACTGACACAAATATCCACTGGAATCAACATCGCTAGAAAATGTTATACTCTAAAGCCCAAGAAAGAAAACAGTTTTAAAGTTCATGGCTTTCCTCCCACTCCTCCTGCACTGGAATTTGTTATGGCACTGCACTCTTGATGTCCACAGAGCTGTGTCTGGTTCATACTGCCAAAGCCTGGTTACACACATTTATCATCTATAAGCCAGAACACAGCTTTACATCAGGAGGAAATGTTCTGGCTTGTACAAGGCAAGAGGTAAGTGATGTAAGTTCTTGCAGACACAAAACAAGTACCAATATTTTCAAAGCAAGATCCCAAAAGATATCTATCTTTATTTAGCTGGAGGTAAACAGCAGAGTTGTTGTGATGGCAGCACAGCCTTTTCAGCATCGTGTGGCCCCATCTCTGTGGTTATTAATGCAGAGACAAGACATCTAGATGGTGGGTCTCATAAGATCAGTGCCAAAAGGTCTGTCAAGGTTGAGTTGTGCCTACTGAGCCCCACGCTTACCTAAGCAGGAGGAAATATATTAGAAAGAACAGATTGCAAAAGTGGGAGATTCTAGAGTAAATATCAGAAATGCCTATAAACACGAATAAAACACTGAATTAATGCATATCTCTTTCTGATTAGAGAGTTATGTAGATCAGGAACAGCTCCCCTGAAATGAAAAGCCATTGGAAGGCAGCAAAGAACCTGGCCAAATCAATCGAGACTTGGGAAGCCTGAGCACAGTGTGGGGAAGGGAACATTCCTCTGAAAGACTGCCGGTAGTCTGCTAACTCAAACTCCTGCTGCAATGCCAATTTAATTAACACGCTTAACTGCTCAGAGATCTCCAGGATTACTCACTGGATTGGCAGCCTTTTCTCACTGCTAATTGTGTTACTTCGCAGTGAACGAGAGGGAGATGAATGAGTACAGGAGCGCCATCTCTTCCTGCTGAAGAAGGAGATGGCACTAAGTAATTTGACTTTGACATACTGTCTTGTTTTCATGCGTTTGGCCAGCATAAATAAACAGGCAGAGCTGAACTGGACGGCAGCAGAACGAAGCCCTGCGGTGGCTGCTCAGGGCACAGGGACTTGGCAGCGCTTGGTGGCACATCCACCCTGCGTCCGAAAGCTTGGGTCACCTTGGTGGCACATCCACCTGGTGTATGAGAGCTCGGGTCACCTTGGTGGCACATCCACCCTGTGTCCGAGAGCTCGGGTCACCTTGGTGCCACATCCACCCTGTGTCTGAGAGCTCGGGTCACCTTGGTGGCACATCCACCCTGTGTCCGAGAGCTCGGGTCACCTTGGTGGCACATCCACCCTGCGTCCCAGAGCTCGGGTCACCTTGGTGCCACATCCACCCTGTGTCTGAGAGCTCGGGTCACCTTCCAAACCAGCACCAGCCAGTGCCACGGCCGTGTCTGGGCAAGATCCTCGTGTGTTCACACTCCCCGGGGGCTCTGACTGAACAGAAAGTCTCCCTGGCTGCCCTGCAACCCTGCTCTTGTTGGAGCAGCGCGTCCTGACAGAAGGAGACAGAAATACGATGGCAATATTGCTGCTATGGACAGAGCCCCGGGTTAAGGCAGACAAAACACACGGTGCTTAAGGGATGACAGCGCTGCTCCTAAAGAGCCTGATACTCCCAGATTAGCTCATCTGTTTATACTGAGGCTGGAGCGTCCAGAAGGGAGACAATCAGCAGGATGAAAAGGCACTGAATGTTTTTGTGTCCTTGGAGTCCTGCTGCTTTGAGAAGAGGCCTCCAGCTATGCCAAGGGACAAGCCCGCAGTTTTTTTGACTGTGGAGAATTCGAGTTTGGAATTGAGGGCAGCCTTAGGGCTCCTCTGCAAGTGCAGTCTAAATATAAACCTGCACCCATGAATTCACTGGGAGCTTCAATGCCGGTTTCAACTTTAAATGTCAATGCAAGATTAAATCTTAAAGTCAGCAGTGATAGCTTACACCTCCTGAAGATACACATCTAGAGGCATCCAATTCCTTCAATTAAACTGCAGTGGTAATTAGCTCCTGGACTTTTGCATGAGGGGCAAAGGAGAACTAAAGGCTGCCACAAAGGTACTGCTCTCTTCATCTCACTGGCACCCCGAGACATTCCCTGCTTCTCAGAGAGAGGATGTTACTCCATTTCCCCAGTGAAAATGTATTTGGGACCCTCCTACTGTGAGATTGCTTTAGACCCAGGGAAGTCCAACCACTATTTCACAAACAAACTGAAGTACAGGTACACTATGAAAATATTTTAAGCAGATCCATCCCCCCTACTCTCAAAATTTTTATTGAAAATATTGGTATAGGTAACCTTGGGTTTTAATCCCAGCATGAAAGATAAATTAACATTTCAGTACAAAATTTAAAGCTCTGACTCAAGTCAAACTCAGGGCTTTTACTGTGAACCCTAAAAGACCCTTGCACAAGTGGTGCTTTCAATCAGCTCTAAGGGATTTTTTTTCAAGTTTGTCATGCACTAAGAGAGGAAGAAGCATCACTCGGCATTTAGGAGACGACCAAACCAGGACAATCCACCAGAGCCCAAGGGGGAGGTGTTTTCTCTCTGACTGAACATTAACTCAAACCAACCTCTGCAGCAAAGCAACACTTTAGAATAGGGAGGGGGGATACAGTAGAAATTAAAATGTTTCTAATTGCTATATAGCATCATATTTATAATTACTTCCTCTTGACCAAACCCTGTGACATCTAAGGGTTCAGCTGCATTATCTGGAAACAAGAATAACATAAATGTAACTGACGTCTGGCTTGATCTGTACAACCCATAGTACCATTAAAAGGTTTGCATTATGACAAACACAGAAACTCTAAGCTGAAATCATCAGGGAAAGTGGTTTGTGCTTTAGAGTGCTACTGCTCAGTAGAGAAACAACATTTAAAAACCCAGTTCCAAAAAGCTCGAGTTTTCAGCTTTGTATTTCCCGTAGGAATTAGCTGATGAAATTGCTCTGTGTTTTATTCTTCAGTTATTAGTCCCACTGAATGAGAAATAATTCCTTTTTGTTTCTTCCTCTTTTCATAATGTAAAGCTTGGCAGAGTTATAGGAACTTTAGCACAAAAAATGAACATGGCACTTTGATGTTCCAGATGAGGGAAAGAGCCACGCAGAGACACAGACTCAAAGTTGTTCTAAATGTGGATTTTGCAACTTGCACAGAGGCAAGAAGTCTTTGTCTTCTCCCCAGTTACACCCATGAAACCCTTGTTGCATTGTGGTCACCTGTAGCAGAGCAAATTTGGCCTGTTAAATAGCAAGAATTCACAGGAAATTTGTGGAGGCTGAATTTGTATATTCCACTATTAAAAATTTAAACTTCAGACTACGACAAACACATATTTAACTCGGTCTTGCTTCCTTATTATCCACTGCTCACTCCTTATAATGCATTTCCAGCATGTCAAACCTCCAGCTGTGCCAGTGCTGCTGAAGGAATTCCTTAAATTAGGAATGAATAGAAAATATAACACCAACTCCATAGCCCCAAGGCTGCCAGAGTTAAAGAAGCATTTGGGTAAAACCCTCAGGTATGTGGGATTCCTGGGGTTGTCCTGTGCAGGTCCAGGACTCAGACTCGGATCATCCTCGTGGGTGTCTTCCTACTCAGGAAATTCTGAGATTCTTTTCCCCTTAAAAAGAGTCAGATTCCTTTTTCTGGTTTCCAGGGTGCTGCAGAAGTGTTTGTCACACCTGAGCTCCCAGAACGGATTCCCAGCTAAACACTGATGTGGCAAGAGAAAACCATGCAAGGGATAAAGCTTTAAAGGGTGTTTTGTCTGAAAAAACCATTCTTGTCAGAGGACTTGCATTCATATCTCTGATGCAAGATCACTTCCAAGAACTCTGGAATTACTTGGAGCAAGTCACCTACTCAATGTTAGACTTACAAACACCATGTGTACCCAATTATACTCATTCACATCCCATTTTTACTAGAAATCTTTGACCTTAGAACTCTATTTTTTCTCATTACTAGCTGCAGAATTTTCTTTTTATTCCTTTTTTTTTAGATAGAAAGCTCACATTTCAAAGTCTCACCACTCAAAAATGTACAGGTGGCAGAAAAACCAGCTTAGATATCTATTTTGAAGTTATGAAGGGTGATTGCTCTACTTCATGGTAGTCTGGGCATAATACATGATATACAACTAAAGATTTTTCTGAAGGAGGAAAAAAGCCTAAAAATGAATCAGGGATTGCTTTGAGGCTACTCTATTAAACGCATCTTCTTTTACATCCTAGTTATCAATAGAATCTCCCATCAATTTCAGTCCTATTAATGGATGCTATTAAAATGTTTATAACAGGATACATTCCACACAAATAACTGCAAAAATAGTAGTCTATGTTTAAAGGTTTACATACTCTGTTGAGCAGACAAAATACTGAGTGGTGACTAACCTATATGCTTAATGACACATATCATCCAATCATCAGGATATTCATTTTCCTGGGCTCATCTGAATAAACCAAGGATATCTCTGTGCTGCCATCTGCTTTGATTCTTATTTTGTTGTTGCTGTTCAACCATTGCACACAAATAGAAACACTCCAAGTGTAGCACAGAAGTCTTGAGGCAGTTTCAGAAATATTTCACAATAAGGTACACATGAAAAATATCCCATGTAGTGTCAGAGTATAAATTACGGCAACTTAAGGCATGGCACTGGTGGGCTCGAGCTCCTTTTCTGCCACTAAGGGGCTGGGAAAACCTCTATTTGCTGGGGCAGGACTTCACAGCAAGAGGGAAGAAGTAGGAAAAACAAAAGAAATCTTGTTAGAGGCCAAAATTGCAAACAGCTCTCATTTGAAAAGATTTTTGAACACATTTCCTTTTATTTACTATCTATCCTGCAGCACAAGCTTCCTTTGGGAAGTTCTAGGGCTTTTATTTCACCTTCCTACCCCCACAGCCCACGTGAAACCTGGCAGAGATCACTCTCCAACCTCCGCAGAAGGCCATGCAAAAACACTTCGCCTAAGTAACTCTGAGAAGTGGAAAAAATGCTTCCAGGAGTTCTGAGAAAGGCATTTATGCAAAGCAGGAATCGAGAAACCCTGTGTCTGCCAATGCTCCGGTGACAAGGAGCAGATTGTAGCTGTAGATAAACCCTCCTGCCATTGCTGCTGACAGCAGTCAGGGCCGAGTTCAAACAGCCAGAGGGACTCTTAAAATGAACATTGTCATTAAACTGAACCTGGGGAGGATTCCAGAGAATGCTGGATCATTTTCCAAGTACCCTGCATGAGGTGAAACGCCCCATCTTTCAAAGCAGGGAATCAGGGTCCAAAATGAGCAAAGCTCAGGGAAAGAGTTAATAAAGCATCAACCTGGGACAAGATATTGGTCATATTTGCATGTCTCAACTCCCCAGCAACCACTGTGACTTTCCATTTCCCAGGTTAAGCTCATCAGCCCCCCCAGAGTCACCGACTGAACTCCACAGCTCAGGCACAGTGGGTAGCCCAGAACAGTCCTCAGGCAGTTCCTCTGCACAAACTCAAAGTAACAAACCCGCCTGGAGAATCCACTGCCTACATCAGTAACACCAATTCCACCTCTGTTAGTCAGAAAGCATTGAAGAAAAAAGTGACACATAGGAAAGAGCCCTTTTAAGCTGTCGATTCATTGCCATCCATCAAGAATTCCACTCTGGCATCACCTGGAAAAACAACTCAGTATCACAGAAACCTCGGTGGAAAGATCCCAGCCAGAGCTCTGGGAAGCAAGAGCTGTTCAAAGTGGGATGATCTTCTCCAGCTCTCATTTCTGAGCTTGACTCCACTACAGAAATAACTTTTCAGCTGGGTCTGACTTGTACCAGCTTGAAGAGTTACATGGAGGAGAGTTTTGTATCAAGCAGAGCCGTAACACTCTTGTCGAAGTTTTTGTGGCAGAAGTGCACATTTCTGATGTGATTTCTTATTTTAATAAACTGCAATAAAGAGTAGTGAGTCTCCTAAATTGCAACCACATGACACAGGGAGATTACAGCAGGCCTGGAATCTCTACCAGCTCAGGATGTCCCTGGAGGACCTGTGCTCTCCTCAGCCACCCTCCTCTGATCAGCAGAAGAGAACAATGGATTTATCTTCCAACAATGCAACTTAAAATGAAAATGTGCTTTTCCATATGCACCAACTGCCTTAAAAACTTCATTTCAGTTTCGAAAATTTTCCCCCAGAATGACAAAAACCAGGCTTTGAGCCAAAGAGTAAAGCTCTTAACATAAAACTTCAATAAAGAACAAAGACTATCTATTCCATCTCTCCAAGGTATTTCCAGCATTCCCCAGAAAGGAGTTGCTGTGGCTATTAGCTGACTAGTTACACTGTAGTTATAGAGACTCATTACAGTGCTCTACAATTATTGCCAGCTCATCCTAAATTACCGGCTTCTCTAAAGCCGGGAGACGTAAACAGCACTTAAGAGACAAAGACGTGACAGTGTCAGGCTAATGCCAGACCAGGGAGTTCTCGCTCTGTCAAACAGCACAGCCAAACGTATGTCCCCTCCCCAGCACCAGCCCCTCAGGTCACTTCATTCATCCAGCAGGAGGATGAATCACAGGTCTTGAATGGGTGTGGTTGAAGGCTCTGAGCTGACACTAAATGATTCAAAGCAGCAATATTAATGTAAAAATATCCCTCGGGTCTCCTGCCAGTGCTTGTTCACATCCCAAGCCCTCCCCTCAAAACAAATCACCTGCAGCTTTCCTGGCAGCTGACAAGGGAGCTGCAGGTGAGATTTTGGGCAAGGGGAATTCAAGGCTGGTTTGATGCAAGGTAAAATTAAGTCTTCTTTTTTTCAGTACTGCTGGAAACAAACTAAGATGGCTCATGCCGTGCTACTGTTGGAGCTCAAGTGATATGGAATAAAACAACCGGTGCAGATGACTGAAATAAAGCAGCAGAAACAAATCACAGAGAACAGCCTGAGACACCCTGGGGTAACCTGATCCTTTGGGTTTATCAAGGTCAGCTATAGGGCTAAAACCATTCCTTCAAAACATCTCCAACCACCTCCTCTGCCACACAACCACCCCATCCCCGGGATCAGGTACCTCTGAGAACATCATTTCTTGCAGAAAAAGGGAAGAGAAGCTCCAGAGCAGGAGGTCACTGCAAACCCAGCTGCCTCCAGCACTGCCAGGTACCGACCCCAGGGGCAAACCCAGCGCCACTGCAGCCACACAGCAGCTCAGAAATGGCTTTAAACTCCCTCCAACTCTTCAGAGAGCCTTTAAACTTCAACCTATGCCAACAGGCATCTGAGTTCCTACTTCCACACCTCAGCATTCCTCAGACACAGCCCAGCTGCCCAGTCCTCCCCACACAGCCCACTGGTTGGCCTCAAAACCAATCCAATATATTTATTTGCAGAGAACTGATGAGTAGAGGGCTTGGTTAAGCTTCTGTCACCTCAGGACAACCAACACCATCAGCCACACTCTCAGTTATAAACCCCCTTGTGTCCTGCCCTGCAGTTTTATGTGTGGTTGGTCTTGTCCCTTCCAAAGTGGGGATCAGCAGTGGGGCAGAACCCACAGGTGAGAGGTAGAACAGAGCTGGAGCAGCTACAACTCTACTCTTGTCTGTCCTGGAGCTTTATAAACCCTCCCCAGCACCCCCTCCCTTTCATCAGTTGCGTTGGGTTAAGGATAACAAGCACTTCACTCAACCCTCTGTGTTTGGGGTCATGTCCACCCCATCCTGCAGAGGCTTCCTGCCCTCTGGAGAAGGAGCCTGCTCTGCCAGGCAGGCTGTGCCAGCCTCTCATCTGGCTGCCCTGCCCTGTCACCCCAGAGATCTCTCTGGTGACCCAGTGGGCAAAGTCATCTCGGGTCCAGCAGGCTGGGCAGAAAATACAAAACCCTTGGAAATCACAACACCCATTTTTTTTCAGTGCAGCTACAAAGGACACCCAAAGCCAACAATAACTCCTGGTATCTCAGCTGCACGGACATCTGCCCGGGGCAGAGCTCAGCCTCCAGCACACACAGGGATGGTGCCTGTTAATGACAGTTTCCCTGCTCTGCAGCCCAGGAAGGGAGGTTAAACACCAGCAAGACCTTATCTTTAGCCAAGCAGCCATTTCGGGTGTCCGTGCAGGGTGTCAGCAGCAGGGTGATGAATAAGGGAGGGTTTCTCCTTGGCAGGGCTTTCCATCATGTTAAATGAAGGCTCGACAGCTTTGCTGTGTGCAGCCTGCTCCCCGTGTTGACTTGAGCGAGGGGAGAGCAGCAGCTCCACGTCCAGGGTCACGGGTCCATGCAAAAACAACAGCCCAAGGACTTGGAGAAAGGAGAGCAGAAAAGTTCAGAGGAAGGTACAGGGGGTTTGCTGAGTCTAATTAGCAGGGAAAAAATTAGGGGAAAAGGGTCTAATGCTCAATTTAACTGACCTTCACTGTTGCTAAACTTCTGTGTCTTCTTAGCATCTCTCACCTGACAGGAAGAAAATCTTCTGGTGTATTTATTGTCTGAGTGTACCACCCTCACACTCCACTGTGTCTGCTCTCCTCCAGGTCCAGGGGAAACAGCCAGGCTAGAGGGTATTACCCAGCTTAGGGAGGTGTTTGTGCCCCTTGGAAGGTACAGGGCATGCAGGGGTGAGGCAGCTTCTTGAGAAAGGCCTAAAGAGCAAAAAACGTGCACCCAGAAACCTCCTGAGTTGCTGGACTGAGAGCCAGCTGAGAGACCTGGCCTGCTCTGTGGGTGCATGGTGGAAGACGGACATGGGCTACTGAACCCATTTATTTCTTAAGTTAAAGGTTCCAGGTTGCAGTCTAATAAATTCTGGCTTTTATTTTTTAAGGCCGGTTGAGATTTCTGATGTGTTCAAAATTAAGGAAAGGTTTAAACAGCTCCCCCCAAAATCCCTAAAGCTTTATCTAAGAGACCAATAAATTCCTTCTTTCCTGAGGCCCTTATCCCTTCTTCCCACCGTGGCTGGCACTGCCTCCCTCTCTATTTCCCTTCTCCTCTACTTTCTTACCACCAGCAGAGTAGGTGAACCAGCACTAGCACAGTAAATACAGCTTGCTTCAGCTTTGGGAAACAGTATTCCATTTTTTATTTTATCATCCCCTCAATGCACGTGTTGCAGAAGCTCACATCAAACCCTGTTCCCCTCGCTGCTGTTCTCCTGACATCCTCTAAATACCAGTTAGGCAGCCCTGGCTCACGGCAGCTGACAGCTCAACTGGTGGTATGACACAGCTCAACCTACCCATGGAAAGGGTGCAACGGCGCTTTTATCTGCAAATAATGTTTATCAGAAGGGTTCTCGAGGCCATGTGCAACACGAGGGTCCTGCAGCCCTTCACGGATTCAGCCCAGGCCACCCTGAGCCGTGCTGGCCCCTCTCTGTGTGTGGGTACTGCCAGTCACGACAGCTGCTTCGCCTTCCAGGAATGTTCCTTTTGTGGCCCAGCTTGAGAAGGGTTCTGCACGAAGATGAGCACACAATTCGTCCTAAATGTAGAAATCACACCTACAGGGGGATAAATAGCTTTCTGACAAGTAGACAGAAGCTAATTGAAGACTTTCACTAAAATTGTACGGTAGCAAAAGGTAAAAGTTTAATGCTAAAGCAGCTATAAGATAATAGAGAATAGAGATGAGTGTTGGCTCTGCTTGTTGCATAGACTATGTTTGTTCCAAGAAAAGTTAAGCAAAAAGTCCACCTCCCAGAGAAGAACATTAATATCTGTTAACTTTTATTCCCACTGCTAATATGCATATGTGTCATCGAATTCTGGCATCATTCCTCCCTTTTAAAAATATTTAGATGACGTCTTGACTTTTCTAAATTCTTTCATGAGGGAAGAGTGGATAAGATACAACGCTGGTGAGCTGTGTTACTCAGATATTCTTTTTATTATTCATTACATAAAGCTGTTGAACTAGGAGGTTGATTATTATTCTGTGGGAACAGAGATGGTTTGGACAGCTGGATTGGTAGCACTAGAAACAAAACAAGACCAAAGCAAAAGGAAAAATCTGTAGCAGCAAAACAAAGACAAGCTTTTGCTAGGTCAGCTCCTGTGCATTGCCTTAGGGAAAATAGATGCCTCTGTTGATTTTGCAACTTTTATTCCTCGGCTCAGGAGGAGGCATTTGGGAGGAAATTACGGATGGTTTTGCTTGGAGGAAGTTTAATTTTCAAACTGCTCTGCCCACATGAGCTTTGCACAGAAGGTTTCTCAGGGCCCCCTTTTGTTTCTCATGCACTGCGAGGAATGTTCAACAAGCAGCTCCTCAGGATGGGGTGGTGGAGGATAATCAAGCAAACCAAATCTCTCCTCATGTCTCAGGCTAGGAGGAGATTCCAAGCCTGAATGAACTATTTCAGTTCATTGCTTGGCACTTTAATCATAACCGTGAACTGAAGCTGGTGGCTTTGCATCCAAGGTCTGGCCAGACTCACCGAAATTAATCCTTTTTTCAACTTTATATTTGTGCATTCCTTTTACCCACGGCGACGGAATTTAACAAAAAGGGCATTCATAATTCTCATTGCTGCTTGGTGATCAATATGGAAGTGTCAGAGAGGTGTCTGGCGAGACGAGTCTGAATCCTGCAGAGTATTTGCTGTGCTGTGCTCAGAATAGCACAGCAGTGCTGTGTCCTGGACGTGAGAACGTTCCCTCTCCACAGCAGTGCAGAGATGCCGACAGTCTCAAAGTGCAAGGAGCACATGAGGAGCTCCCAGACCCTTCAGCACCGAATGTTTGCTCCTCACTGGCACTTTTTGGTCTTTAAAGAGTTCTCACTGTGTTCCCCACTGCTAAACTCCACCGTGCCCTGGCCAAGTTTTATCAGGCACTGACAGATGGTGGTTTTTCAAGAAGGAAACTCTGGCTGCCTGGGGAATGACCATGTCCTCACTAACCTCTTGCACAGCATAACTCAGCCACTGTTTGTGGTTGATCTTGGATCATTACACCAAAATTCTTGATATATTATTAGTGGAGCATTTCAAAATGTTCAGCACTCCTCAGAAACCCTTTCAAAAATGTCTCTCCTTTTACATTTCACATAAGTTTCTGGCAAGGGAGAGAGAATAGCCCCTGATAAAACTGCAGAGCAACAGGACACGGCTGTAGGAGTAAGAACTGTTTGTATGTATTCCTTCCTCTGGATGTTTGTCGATATTTTTCACTGCTTAAACATGAATTGATGGCCCGTGTGCAGTGTTTCTTTGGGGGATCTGCCAGTGCAGTAATGAAATGGGTGTTCTGCCTGGCCAACAGCAATTACTGTCCCCTCTGTCCCCTGTCTTCACTGCCTGCGAGTCAGTCTTCATTTCTGCCAGTTGCACGGAAATTGCTTGTCCAGCATGATGGGTTTGTTCCTCTCCCTGTGTCCTGTCACACAGCTGGGCAGCCCCTGCAGAGTCAGGCTTGCACAGCACTGTTTTGGGTTTCCTGCCAATAAAAAAGAGAAAAAAAAAGACAAAAAACCCCACAAACAATAAAACCCCCTCCAAGACCAGGTGGCTGGAGAAGGCAGAAGGGCAGGTGGACTCGGCATCTGCAGCTGACCTTTTGTGGAGGCTGTGCCAGCTGCTGTGCCAGCCCCAGCGGGACCCCGGCACCTGCACACCAGGCTGGAGGCAAATGCAAATGCAGCAGGGTGAGAGGAGCAGAAAACACACAGCGAGGAGCTGAGAAACCAGCCAGGCAGAGAGGGAGGAGTGTGAGCAGATGGGGCAGCTGTGGCTCCCCAGTGTCCCCAGCACAGCCACCGCAGCTTGCAGTGCCCGGGCTCCGGGCTGGCACCGTGTGCAGCCAGCAGAGAGCTGAGCCTCACCCTGAGCCCCGGGGCCTGGCACAGGGCCAGTGCTGCCCTGACTTCTGCAGTCTCTCTATGTGTTCATTCTTTGATAGAGTTTCTCACACACTTTCTGTAAACACAGTCATGTTTTGTTACCTGTACTCTGTTGTTTTCATTCCTTTCTCCGGGGTGGAGAATGTTTGATGGACTGTTCTGTTAATCAATGTGGATGGAAGAGGTGGTACCCTCATCCTCCAATCCATGGTCATTCCTAGAAACATAGATATATGAAAAGAATAAACAGGCAGGTCTCCTTCCTGGCTTGGCGGTGTTCCGAGAGGATTCCAGTTGGAGTGCTTCTTTCCATGTCCTGGAGCGTCAGGCCAGGGGGGATATCCAGCTCCCAGCTGCCTCAGGGGGTCCTGCACAAGCTCTGGGTAAGATTTGGAAGGATCATGTAGGACTAAGTTTTATATGGTGGCAGGATTATAGGATTTAGGATATGTGAGGGAACACCATGCAAAAAGCTGTGTATGGGTTAGGTCAGGCAGCAAAGCCTCTGAGGGGACCTGAGGGGACACAGCTGCCAGGACCTGCCAGCTCTCACCTTGGCAGCCTTCTCTGGCCCTCTTCTGCTAAAGGAAAGGCAGCAGAGGCTTGTTCCCTCGGTGTTTCCTTTCTTTGCACGACTCTGCCTTTAAAACAAGTTGGACATCACAAAAGCAGAATAGATGCTCAGTTTTGCTCTCCACCACAGCCTGGAGAAAAACTGGTGTTACATCAGAATTAATCCAAGCACTACAAGCGATGAGAGGCCTCCAATTTTCAGGTATAACCAAAATATGACTTTTTGAAGAACTTTGGATGCTGTCTCTTTAGTCGTTTCAGAAACCTCCATGCAGCCACTGCTCGTTCTCAGTATCAGAGATGGTTAAAATAATTCCCATAAAATGAGAAATCTCCTAAAAAATCTGCTGTGCCTTGGAATAATATAAACTGTGATAAAAGCTGAAAAAGTTTGGTTCCTTTCCCACCGCTTTTCATTTTTACACACTTCTCATTCCAAGTGGCCCAAGGAAGAGAGCTGTGGAGTTTTCATTCCTCAAGGTGCTTTCAGCAAGGCTGAAAGGGAAATCCAGTGGCAAAGGCTATGCCTGAAGTATGTCCAGCTAAGAAGGCTTCAGCTAATCAGTGAGATTATTTTGAAGTGCTTATCCAAATTGAATCTGGAAACTTTTATGTGGCTTTAGCACATCCCCAAAGCCTCACATTACAATGACACCAACGTGACACTCTGCATCCTGTTGCTGTCTTACTGCTTGATTGATGATTTAAAAAAGCATCAAAGCTCCGTGGCAGGTTTTGAATGTCGATTTCTGCAGGAACTTTTAACAAAATATTCAAAGTTTCTGGGGAAAAAAAACCCTTAGAAAAGCCTGATCATTGAGATGTTCCCTAAAATGAATTTTTTGCCTATTTTATTGTGGTTTTTTCCCCCCAGCAATGGCCAGGGTGAGCGCAGCATGGGCGGACTAGCACTGGGAAGGTGGGGAAATGTTATTTTATTCACACAGGATCTAATCCCTGTCCTGCTGCAATCAGCAGCTCTGTTGAAGTTGATTGCCTCCAAAATTAAATTTAAGCCCAGGAATTCTGGGAATGTGTGTTCCATGTCCTAGCTGGGAGGAAGCAGCAAAGGGTGGGTGGACAAGGAGGGGGTGTTCTGCTTTTTTGTAATAAACACCAGCGGGAGGGGAACATCAGGGGCTCGGGAACAAGGGGGTGACACAGGGCAGGGGCTGCTGGGTGTCACTGGGGGCTTCAGGCCAGGCCTGTGCCAGGGGATGAGGCAGAGGAGGAATCAGCATGGCTTCATCCCCATCACCTCCTTCTTCTCCATCTCATTTTTCCTTACTCATTTGTGTCATTACTGTGTTCTTTTGTCCTCCATGCTAATTTGTTATTCTATTATCTGTGGAGGTGGCTTCACAACACAATTAAGGAAAAGAAATCAACATTCCCAACCTGCTCGGTTGTACTTGCTCTGTTAACTGTCTTTTGAAAATCTGTATTTAATTAAAATAGAACATTAGGATGCTGTTTTGGAAGGTTTGCAAGACTGTTCTGTCTCCAATCCACTGAACTGTTTATTGATCTTTTCAGATTGCCTGCATTTGTAGTAATTTTTGATGCATTATGTTTTGTACTTTGTCAAAATCGGAATAACAATGGATTGGCATAAAGAGAAAAAATCACAGATTTTCTTCTTTTTGTCTGAAAAGTAACAGGTATTTGCAAACTGCAGTCTTTTTCTTTTTATCAGAATAAGAAAGGAAATTTCCTGGGCACAAATAACAATAAATTGACCTTTGATATTTCTTTGTGCCAGAGATTAATTTGTTCTGTTTAATGATGGGATTAGTATTCTTTATTGTGACATTGTTATCTTTTTTTTTCCTTTTCAGACCTGTTCTACCTTCGTGCTATGGAAATGACTGATTGAACTGATTCCCTCTGTACCAAATAAATGCTACTCCCACTCCAGGGGCATTATTTGTGCTGGAAATAATTGTTGGAAATTTTTGAAAAGCTGCATTCAAACCAGGACCATACCTGACTATTTGAGAACATAAACCCAGTTTCTTTAACTAATTTGTGAGCATGCACTGATCTGGGGTTTTCTTTCCCTTTTTTCACAGCCAGTGAGCAGGCAGCCCTGCAGAACATAAAAATATCAACTTTTGGGTCAGGGGAGGACTTCATAGCTCCTCCATTTCCTGGTGTAAATCTGGGATTGGTGCAATTTTGCTGCTGCTCCTGCCCTGGGTCAGCTCAGGCTTCCCCAGACCAGCCCAGTGATGTCCCACAGGGTGACCCAGGGGAAATGTTCTTTAAAGGGGCCATCAGGTGATGAGCTCTGCTGACAGCCAGCCCGGCACCCTGAACGTGAGCCTCTCTGTTCTTTTGTCAATCACTCGTGTTTTTACAGCCATCCTCACAGCAGATTTCATAGGAAGTTCAGGGCATCAAGCCAGGGCTATTAAGAATGTAAATAACAGCAGCGTTTCTTTTCCATTGCTGTCTAATTGCCTCTGCCCTCTGAGGAGGCAGCTGATGTGAGCAGGGACCCTTCACCAGGAAATCAACTGGCTGTAAATCTAGGCTCATAAACTTTTTCAGAGACCCCAGTTCATAACACAAAGCTGCAAAAGAAGGAGTTCATCCAAGAGTTAGGAGCTTAGCTAATACTTGCCCTTCCTGGAAATGAGCATACTGGGGTACAATCTGCTGCCATATAGGTTTTAATTAAGAGCAACAACATCAGAGGGAAAAAATCTACATGTTTACTATATGAATCTACAGTGGGGAGAGATTCTGCCCCCCAGTGGGGCTATTCAGTGATAAAATATGCAGTGCTGGAAACCAGGAGAGGCCTTTGCAGCACTGGGATGCTTCTCTGTCCCCACTGAGCCCTGCTGGGGTGGGGTAGAGGTGCCTGGAGAGGAGTCCTCAGCAAATCCTGCTCCCACTGCCAAAGAAGAGCACAGAAAGTTGGATTGGAAGGGATCTTAAAGCTCACCTCGTTCCAACCCCTCTGCCATGGGCAAGGGCACCTTCCACTAGAACAGGTTGCTCCAAGCCCTGTCCCACCTTGACCTTGGACACTTCCAGTGCCTAAATTGCTTGCTGAGTAACAAAGCCAAATGAGATTTGTGCCTTGAACCCCAAGAAACAAATGAAGATTGTGAATCTGAAAATATTTTTGTGCAGGAGGAGTAACTACCAAAAGAAGACAGTTCTCTGAACTCAAGTGTTCCTTGCACAGCTCTGTCTGCTCCGAGCACTCAGTACTGAGTATAAGTGAAATATTCAACTTGAGGCAGAGAGAAGTTTCCAATAAACAACTTCAGGGTCATTTATTTCTCTGTAAATCTAGGCTTTTAAATAAAAAGTATATATAAATAAGTCTCTGCAGCAATATACAGTTACCAGCCATAAAAATAAATAAACAGCCAGGGGCACAAGGAGCCTTGCTCTCTGACATGCTGTCACTTCTCAGTGGTACTTGCTACTTCACCTTCAGACCTTCTTTTCCTCTTTGAATTCTGTTTGATTTTCTCTGCAAACTGTATTTGACATTTTGCATGATGGATGTACTATGAAGAAAAAATTCATTGTCTTAAGATATTCTAGAAAGCCTGTTTCAGTTCCTTTTTAATTCATATATACATGCAGTTGCATAGTGAGTAAAGGTTTCCTCTAAGTAGGTCTGAAGATTCTTAAAATTCGTGAGAACCTTTTCTTAGGCAAGGCTCAGGTGCATCCCCATCCCTATTTCAATATTTTATGGCTTGGCCCCTATGTCTTTCTTGCTTCTGAGTTGATGTTTGCTCTTGAAATCGCTGAATTGTCATCCCAATCCTGCTAAATGAGCTGTTCACCTGAATCAAAACTGTTGGCCATCTGGCATCGTGTTTGAGAAAAGAACCCAGGTTGGGTAGGTGAATAGCAATCCCAATCCTCCACCCCGGCCTCCAGCGAGGCAGAAAATGATCCACGGTCAGGGAGAAGGCTGAGAAAAGCTGTTCTCTGCATCAGTGACGGGCTGGGACAGCACCTCCTGCAAGCTGCCACTGTCCCCTCCTGTGGGATGCACCAGCCCCTGGTTCATCTCCTGGGAGATGCTGCAGCTCCCCGGGAGAAGGAGGGGGAGCTGCAGCTGCTCTGCCCCTCACCAGCGAGCCCAGAGCTCTGGGCTGGAGGCACCAGGAGCTCCTGTAGCTCTGATTTTTGCTGTGCTACAGCCCCTGGCACGGGCACTGCAGGCAGCAGCTCCTGCCCAGCCAAGTCCTTTGCCAAATCCTTCCTTTGCTCCTGAAGGTTTTCATAATAAACTCTCTTCTGAGGCCACTCTGAATTTGCTAAAGCAAAATCTTTTCATTAGAGAGCTGGGCTAAATGTCTGAGATAATAATAATTGGAGGCTATTTACAGCAAGAGGACGAGAAGGAGTGGTAGAGTCCTGTCATGTACCGTGTGTACTTCACTGCTTCTCACCAGAACACATCTGACAGGAGAAAAATTGACATGCAAGTCTGTGTTTTATGTTGCAGTGCAACCAGTGCATGCATTTTACCCCACTGAAAGCAATTCTCAGTTTTCCCTTTAATACTCAGAAATGGAGGGGAAGGAGAACTTCTTGGGAAACTCAGCCTGAGATTTCTAGTCACAGGATCCCACAACAATCTTTGTCTCTTCTAGTTTGAAATTAAAGAGACCATACTCTGATTTTTTTTTTGGCCTTTTAAAAAGTTACAGGAGATGCAGACAAGGCACATAGAGAAAACAAAAAGATAAATATCAAAGAATTCCCATGTTGTTCGTAAAGACACTGTCACAAAATTCAGCATAAATCTACAAAATGTTTACACACATATTTAAATGCCTGCTACATTAAGACCTGTTGTAGTTACTCCCTCCAGCATTACCTGTTGGATATAATGAGTTAATAAAGCTGGAAATGGCCACCCACCACAGAGGTTATACTGGTTTGGATAAGAACCTTGAATCCAACTCAGAAACTACAGACAACTGCAAAGAGAGCCATGGAGAAAGCAAATGCAGAAATGGCCTCTCATTGCTTCCCCCTTTGGCTCATGTGAAATGAATCTCTGCATCCAAACTGATGAAAACCTGTGTGTCCCTGGAGCCACTCCTAAAACATGCCAGAAGCATCTATCTCCGTGTTAATCTGAAATTCTGTATCCATAAAAAAGTCAGCATCTCATTCAGATAAACCAGTCTGAGCACTCTGCTTGCTCTTCTTGTTCCCTATTTATTTTTCAGGTAACAAGTAGCAGCACAGAAAACCTTGCTTTAACAGAATCTTCTGAGGCGACAGAGCTGAAATATTCAGATTGTGTTTCTGGAGGTTTCTTTCCCTTGTTGCTGTGATTTTCTGCAAGTCTCCCTCCACTAATTTTCTCATTGTCTGTGCTACACAATCCCAGACAGTGCCCCCTTGCCTGAGCCCACTGCCACAGGTCCCTTGGCTGGAACAAAACTCCGTCTCCAGCAGAACAGGAACAGCAACAAGGAGAGCCAGGAGCGAGAAACAAAGACTCTAAACGCTGCTATGAATTTTCTCATTTCATCTGCACAAAAACTCAGGGTGTAACAGCCTCCTGACTGGTCTGGCAGTTGATTATAGGAGCATAGAGAATCCCTCTGGCTTTGCTGGAATAATTGTGGCATGGATTGTTTCACTTGCTCACAGGGAAGTTTGCCTGCATCACTGCCCGTGCCTGCAAGCTGCACATGCCAGGAGAAGCCAAGGTGTGGAGTGGGTGAGGAGCAGTCCCCACCCACACTCCCACTCCTGCAGCAGAGCAGGGCTGCAGGAAGGAGCTGGCAGCTGCTGGCTGGCAGCAGGGAGAGAGCTGGAGCTGATTCCCGGGTTTATCTCGGCTCTGGCTGGAGGGGAGCGCGTGGTGGTCCAGGCTGGAGGGAGCAGCACTCCAGGTTCACTCTTCTGGCCCAAACAGACCTCTCTATTGGACCTAACAGAATCTCACAGGTAAAATTTAGCTCTGTGTTGTCCCTTAGATACTACCACGAATAAAAAAGGGGACCTTGCCCCCCATCCAAAACCTTTGAGTCACATCCCCCCTTCTGTTACACAAAATTCAAGGGAATCTGCAGCCTTAAGGGCTCCCTCCATCTCCTTCTTCCAATTATTTCTCTGAAAGAGAAATTTTGTTCCAAAGAAGTGACTTACAGCAGCAGTCGGTGCAAAGGACACTTGACTAGGTGTCAAGCACGCTGCACAGAAACACTTCAAATGCTTTAATAAAAAAGAACCGCAGTGACATGTATTTTGCTTGGTGAAAAGGAACAATCTATGCAGTGACTTTTGAGTGGGTTTGTGGCTTTGTCTGATAAGGGGACTGGTGCTGATAATGCCCTCCTGATGCTACTTAGCTGTAAGAAGCCAGTATAAAGCTGATCAGGACAAAGAGAAGATGCAGCTGTTGTAGAGGAAATTGCAGCATCTCCTTTTCCCTTCAGTTATTAAATAGTCCATAATGGTGAGAGAATGTCAAGAGCCAAGAAGTCAAAATATTGTTGATATGTTATGCTATTTTACCCAGGAACAGTTGGCAGATTCTTCTAATTTTTTTTTTTTTGTTGTTGTTGTTGTCTGAGTGGGGAAGAAAATTGTGGCTACAAGGAAAAAGGAATGGGATCTGTTCCTACATATTGTGTCTTGTCATGCTGTGTGGTGGGGTCATGGAGAGCTTCCCTAGGTTAATTCAATTTCTCACTGCTTGTGACTGCTCTGATTGGCTGCTGACAGTGCATCCCAAATGTCCTCCTCTGAGCATGCAAACTGGAGAAGAGAAGGCTCCAGGGGAGAACTCACAGCAGCCTTCCAGTACCTTAAGGAGCTACAGGAGAGCTGGAGAGCCACTTCTGACACGGACACGTAGTGATAGGACATGGGGGAATGGCTTTAAACCAAAGGAGGGTTGATGTAGGTGGGTATAAAAACAATTTTTGTTGCGATGGTGGTAGAACACTGGCACAGGTTGCCCAGAGTGCTGGTGGATGCCCCATCCCTGGGAACATTCCAGATGAGGCTGGACAGGACTCTGAGCATGCTGGTCAAGCTGAAGGTTGCCCAGAGTGCTGGTGGATGTGGACCAGGTGAGCTTGAACAGGGTCCTTCCAACCCCAACTGTTCTCTGGTTCTGTGAAAGCCTCCTGGCACGGAAAGGAGCAGTGCACATCCTCCCTGTCTCGGTCTCTGCTCCCCCTGGGCCTCACAGAAGGGGGAGTTTGCTGTCCCAGGGCCAGGTCTGTGCCCCTGGGCTGGCAGGCCCAGCTGGGGCTGAGCTCAGGTTTGGGGTGCAGCCCTTGCTGACTGAGGTGAGCCATAGAGGGGGGACATTTTCTCCACAGTTGTACCAACAGCTCGGGTCCAGGAGCAGGTTGTGACTGTAAACTGGCCGTGTCAGAAAACCCATGGCAGGGAAAAATGCAGCTGTTACACCCCTGCAGTGTGACAGCTTCATTATTTGGATGTAGTAGGCAGTAACAGCGATAAGAACCCACGAGACCTTAAAACTGGAATGCCACTGAACTATTGGTGATCCTATGGAGAGCACTGGCTTCTGGGGGCACAGGGGGTCTCTGCTCTGAGAGGGGAAATAAAAAATTGGAGGCAGTATTTAGCATTTCTTGGCCTGCCCAGATCTGCCTGGTAGTGCTGTTCCCGATGCACCAAGGATCTGGGAAGCTCTGCCACATCCCTGTAGAGTGTGCATTTTCTTTTCCCAATGCCATCTGCTATACTGATTTGTGAAAAAGGAAAATCAGATCTCTAATCCACTCCTGCAGTGTGAATAGGAACCCACTCAGGGCATTAGCTCTGTCTTGTCAAGGAACACAATGTGCCATTAAAACTAAAAGATGCCTCCAGCTTTGGGACAAAGGAGCAATGGAAACTGAATGCCACCCACTTGTGCCATGTGTGCTCTAAGCCAGGGGACAGGCCCAGGGGAGTGGATGGAACTGAAGTGTCACCCTCCGGTGTGTGCCAGGCTGGGAGAGGATATAGTCATACAAAAGCGAAACTTTAAAACCTCCTTTATTTAATTCCAAATCATCTTCTTATTTTTCTTTTTTCTTTTTTTTTTAGGCACAAGCAGTTCTGCAGTAGCTCAGCAGACAGAAATCCTAACCTGCCCCTTCCTGTGAATCTCCTGGGCTCCTCTTTGCAACAGGGCTGTGTGTGTTTGCAAGGACATTTCTATGTCCTGTCTTCACAACGAATCAGCCCCTCTCCTCTCCTCCCCAGCTCTGCCATGCCCACAGCCAGGGTAAATAAAGCAACACGGCATAAAATCAGAATTCCGAGCTGTCGTGGCTCTTAAAGGTCTTCCCAAAGCCTGATCTCTTAGAGCCCAGTGAAACGCTGAGATTCCCAGCGTGTTTCACTCATGCATTTCCAGCACCAGCGGCGTTAGATGTACCCATGGAAATCATTATGTTGGGAACGTTTGGGTGGGAAGAGATTGAATACTTGCGCCGGGAAGAAGATGAATAATAACACAGTTTCCTCCAGTGGCTTGAGGGCTTTCTGTTGTTTCCTTGTGAGGGAGCTTTGTTGGCCTCGCAGCTGCTGGGTGGCAGATGCTGAATTAGTGGGGCAAGGCCCCCCCGTCCCCCCCGAGCCCGCGCTCTGCCGTGCCATCCACATTTCCCTCTCAATCCACGGCTGCTCACGTCACGGGTGATGCCCACGAGCTTGCTGGCAGCCCTGCCTGCAGATGCAGCAATTAATCATCCAGTGACAGGGTGGCAGTGCCCCTCATTGACTTGGGGGTGATTAAGAAGGGCTCGCTTTCTCCCTGCCCGACAAAGGACAGCACTGAGCTCAGCAGGGCTGAGCATCGCTGGGGAGATGCTGCTCCCAACCACTGCAGAGCCCTGCATTCCCAGTAACGATTTCCATGCAGAAGTGCCATGCAGTGCTTTTCAAACCAGCAGCCTGGGGGACTCAGGGAATGTGCAAACTCCAGTATTCTGCAGCTTTCCCATTCACCAACCCCTCGAGGCATCCCAGCCTCTTGTGTGGCTACGAGACACCAAGCCACTGGAGAAGTTGCCTGGTACAGCAACTGGTACAGCCTGGTACAGAGGATTTTTCTAGAGGAAGAGTCTTTACTGTTCTGGAACTGAGTATTTGCAGCTCCCCAAGGTGTTAAAAATACAGTTGCCACTATTGAGTTTTGGTATTTCTACGTGCTAATCGAGTGCTGGGGGTGAAGGAGAACAGGAAACCGTTTTGCGTGGCACGCATTTAAAATGAGCTCCTGAACGCCTGAGCTTGGGCAGATCTCCCACCCAGCTAAATGAGAGATTTTTCTGGATAAGAATCTTGGCATTTGGCTATAAGCTGCTATTAAGAAGTAGAACGGTTTTCACTCATGAATATTCATGTGGCTATACTGAAATGTGTATACTATCAGCACACAACTTTGCAAATGCTTGATTCCAGTTTATACTGGGGAAATGAGGCAGCTGGTCATTAGTTCACCTCCCAGCAGTGACTTACACAAGGCAGTAGCTGTGTCAGCCTACCTGTGCCAGCTGCTATTATTCCTCTTCTATTTCACATAGGAAAGAAGCATTTCTCATCCTTGTCGTCACTTTCCTCCACCTGCTTGCATGGGAAATGGCTTTTATCATTTTCTGCTTAAAACTCTTGGCATATTTATTATTAATATTCTTATTATTACTCAATTGGGTGAAAAGAAAAGCAATTAGAAAGACTTCAGTGGGAACAATAAAATACAATAGAAACGGAGCAATTAACCTGCAGATTAAGCACGTGGTGGTGAGCTCTGTTCTTTATTTGCCCTCCCTTTAAGTTCCTGTTGTGGAGGTGGGCTCTTAGGGGTCATCTCTGGGGCTGAGAGCTGCCCGAGTCCTTGCAGAGGAGGGAGAGGCTGGAATTAGGCTCAGGAGTCAGGGACCTCTTCTGCTGTTCCAGCCCTTTGCCAGGCTTTCCTTGCTTTGACTGTTGCTAAATCAAAACCATTTATTGCCCAAGCTGAGTTTGGACCCACACAGACCAGTGGAGTGGAGAGAAATTAAAAAGCCAGGGAGTCCTGTGGGATGGCAGAGAGGGCTCTGGGATGGCAGGAGCCTCCAGCTGCCCAGCCCAGAATTTGGCATCAGCACAGAGCCACAACAGGGGCATTCTCACAGCTATTCCCTTCCAGGCAGCCAGGTGTAAAATTAGAGTCAGGGGTCCTCACCCAGTCCGTGACCATGGAAGGGATACGTGCAAGGATTTGTGGTTTTGGACAACTTGCAAACAGTTTTATTTAGTTAGTTTTAACCTCTTGCCTGAGGAATCCATTTTAGCTCGTTCTTTAACCTTCGCCTATTTTCTCTTTGGTTATTCTTAAGTCTGATTTCATTTGGTGACCTAAACTCTCAGCCTAGGCTGTAGGGATTTTTAAAGGTGTATTTCTTTTCTTATTTTTAGCTTTGTTTTACGCGTGTCTGTGGTTTGCTCACAGCCCAAGCCCAGCCTTTTTGAAGCCAAAAGAGACTAATTCGTGTTCCCACTCCTGGGTTCACTGGGGAAGAAATCTGTGGGAGCTGCAATGTCAACAACGATCTCTTCAAATCCTCTGAAACTGATTCTGAAGTACCCTCAGACTATCCTTTGAAGTGGGCATTTTGGAGAATCAAAGCAAATATTAAGTTGGGAAATACTTTTATAGGCCCTCAGGTCCAATCTCCCTTTTCAAAGCTGCTGCTGGAAATAAAATCCATTTGGGATTTTTTAGTCTTCAGTTACTAAAACCAATGGCATGTACTTAGGCCATGCTTCCAGTCTTTGCAATGAGATTGGGAGAGCTTGAAAAAGGCCTTTGAAGGAACAAGATGGGATTCTTAACTGACTGCCTGCTTCAAGAAAGGGAACTTTTATGGTATTTAGTAAACTGGGTAGGAATCACCATAAAACCCCAAGGCTGGCAGCACTGAATTTGAGAACATTCATCTTTAGAGCCTGGCAGATGTTTAATTTTTGTGCTTTGCTGGATGAAAAGAAGTCAAAATTAAAAAAAAAAAAAAAAACCAAACAAAAAAAAAAAGGGACCCAATTTTTTTTTTTGTGGTGGGTTTGTTTTTTTTTTTTTTTTTTTTTAGATTATGCCCATTTTGATAAATAATTAAACTGGGGGCAAGTCATAGGGGTGTTTTCTTGGTTTGATGCAAAATAAACTATGTCATTTTCAGGTACTGATAACCCTCTTTTCCAGAGTCATGACATTGCTTTTCAGTCTGAGACATTGCTTGAAAATGAAACTTCTGAATGTTCTTATCGAACAACAGCGAAATTCAACACTTTGTATTTCTGTGTTTGTCAAGTGAAATTATTTCTAAATTTTGATCCAACGCTGCTAAGACGGTCCAAAGGCTCCAGATGGATTTAGAGAATATGAGATGTGTTGGGAGCTGCTTCAGCTTTGTTCAGTCCTGCTGAGCATCAAGGTCCTGTCTGCAGATTGCACAGCCAAGCAGTGCAGGAAGGGAGAGCCTTTGCATCAAGGCTGGCAGTGAGAAACACGAGCCAGGTTTGCATTTCCAAGACTGTCAGTCCTGGGGATACCAGACTGCTCTTCAGGGAGAAGCATCCAGCTTTGAAAGGAACCGAGTGAAACAAGGGGAGAGGCCACAAATGAGCTGGAACATGGTAGAGTGAAAAGAAAAAAATAGATAAATGTTTTTGGGAAGTTGTCATGATTATTATAGGATGAAGAAGAAGTGTGTCCAATTTATTAGTAGTCTAATTATCTAATGAATTGAGCAGCTGTCTGTGTTTGCTCTCAGAATGTAAAGATTTTTATAAGGACAAAGAAAAGTTCAAGTTGTTTTATCTAGGCATCTCAAGAAGTTAATCTATCGCTAGAAAGGGAAGGTGAATCCATTAAACTGGTGGAAATTATTTTAAAAAATCACGATCAAAGAAATTTATTTCAGCAGTACATAAGTGAGTTTGTAGAGAGATGGATAGAGAAATATTTGTACCGGGGTTCACAGACACAGGCTGGTGGCTCAGCTGGAACTTTGAATTCAGTGTCACTGCTCAAGGAATGAAAAACCACAGCAAGGCTGAAGTCTGCTCCAACCACCAATCTAGCATTTTAAATCATTTCATTAAAGGTTACTTTAATAATTGAAACAGAGATTGTTCCAGGAGGATTAGAGTAAGTGTTTGTAAGACATGAATGCATTCAAAAAGCAAAAATAAAAAACATGTTCCTGACAAGTCAAGTGGTACTAAAACATGCTACCACATTATCACATAGGGAATAAAGGCTGTGAGTGAGGGAAAAACTGAGCACTCTGTGACAGAAAAGATCCTAATCACCTCATATTGCAGAGAGGACCACATCTGCAGGATTTGTTAACATCTGAAAATATTAAATGAAAAAATAAAAGCTCAGTAATGCTTTACAGATTTATCTCTTGCTAGTGAAAGCCCTTCATCAGGCAGTGCTGTACCTTATGTTTGTGGTTCCCAGGGGATGCTCTGGTGCTGTGGCTTTCTCCTAAATGCAGGTTTGAGCAGGAAGGTGCCCTGTCCTTCTTTGTCTCTGAGGGTAATTCCATGTCTTGCTTTTGGCTGCTGCCATCTAGAAGGGCTTCAGAGAGCCACTATCTTTAGATTATTGCTTTCAAGACAGACCCGTGGGATGCTTGGGAGCCTCAGTTGTGTTACCAAAGGACTGATGATGTCCTGAGCCTCCCAGGGCTGCAGAGGGAGTCAGCAAGGGTTTCTAATCCCTCCACCACGAATATTCAAGGTCTGAATCTCCCACTCACAGCCACCTTTGGTGTCCTAAAGCCCAGGAGGAGGTTGTTGTCCCCACAGCTCCTGCAGGGTCCTGGGGAGGTTGTTTTCCTTGTCCCTGCCCAGCCCTGCCCATCGCCTCGGGGTCACACTGCTCTCAGCTGCTCCCAGCCTCGGATGTTTGGTGCCTTTCTGTCCTGCCAAGGCCCCCAACTCCCACTCTGCTGGCACCTCTGCAGAAACAGAAACCAGTGTTCACACCTCCTTAGAAAATGGCCATCAGCTTCTCTGTGGTCCACTTCCATCCAAACTGTTTAACTGGAACTGGCTGAGCTGGTTTCCTAAACTGGAGAATAAAAACATAGGTTAAAACCGAAAACAAACCCAAAGATCATAGAAGCAAACTGTCTTTGAAACTGCTTTCTCTCAGTTCCAGTAGAGCTTGAGGTATCCCAGAGTGAATTTTTCACAAGCTGCTTTCCTGCTGTGGAATGGGAGCTGCAGGCTGGAGATAGCACTTCTCAAAAAAGGGGGGCCAGCTCCTGCTGTATTAAAACAGTGGCAGGTGACTGTGATGCTGATTAAAAAGAAGGCCCTATATCTACATTCTGATTCAGCAAGTACATATCGCAGAGCTTCAAGGAAGGCAGAGAAGCCAGATGGGATTTTGGTGGAGGTTTGTTTGTTTGTTTGTTTACTTCCTTGCTTTAATTTTGATAATGAAAAATCAAACTTTTAGAAATGAAGAAAGTGCACATTTGTTTATTTAAATATATATATGCAAATCTTTCATTTTAGTAAGACATGCCACCCTTATTCCAATCTGCTTGAGCCTCTTGTATATTAAAAAAGCCTTTCTCATCTTACTACAACAGTTTTGGACTCAGCAGATGCTTTTTCTCCTCCAGGCGTGGGGATAACCCCAAACCTTTGCACTTCTGTCCCTTTGCTGGTGAGACAGTGGGTTATACTGTGCAGTGTCTGACCCCTGGAAAATCCTGTGCATTCCTTTCTGTATCTCTTCATGCTTTTTCCAAGGTTTTTACATCTTTGTAGGAATTGGTTTTCTCTTTTCCCCAATTCCTTCTTCCTGCACCGTCCTGCTTGTGCCCTTCCCCTGCCTGTCCCCAGACGTGCCTGGTGCTGCCTGCACAGTCTGTAGTGAACATCTGAGAAAGGGAACACAAACCCCTCTGGGTGCACCCAAAAACGGCACCAGCAGGGAGATTGGGCCAAGAACAGAGACCATGCACAGCTCCTCACACGAGTTGTTTCAAAAGGTTTCCCCACAGGAGCTTCCACTCAGTCCCTCAAATCAACTCCTTGTGTAAAAAACCACCAGTCCCACTCAGCTGCTACGCCCAGGAGCAGCTGAACAAATTGCCTTGTATTAGTAAAAGAAAGATTTTGCTAAATGCAGATGGAAATCCTAAGTATTTTCTTAGTTATCATCTGGAGAAAATTTGTCATTTTTAAATTTTCTGATTGGCTTCTATAGACAGCAGAACTGACTTTCAATTTTGTCCTTCAGAGATACCTAGAAGAGATTCATGAGAATATAAACTCCGGTAAATCCTTTTTCTCTCAATTCATCTTAAAAAGTGCTTTCAGCTGATATGAATTAGACCAGTTCCTCAAGCAAAATAACAAAATCTAGTCAAAGTCTATTGGCACTAATGGCACTGCCCACTGGCAGTGCCATTCTTCCAGTAAGGTTTTCCTAAAATACAAGTTCCCCCACCTTTTTTTTTTTTTTTTTTTTTTTTTTTTTTTTTTTTTAGAAGGCAGCAAAACATTGGAAGATTAAATTTGATTCAAAGTGTTTCAGTGTTTTGCATCTTAATCTCATCTAATTTCTCAGACAGTGGGTTCTCAGCGACACTTGAGAAAATGTGACCTTTGAATTTTCTGTTGTGACGTTTTTAATCAGTCAGCTGGGGAAACCTTAAAAGCAAAGTTATCTCAGGGATTTTTTTTAGCAGGGCCCTCCTGCGGATTGGAAGTTATCAGCATCTTCCAACTGATGCCATGGTTTTGAAAATGTTCCTTCTGAAGCTATTGCAGCTGAACTTTTGGGGCTCTGCTGATGAACGGATGACTCATTTAGAAGCATTTTACAGGATAGCAGCAGGTCTGTTCTTAATCAGTTTTGAGCAAGGAGATCCAGGGAAATTTTAAATACTGTGCTTTCATTATAGAGTTAGGTTTTATTCATGAGATTCTCATTGACCTTTTAAGTAAGATACACAGCTACCATGCCAGAATTATCAACAAACTGAGGGAGTTTTAGTAAAACTTTCTTATCCCTTTTTCCCTGAAAAAGGGGATGTGTGGCTTCAAGTGAGTTGGAATTAACCGTGAGTGCTTTTGTTTTTCTGGCCCCTGCTCAAACAAAGCAGCATTTAGGCAAGATTTCCATGTATGATTCCTCTGAGGGTCCAGGGCACAGACACCTTTCTCCATTTGACAGAAAAACTGGGACAGGTGCCTGGTGTGCTTCTCTCTGGGAATGACCAGAGACGCCCATCTGGGGGCTTTATTCCTTGGGATGCAGTGTGTGTCCAGTAAATCTTGGAAATTCTCCACTTGTAGAGTGGGACCCACAAGGTGTTCAGATCCCCACTGCCCCTGCGTTCTGTCAGTATAAATGCTGCCTTAATCTGATTTAAGACATCCCTGAGGTAATCTGGAAGGATCAGCTGCTTCTGACAATGCAGAAAAAACCATAATTTCCAAAACTAAATACCCCAGACTAATATTCCTTTTGGGCTGGCCTTACCAGACTTTGTTTTTCTCTTCCATGTGGGACAATTAAAAGAATCAGGGTGTCAGTAAGTGTCACCTAAAGTGACAACTGATCTCCTGATGATCTGGAGATCTCCTGCTAATATCTGCTTGTTCCCACTAATTTCAGGGGTGCTGTACCTGAGTCACAGACCAGATTGGCAGCCATTCACTGGGAGTTTGCTGGCAATATTCTGAGTATAAAGGATAGAGGGAGTATGAAAATGCATCCATTTAAAACCAAATGCTTACCAAGGCAAGCGATATGGAATGGCCCCCCTTTAAAAAATAACCAAAACATTACCTAGTGGTGTAAGATAGCGTTAGTCCAAGAAAGTTATATTTGCAAAACACAGCACTCACCCATCCAATGAATTCTATTTATCTAAGGAAAGCTGGGAAATGCTGTGATGGCACTGCTTATGTGTGCCTGCATATTGGCAATTTGTGTGAGATAGCAGGGAGCAGCCACTCTGTCCTTGTCTGCCACAGAGGCTCTGCCTCCTGATTTCGTTTGATGCTCCCAAGTTCCTCTTACCAGGAGAGACAGAATAATCACTCCTCATTCACCTTTTCCTGCCAGCCACTCTTTGCTGTGGCTCTGTCACTTCCCCATCCAGTCACCTCTTCTCAGAGTTAAAGGCTCGGAGTCTATTTAATCTCTCCTGGTGTAGAAACCATCTCATGTCTTTGACTTTTTGTCCTTCTCTGTGTCTTCACTGGGTGTTGCCTCTTCCATTTTAATGCAGTTCATGCAGTATTCAAGTGTGGGCAAATTTGGGGCTCATTCAGTGGCACAGAGCTGCTTTTCCTGCTGCTCTTGGTTGCTTTCGTACCTTACATTCTGTTTACCTTTCCAGCCTGCCGCAGGGCAATGAACAGATGTTTTTGTTGAGCAATCTGCAGCGACTCTATGATCTCTTTGCAGAATGATAATGGCTAATTTAGAGATTATCATTGCATATGTGTATTTAGTGTTGTTTTCCCCATGTGCATTTCTTTGCATTTATCAACATTGAATTTAATCTGCCAGTTTCTTCCTCCCTCAGAACTTTATGATCAGTTTTAGTTTTTACTACCCTGAATAATTTTATGCCATCAGCAAAACTGCAGATCATCCTTAGGGGTAATATTATTTAATATTTTCATTAATATCTGCAAACAAAAAAAGTTTTAGTGTGTGAATTTAATTTGCTAATAGCACAAAGTTGAAAAATCTTCTTCATTTCAGAAGATGCTTAGCATATTACAGATTAATAAATAGATGACTTTGGGCACTGGAGTAATGGAAATCAAAATAAATGCAATAGTGTAAACTGCAAAGTCATTCTATTTGTTACAATATATTGACATTATAAAACAGTTATGCAAATTTAAGAGTATATAGCAACAGTTCTTGTTGGGGCAGGACAGTTCAGCAGAGGAGAACAACCAATCTGACACATCAATCAATCTGCAAATGGACTCTCAGCCACTGGCCTTATATAGCTCTAAAAAGTCAAACCCAGTCTTTGGAGATAACAGAACCTGCATATCCAGCAGAGATAAAGAAGGATCAGTGTTATTGTGTGAGGTGCTGGATTGCCAGGTGAACCTCTGCCCGCTCATGTTCAATGGAGACTCATTCCAGTGAGAGACGTGCAGGTCAGATAACCTGTGGGCTGGGAAATTTGTCTACAAGAAGCGTTTCAAAGAGGAAAACTGATTTCCCTTTATAAATGAACTGAGGAGCAGAACTCTGAGCTGATGGTGCCGCCGGCACAGGAGCAGAGGAGCATAAATTGATCATGGATGGATTTAACCTGGAAAGTAACTGAAGCTTTCTCTGGGTGAGAGGCTGAGAAGTGAGAGTTGTAAAATGGAGCTTGAAGCCTGTTTGAAGGAGTTGGGTTCCATGACTGTCCCCCCTCAGCTGACGGGCTCTTCCCAGCAGGAGTGCATCCCTCTCCTTCAGCATCCTGCCAGCCCTCGTTCATCCCCTCCCGTTACTGGAGGATGATTCCAAAGGCTCCTCCCTGCTGCTGGGAGCTCCAGGGGCTCTGACAAGCAGCAGGGGACAGGCCCTGCTCTCCAGGCAGGGCTGGGTAAGGACAACGCTGCCCTGAAACTCCTGGCCCTGATGGCAAGGGTTGGCAGCTAATCAAGCTCCGATGATTTTCAACAAACTATTTCTCATTAACATTTCTTTATATGGAGGAAAAATACTTCAACAGCAGCACAGAATGCTGGAGTCCTCCATCTGTAAGAGAACCCGTGCATAAACACAACAGTTTCTTTACTGTGTATTAGAAGGTCTTGAATATTTTGACACATTTTTAGGTCTCAGTTCTTGGCAATTCCCTGGCAACAGCAGTCAGTTTATGCTACTCATAGAACTAAGAGGTTTGTATTGTGGATGCATGGAAGTCAGAAACCAAAGAAGTCAAATATTTTTTTCTTTCAATGAAATATATTCCTTTAATCTTGAGCCCACAGCCCACAGTTGTTGTCTTGATTTTGAGAAGGAAATTTAATGCTGCAAAAACTAGAATCACTGCTGCTTTATTCCACTTGCTGGGTTTGGTTTTGTTGGGGTATTTTTTTGGTTTGGTTTTTTTTTTTTTTTACTTGTTTTGATGTGGTTTTCTCTACAACGAAAATCTTACTGACACTGATAAATTTCTCGCCTTTGCACGTGCCACTTTGCAAGAGCAAAGTAAATATAAAAAGCATATTAGAATAATGACAAATGCCATGGAGAGCTCTGAAAAGAAAACACTCCAGGGAAAAACGTGCTTTGAAGAGTGATGGCAATGCAGTAACCACAATCTGCTCAAACCAAAAGGCATTGGGAATTTTTCTTCTTTTATCTTTTGTTGGAGTGAGTGGTTCAGTGTCCTCTCTACCAGCTGACACGAAAAGGACAAAGGCCACTTGAAATCACACTTTCACTAAGAGAATATTCGAGTCTTCTTTCCTAGGATGTGACTGCTAGGACAGCTCTAGTTCAAGGGGGAGAGGATGAAGAGTAAGGGAGGAAGTATTGGAGGGGATTTCTGTTTGGGTTTTTTTCCCCCTTTGTTTGTATTTTTCAGCCCAGGGTCTTCATCAGAGCCTCCCAGCCCCAGGGCTTGCTAAGAAAACCTCACTTTCCTGCCCAGCTGGGCAGGGAAAGCATCCACGTGCTGGGTTCACATGCTCTGCTGAGAGTACACATAACAATAAATTGGTGCTCTTTCAATGGACTTTATGTACAACCTGAGGCAGAGATTAGACCTGGGGTGTTTTTTTGTCCTGTTTGTGTAAACCTTGCTGAGGAAGTTGCTGTCACACTTCACATTCCATTTATTTTCTTAACGGTTCATAAAAGATTACTAAGTGAATAATGAATGTTTCAATTAAACACACAGATTGTTATCTAGGTCAATAAATTGCTTTAAAACCTTGGTAATGTCTGCTAGTGTTGTAATAATTTTGGAATAATTGTTATATATGCTTTTAATACATATTACTGTTTATTAACCCTCTGTTAACCATTTATAAATAAATCTATGCTAATATAAAACATGGTAAGGATTCATTCAATGGAGAGTGCCTGTTATTGTAACATTATTTTGCACTCCTGAATTCTCCAAGTAAATCAGAAAAAACCTGACCATGGAGTATCTTAGACAAGTGGGAGAGAAATAGACATTTATATTAATCTAACAAAATTTTATGGAGTCAAGGTGGGATACAGAGCTTATTCCATTTTCCGTGGAGAGGACAAGCATGAGCAGAGAACAATTCATCACAACTATCTTGCCACAGGATTAATTTTCTGCTGTACTAAATATAAATTGGCCTCTAGAAAATCATTTCAGCAGAACTGGATATGAGCACCATAGCTGGCCAGAAAATTGGCTGGCTGATGGTAAACAATGGAGGCATCAAACTGTCAGATTGTAGCTAAAAAATATAGCAGAGGAATCTGTCTTAAGATTGTTCTTATTTAACATCACCTTTAGTGATCAGGAAGGAGGCATGAGAATATTATTAGTTAAATAGGCAGATGGTGTTGCCTTGGAAGCCAATCAAACTTTAGAGATGACAGAAATATTGCTAAAGATCTGTAAAAGTCAGGAAAAGGGATGAGGGACAAAAACAGCAACGGTTTGAATTGCTTGAGATGAAAGTGTCGAGGGGAAGATGTCCCAAAGCACCGAGGGAGAAGGAGCCGTGACAGCAGCAAGACACAGCTTCAAAACCAGGACAGCTCTTTGGAGCTAACAGTGCTGAGGTATCTGTGATCATGAAAAATGGAAGTAATATCTCTGCTAAGTACGTTTTTCCTATAAATGTTGCTGCCATCATCATTTGCTAAGCGCATTTTGTACCTCTCTCAGCCCTCGATGAAGAGCTAAGGTGGCCTCGGGTTTGTGGACAAAAAGCTCAGTCAGGGACATCCTGAAGCCCCACTAATTAGCGTTGTTAATTATGGGGGAGATTGGCACATTTCCAGCTCTACCCTTTTTAGTGAATTACTTTTGAGTTACTGAGTAACTGAGTTACTTTTAGGGCAGATATTTGTGCTGCATCGGTCCTGGTGCTGTAGTGAGCAGCTCACTACAGACATTCGTGTTAAACAAAGAACCAAACAATTACCCTTTAAACACAGAGACCTGAAATCCCAAAAACCGAGAGGAAAGCTAATTAATTCACCCAGTCAGCAGCACCTACAGCCATGGAAGTAGCTGGTGGACATCATGATGGTAATCACACTGGTCTGTTAATGACCTGAGGGACACCGACTCTGCCCAGAATCTCTGGTTCCTTATCAGCCAGCCTGGATTAGGACGAGCATCTTCACGAGGCATCACTGTGGTGCTCCTGTCCTGCTGCACCCTCCCCTGGCACTGCAGCACTGCTGATGGCCAGCTCTGGAGGCAGCTTCAACCCTCATGGGGTGCCCTCACCAGTCCCCTTTTCCCCACAAAACATGAAGATTTGGCAAATCAAGACACATATCGTACATTTGAAGTACTGTTTTGAATTTGTTATGGTGAAATGTATGGAGTTACTCATGTTGCCTGACTGATGAGGCATTCAGGATACACATGGAAATGCAGCAAGGGCAGAGGGAAAGAAATGACCCCCTTGGGTGCTCGTCCCGCAGGAGACCACACAAAAACAAATTCAGTGTCCCTGTGGTGTCCCTCTGGTGTCCAGGGTGAGGAAACTTGAAAATGCACAGATTCAAGGCACAAGAACCTGAACCAAAATTCAGATACATGTTCAGATGGAGAAGTGCTAATGGGCCCACTACCTTGACCAGGTAATCATTCACTCAGGGTTTTTCATTTTTTAAAACAGATTTTTAAAAGTTGGCATTAAAGAAGAGAAATTTAACTCAGCCTCAAGATCTTTGCGGTTTCTGGGGAAGCAGCTTAGCTAACAAAGCAATTGCAAGGACTATGCAAAGAATGAGTAATAGATGGATGTAACAGTGGTACAACACTGTGAATGGAAAAATACCAAAGATTTTAGAAGGGCTGGAAAGCTTTCTGTGTGTTCCTTTAAACACATATATTTTCTGGATCCAAAATCCCTCCGTGCTTGAGAATGAATGCAGTGATTTTTATACGAGACAGAACCAAAAATGACACTCGAACTCCCAATCGAAAAATGAAAGGTTCTGATATTTACCATTAACCCAAGACAATAAAAAAAGAGGGTTTGTTCACCTGAAACTTCCTAACGCAATGCCACATTTAGTTATGGAAAATCTAAATAAAATACATATAAAACATAAATAAATACAAATCAAGTTCTTAATCAGAGAGTTGGTGCAGCAGTTTCCATCCCCTGCAATCAGCTCTGTAATTGCCTCACCTGGAGCTGAAATGTCATCTCTCCAGAGAGGAGGAGGACTGTTGTCTTTTCAAAAGATGATAATGGATTTGATAGAATATGATTCACAAAGGATTTTTTAGTTTTCTGGCATGGCATATTAGAGAAATTTTAGTGAGATAAGTGAATCCTTTTTAACTGTCCTTGAGTGAAGAACAAAATGGGAAGTGAATTGAGAGGCAACTACAAATGCTCTTTATTATCATGTCAAGAGCAATGTCCTGTTCTGCTGGAACGTGCTTAAACCACCCCCTCCACCCTGACCCTCATGCCAGAGAGTAAATTGTGTATTGCTTGGGAAGATTTGTGGTTCTACCTGCTCTGAGAGGAGGAGAGAGACATTCAGGCATGGCCTCAGTGCCAGGAATGTCATCTGTCATTTGGGATCCCCAGGGGAAATCGAGTCCTGCTTATCTCACTGAGGTGATAGAGCTGGAAGAGGAAACAAGGGCCCACTGAAGCCTTTTTCTTCTGTCATCATCTATTTTGCTGTAAATTGTAGTGCTGTCTTGGAGGACTGGCATTGCTGATTGTAAACAGAGTTCTTCATCATCCTCTCACATCTTGCAGGTTGCCTGCTGGGAGAGAGCAAATTTGCCTAAATTGTCAAAATTGTTTTCTGGATTTGATGTTCTTCCACCATCCAAATGTCCCATGAATCCCTACTATTTTTTAAGTACTATTTGTCAAGTGCTTACCCATGTGTGCTGTTGGGACATGGCATGTATGTTTTTGTACATGGAAATTTTAGAATGTTTTCCATTTTCTGTGGAATGGACTTTTATGGCCTGACTACAATCCCACTCCCTAAATAGGTATTTATTTTAGTTTCCCCTCCTGTCATTAGTGTCCTACATATAAATGAGGTCCTGCTGATCAGGACAGACAGAGTTCCCAAAGAAGGTGGTGCAGAGACCTTCCCCAGTGACTTTGGGAAGAAAGCAGTGAAGCACAGCAGGGAAGGAGCTCTAACATAAGACAGCAGCTCCAATCTTTCCCAAATTACACAGCTCAGAGGAAATACCCAGTCCCCATGCATAGGGACATCAGTCATTTTATCTTGGCCGAGTAAATAGATTGTGCACCAGGACTGTGCTTCTGACAGCTCCTCAGTGCAGATAAAACCAATAATTGTGCTGATAACAGAGTCACTAAGATGGATAGGTGTGTGTGGGGAAAAGCCAAGCACGTTTTGGAGACACATGGCCAATTTAGCAACTTTCAAACTGTTTGACTAAAATGTAAATAGAGCTCCTGATGTCAAATGCAGCTCAATAAATACTAAACACTGAACAATATGGCCATCAAGCAAGGAAAATCAAGTTACACAAATTGTAAAGCTCACTACTTGGCATGGGGTTTTTTTTGTAGCTTAGGATTTAGTAGCAAAGCTAATATTTTTAAATTGTACCAGATGTCTCTTCCAAAAGCAATGTGTAGTTTATCAACTGGCAGATGACACAGATACTTATACTCACTCCTAATTTCATAGAGAAGGAATGTATCTACGTGTCTAGAAGGACATAGATGTGAATTCACATTAATGTCTGCACATGTCCAAAGGTATGACTTAAAATGTTAAAAATAAAATGGCAAACTCAAACAAGGAAACACAAATATTTCCCCAATGAGTCAAACTTTTACTGTAGGTCTGTGCATACTAAACATATCTAAAATAGAGAATAAGCAATGACAGTCCTTGGATGGGCCCAGCTACTGGAAAAATTGAGCATTTAATTTGGCAATACCCCAAAGTAGTCTGCCTAAAGGTGTTTAGTGTGATAGAAATAAGCAACCTGGAGATGCACTCTATTTCCTAATGGGAAATTCAGTGGGGCTGTTACAGTTTATTACAGAAAACTGGGACTAAACAGCTCCAAGTTAGTGCCACCTGAGCTGCTCCTTGACACAACACCAAGCCCAGGACTCGCTCAGGACCCAGCTGTCACTGCCCGAGCCCCCTGCACCCCCACCTTCACAAAGCTCCCACAACTGATCTGTTCTCCTTCCATGTTCTCCTCCTGCCTTTCCCTTTTAAGCTCCTTTGTTCCCCATTTTCTCTCAGATCACACTCAGTCAACAAAGGCAATACTTCTTTATTCAAGGGTGGATTATAAGAGCTACAAAACCTAAGTGAGGCAAGAAGCCTGGTTTGTTATGGCCATGTGTCTTCTAGGTTCTCTGATGTCTAACAAGATGTAAATGCCAAATTGAACTTTTTCTTACATTGTTGTTTCTTGTAGATTGTTTGATGTCTGGTAGGAGTTGAAAAGGCAGCTTCTCCCTGCTAATAGCTTCTCTTTACTCTTTCTGACAACCTACTTTCAAAAGACTTGTAAGAACTTGGTATATTTAAGAATTTTCCTGGCTGTCAAATTTGCTTTAATTTGGACAGCAAGATCAAAAGTCATTAAGGGAGAACAGGCACAGAAATGAACAGGCATATGCATACACAACCACTATGCAGGATAAAACCCATGGAGCCTGTGCTGAAACAAAAATACTTTGGCATGTTTCAGATGACTGTAGGTTTATCAGCCTGAGGAACAAGGAACAGGAACAGATGAATACTACATAAATAAAGATCCTATTCTCCAGCATTTAGAAAGATCAAAGGAGGAGAAATAATGAATAAAGTGACATAATTGTCATCTGAGAATTTAATGATCATAGAATTGTCTCAGAAGATACAAAGAAATGTGCACAGATAAGGCACTAATGTGAACCTAAATCCTTCTCACACTGTCAGATTCCAGTTAAAGCTTGCAGAGGACTCCACCTCCTCTGCTGATCACTTTGTTTACAGAATGGCTACCACTGATTTTTGCCAGTAATGGATTATGAGGGGGGTTATTGGCTGATAGACAAATCACCAAATTGGATGAGAGAAATGTATTCATTTCTGATTTTGTTCAAATTTTAGGCTACTGCCAGTCGTCAAGTTACCCATCAGCATAACAATGAAGATCATTAGCATATGCATAATTTTTCATTTTATTATGATGCCTCAGTCAGGAAAAGAAGTCACAGGTAAAGTCCTACCTACTCTTTCTACAACTGGCCACTACGATGGACTCCTACATCTACTGGGGTTTTACAAGGTGGGAACATTCAATGTCTGGAATTAGGAACATGATCCAGACCTCTACTTGCCCACACAGAGGAGGCTATTGCTGATAATTGCTAATTGCAGCCCAGTAAACCTAATGGACAGTCAATCATTCTGGTGCAAGTGCATTGTGCATTAATAAAGTAACTTAATTTCACCATTCCGCATTTGCCACACTGCTTGCTTTGATCTCCTCTAAATTGGATCATTACCTTGTTAAACTGAAACCAACTAATTTTCCCAATTGTCTTTTATGAACAGAAAGAAATCATTGTGCTGCCGTGGAGAACTATGAACATGACAAACACGAAAAATTAAAATTCAGCTTTTCTTCCTGCCCTTGTGCCCTGCAGTTTGTGGGTGTGTGCTGCACTGCCTGATTAACGACAGGCCCGAGATGGATGGCCAGAAAAATCAGCCTGACAAATGCTTCCCAAAGAGGCAAACTGGGGGGAGCTGGGAACATGCTTTTCTCATCAGACCCTCACTTTTCCTGGAAGGACTGTCCAGCCTGGGGTTCTCATGGGAGGAGGATGTGCAAGAATAGAATTACGCAATTATTTGACCAGGGCATGGTGAGTGCTAAAACTCCATCAGAAAATCTTGCTTCAGGGAGGCTTCTTTGCAGCAGGAGCCTGAAGGAACTGCAGTGCCTTGCTGGATAACCCTGGTTCTGCATCCTTGCAGGGCTGCAGCTTCTGTGACCTGAGTTTTGAACAAAAGCAGTATGGGAGGAGAAGCTTTTGTTCTGGGAAAACAAATGAGATCTCATAGGACTTTGAGTCAGAAAAGTCTCTGGCAGCCACTACAACCCACGACCCAAGTGATGTAAGAGTGGATCAGGCAGAGGCCATCTTCTCTAATTTAAACAGTGAAAAGGAAATCAATTTTCCTGCCTCTGCTCACAGGGCTTGTGCTCTCAACTCTCCAGAACTCGTCTGAGTCTTCACTCTGGAGGGAAGCAGGACTTGTTTCACTGCATTTGCCCCCACCCATGTTGAGCCAGCCGTTTAGCAGCACCACGCCTCATTGACTGGATGTGTCCTTCCTTTCGAGTAATAAGCCTCTGCTGGAAAGAGCCGGGCTTGTGTGATTTATTTCAGATTACTGCCGCTTGTTGGACAGCAGCTTGCTGACTAGTGCTCCCCAGAGTTTGAGGCATCTCTGAATCCCTGTCTGCACTGCCTCGCCGGCTGGCTGGGAAGCATTAGATGCTCCACTGAGTATGACAGCAGCTCTCTGCAGAGCTGCTGGGAGAGCCTGGGCAGTCTGAGCAGAGCTGCTCTGCCCGCTGTGCTGCCCTCAGAGGCTCTGCAAGCAGCAGGGGAGAGCAGCCCGTGTCTTCTGCTCACTGCCTGGAACAGATTAATTCACAAAATTTCTCCAGGCTTTCACTTCACCCACATAGCCACGGCTGCGAACCTAAAACTGGCAGGGTGGTTTTGGGCACGTAGGAGCATTTTCCTTGCGGGGAGCCCAGTGATCACTGTGGAAGGTGCTCGGGTGCTTCTTGAAACAGAGCAGGTGCATCCCAATTGCCTGATTTTAGAGTGGCTTTTACTCAGAGAACCAAACTGTCAGTGTAGGAGGTCATGAGCCACCCTCTAGACTCCAGCAGGACACTTCTACCTCTGTGAGCCTGCTATGAGTGCACCCCTTTACCTGTGTACCCCAATTTTCTGTGACTGGCCACACCCTGCAGCTGTTACCTCAGAATTTTGTGTGGCACTGGGGTTGGGGCACGGTGTCCATAACACCGTGCCAGGGAACAGCTGGGGAGAGATTCTGCCTGAGGGTTATGGACAAAAGTTTGCTGGGAATAAAAAATATGGACAATAGAGCATTTTGGTTCTAGATGAAAACAGAGGTGAAGGCAGGATATCTCCTAGACCCCCAACATGCAGCTCCATAGAGGCTTCAGCAAGGACTGGATGCACTGCTTGGCTCCTGTGTCCCTGGACTCTGATGCCACAGATCTGTCTGAAGGGATGCCAATCCTGATGTTTTGCATTTGCCTGCAGGAAATCAAGTTTTGGTTAGAGCTGGAGCCAGACTTGCAGGGATGTCAGGAGCTCTGGCCTCTCGTTAATTTGGATTTCTCTGGGAAAAAAAGCCTCTTCTGGTGTCTGTCTCCAGCTCATGAGGGTAAGCAACCAGCCAAGACTCTTCAGGAGGCAAACTGAGCTCTCAGCAAGTTTTACATCCAGGAATGCCCTGTGCCTTTTGCCTGTTCCAATCGCTTTCCTAACTTCATTGTTAGTTATCCCCAGGCCTTCTGTGTGTCTGTCAAATATGAGCAAACCAAAATGAGGACAAATCCATGGAGTCAAGGAAATAGATGGCATTCTAGATTCATCCACTCTCTGCCTCCTGTGAGGCTCCTGAAGTTGGAACTCCCTGGTCCCTGGTGCTGGGACTTTTCCAACCATTTTCCAAGAGCTCTGGGACACACATTTTTGTTTACTCCGTGCTGTCTGGTAGGTGAAACCTGGGTCCCCAACACTGCCTTTACAGAAATCATCTAGGAAGGAACAGGAAAAGGCAGAAACTTTTTCTCTGCTGAGACATCTTAGAACTCACCATGCACTCCAAGGCATTATTCCAAGCACGGAGCCAGTTGCTTAATTTTGTACACAGATTTGTTCTGCTGTTGGGCAGCGAGTTTCGCTGCCTGCTTTGGTTCAGTGCATTCAAAGCATATCCTTCCAAGAGAACTCTAAGTGGATCCTGTGTATTTATTTCAGATCCAATAAAGTTAACCAAAGCAGCTCTCTCCATTGCATTGTGATACACAAGGTAATAAACAGCTGAAACAATTGATTAAATGCCATAGCAAAGCCATTTATAGGGCGCACACTCCAAAGCAGCAGAGGCACATCCTGTTATTAAACACGCTCCACAAGTGGCTTCTCCTCAAAGCTTTTCCAAGCACAAGAGGACAGGTAGGTGAAAGAAATGCCCCTCTGTGCTTGGAGGGACAGCTTTCAAGCTGGCTCTGCTGGAAAGCAACCAGAGGGACACCACAGGGCTGGTGAGAGACAAAGGAAATTCCTCCTGGGAGGCTTTTGAGCTTTGTGAACCTGCTCTGAATCTCAGCGCAGTGGGAGCCGGGCTTAAATGTCCCAGAAAAGACTTCAGGACAGGGGAAGGAGCACAGATCTGCCAGCTGGATTGGGGCTCTGAATATTCTTCTCTTTGAGATCAAATACGCAAGAATCTGGAAAAAAAAGTTGGTTCTCTGGTTTTGTTCTTAGACTTTTATCCCTGCTATGTCATTGAAACTTCATGAAGAGTTCAGAGGACAAAGCCCTGCAGGGAAGGGTGGCTTCAGCCAATACAGAGCTCCAAGTACATGGAGATAAGACCTTAAATTAACTACTAAAATAAAGTGATTTTGTCTTCTCCAGCTTCAAAGAACTTGTGCAGCTCCCCTGCCCCTAACCTTCCCCACCTTCTTCTCTTACTAACCTAGTCCAGGGACATGTGACAAGCACAACTTGGATTTTAAATTTGTAGAAAAATCAGGATTTTTCATGGCAGCGAGAACAGCTGGCTGTGACCAGCTCCCCTTTCCAAACACGTGCCCCATGCTGGCAGCACTCGAGGAGAGGAGCTCAACCCCTCAGACTCGACAATCTCCACCTTCTCACTCTGCCTGAGCTCTGACAATGTGTTCTCCTTCCCTGCTTTAGCTGTTCAACCTTGCATAACAATTCCCTTTGCCCTTCTCTGTGGATACAAGGAAAGATTCCAGCTTCAAGGGAACAGGGACCCCATCGACTGCAGAGACAGGCACAAAAGACAAAGATATTGAGTTCTGTTTTAATTAGCAATGGAGTGGGTGAACCTGTGGGTGGAGAAGAGATTGAGTATAAATGATGGAGAAAGCTGAAAACAAACTAGTTTTGACTGTTTCTCAGAATTTTCTGATCTGAAAGGTCAAAGGCTGAAAATAGGGGTTTTTTGGCCTGTTAAAAATACCAAGATTGTTTTCTTCTGCCAATAGCTTCTTCTATTTATTAAAATTATTTTTCATCTGCTGAGAGGCTTGCCCAAACCCAACATGCATTCTTTAGCTGCAATATTATTAGCCTGGCAGACAAAACAGAGTCAAAACGACTCATTGGAACATAGGGGAAACAAGTTCTATAATAATAATTATTATTATTGTTGGGGTTTTCTTTAATTTACGAAATTTTATTTTGGAGAGAAGGAAGGATCAAAATAGCAAACTAAAAAAAATTCTGCTTTTGGTATTTCCTTCTTTCAGCCCTTCTTACTTACTTAAATGAACAAAAAAGGAGGGATGGAGACATAAGGTGGAAAACAGGGAAAATCTCACTCCTCCAGATGTACATAAAAACCCTAATAAAAGTGTTAGGCAAATGAAAGCATATTCCTTATTTTAAAACTGTGAAACATTAAAAAAAAAATAAAAATCCTAGGCTGCTCTTTTTGGAGAGAGGGTGGAATTTTGCTCTTTTGAGGTTCAGCCTTGGCAAAATATTTAATCAGGGAAAAAAAAAAAAGTGAAATGCATCTGGTTCTTAAATGCTCCTCATTGAGCTGTAGTCAATCCCTTGGTAGCCCAGGTCAAAAGGATCTACTGCATCAATTTATAGGCACCCATCCCAGAATTTCTCCAGTACTGAGCACACTCTGAAAGGCTAAAAATATAGTTCCACATCGTTTTGGTTTAGGAGCAATTAAAGCCCTAATTCTGCATGCTGCCAGCTGATTTCCCATTGCAAGCACCCCTTTGGGAAATCACTGGCTGCTTTGTGGGTTACTTTGTTCATCCTTAGGTGCTTGAATCATATCTTGAGCAAAATTCTCACATGGTATAAATTTATACTAGGACATCCTAGACTAGCTTGAGCTCTTACACGTGGAAGTTATTGACTTCAGGGCCACACATCACCTGGGCAGGTGGCAGGGAATTTCCTGCTGGTGAGTGATGCAGGGTGTCCTCGTGGCTGCATTGGTCTGATTTGTTTCCCTACTCAAAAGAGATGGAAACAGTTGAAATTTTTGTTGAGGTGAAAGGTACTTTCTTATTTTACTTGGATTAGTTTTCTTGTACTCAAGTAAAAAAACTGGTAGAAATCAATGAGGGTTTGGCTCAAAATCAAACGTTTCCCCATTTTGAAACTGGTTTCCTCAAAGAGGTGTTTTTTCTGAGACAACCAGTGAAAGACATAATTATTTTTTTTCAGTGAAGATTTTCCTTGTGAATTTACAACTGTTACCTTAGCTAACTTTGTTCCTTCCTCCACCCTCCTGATTTTGTGGGTTGCAAAAGATAGAAAATATTCAGCAGTGCTTTCCATAAGGCACTAAAGCTCAGAGTATCAGTCAACTCACTGCAAAAGATCCAAAGAGTAGACATATGACTCCCCCTTGTGAGTTATGGGCTGGAAAAAACACTGCTTAATAGCCTGGTGTTTGTGTTCATCAGACCCTTCCCTTCAGGGAGAGCACTAAAGGATGCAAGCAATGGTTGCATTTTGTGATCTGATCAGATTCCTTCCCTTTATCAGATAAAAGTGATGTATTTATCGGGTTATTTTGAAGTAAAAAATAACTAATTGAATCCTCTCATGAACTTGAAGTCCAAAAGGCAGAGAAATGTCACTTTCTGCATTAGGACAAACAGACAAAGAAGAGAAAATGAGGTTAGCCCTGGGGGTGCTCCCTCCTGCCAGGCTGGCTCTGCTGGCAGGCAAAGCACGGTGCCACCCAGGGAACACCATGTGCCAGCCACATTTTGTCACTGGCAGGTTCAACACCAATGTCCCTCCAGTGGTTTAAGGCACCTGAGTCCCACTTTAGTCCAGGAGTTTGTGCTCAGCCATCCCTGTGGCATTCCATGGTCCAAGGTCACCTCACCATGGCCTTGAAATACTCAAATGTATTAAACTGTCTTAGCATCTCTGGTCCAATGAATCCTAAATTCTCCTTTGCACAATAATTTAACTTCACCAGAGACCGAGTCCTGGGTTCCTGCCTGCATGCCCATCTGCATTCCTATTTCTCCATCCTGGAAACAGTCTGGGGCAGTTCCTGGGACCTGGAAAGCACCAGATCAGAGGAAACAGTCAAATTTAACCCAAATTTCCTGCTTTCAGAGTGAATACACTGACTCGTGGGCTACAATTTTAACAGAGCAGTCACATCTCCCACGCTGTGAAGAGCAGGTCACAACCCAGGGCACGTCAGCTCCAGAGAATGTCAGGATTCCATGTGTCTCCTCTCAGCCACCTCCTCACAAGGCTCCACTCCACCGTGCCAGCTCCAAGGTTCTCCCTCTCTCCAGACCCTGTATGAGGAGTATGGGCTTGCACTGGGTGTGAGAGGTTCTGTGGAGGCACCAAAATCCCTGCAGACCTTGGGGCCCTGGTGCTGCTGCCCTGGGGGCTGTGGGAGGGGGTCTGTGCCCGAGACAGATCCACACGGGTGATCTGGGAGAGCATCTGGAAGTGTTGTGTCAGGTGCAGCCCGATGGAGAATTGAACAAGCAGGGTTTGGATGAACATAATGAGTTGCTTGACAGGTAATTTTTGTTCTCTGTTGTGCTATTTCTGCAGTGGCAACTGTCACTGTGAAAACCACCAAGTTTGTTACCATGACATTTGTAATAATTACATCCCACTCTCTGCAGTGAAATGGGGCAGAAATGTCGATTGAAATCCCCAGTTTTCATAGGGCTTGGGCCAGTGACAACTCATTTTTAATTTTCAGAGCCTCGGGAGGGAAAACCACGTAAATACTTCAGGTCTCCTTTGTCTCAGCCTCAACTGAGATACACAAAAAAAAAAAAAAAAAAAAAAAAAAAAAAGACCTGGCACAGACAGAGCAAAGAAAAATTAGGCCTAATTTAACTATGTAGGGAACAACTCATTTGCTAACAGCTGCTACATTATTGCTCACCAGCAGGCAAATGTATAGCCCCACTGCCTTCCCAGCTCTACGTGGAGCCAGCTTCCATGAGATGGAAGGAGGAAGAACAAAGGTGCCATGCCAGGCGTTCATTAGCCATGGTTAAAATCGGAGATTTTCTCTCCACAGCTCAGGATTCCTGGCTCCCTCCCTCCCCGAGGTGGCATTAGCATCTGCGATAACATAATTGCTCTGCAGACGTTCCTCAGCAATGGGTAGGCGATTCTGAGGGAATTGCAAATACAGTGCAAATATGCCCTTAATAAAATGAGTTCAGATAATGGGATCTGAGGTCTACTTCTCTATGCCTCTTCATTTCTAGTGCAGTTCTCTTAATTTCCAAGATTGCCCATTTGCCTCTCTGTCCTAACAGCCTTAAGTAGAACTAATTGCGTGGGTGAGAAAAGGCAGATTTGTACCTAAACACTAAAGAGACATAGGTTTATACTATGCCTTTAATTATAGAAGTCATTAACCGTGCACAAATACAGCCCAGAAAAGAACTTGGCCCCATTGGTCCCTTTAATACCATTAGTCTATACCCCCCAACCATTCCCAGCACTCTCCAATTTTGGTGCAAACCCACTAATAGTAGGAATGTTAAAGAATTATTCTGGTTTTATAGATACACAGACAACTTAAGAGCCCTAGAATTTAAAATACTGCCTTGTGGTGTTAGTCCATAGTCCCACAGCTAAGCCCCGTTTTCCCTACACCTTGCTGTTTTCTATTGTGCTGTTCTGGGCTGGTTCCTCACCGTGTTGCAAACTCCTGGTGGACACAGAGAGCTGTGCTCTCCTTGCTCAGCAGGCAATGGTCACTCGTGATTTCAGTGCCACAGCAATGGCACAGCATTGCTGGGCTGGTGGCACAAGGGAATCTTCCCCAGGGTGCAGCAGACATGGTGTGACAAATTCTGCTGACTACTCTGTGGATTTAGAGGTGATTGTGTGCCTGAGATGCAGCATCCGAAAAAAACAGAATAGCAGCAGTTGATGCCATGATGATTTTTTTTCCTTTTCTTTTATACCCCTTTTATATACCTTTTCTATATTCTTAGTGCTTCTAGCTCACGTTCTTAGACCTAATATTTAGTTAAGCCAAGAGGCCGAAGCCCTTGGCAGGCTGGCAGTGAGGGGTCAGAGAGCCCCAGACCCCAAGGGCCTCTCCAGAACACATCCTGTACCCTGAGCTGGGCCCAGCCAGGGGAAGGTTCCTGGGCCGGGGTTCCCTGGAGCCTCTCCCTGGGGAATCTTTGCTGGATGTGCTCATTTGTGAGGCCCAGGATGTGATCCCGAGTGCCCGTGGGTGGCATTCCGTGTGCTCTGGGGCATTGCCCCTGGCTGGGCTGCACCTGAGGGGCTGCAATAAATACCCAGGGAAAAACACCTTTTTCCCCTCTAACCGTGTTTGGCTCTTCATTTTAAGACCAGGAAAAGGCATCAGCAGGACCATGTTCCCAGTGGATGGAATTGATGCACTGGGCAGCCCGGAGTGAGGGCTGGAGGGAGGGAATAGTCTGAGGCCAACCAGCGTGGGGACTGGTGTAGAGCAAGTGCAAATCTCAGAAACCCCACGCAGGCCTGGGTGCCAGGATTGTGTAAGTGAATACTCTACTATCCTTGCAACCCGAAGTGACAAGGAATCTTACATAACTTCCTTGCTGTCATGCTATACTTAGATTTTGAATATGGTTAACAGCTTCGCTTAATACCAGATGTCCTACTATTGTCAGCCTCCATTAAAATTGTGGTGATATTTCCTGTTGATTATCAGCAGCAAAACTGCTGAGATAAGGAATCTTCCTTGCTGGAGGACAGGTGGAAAGGAAATCCTGCCAATCTGCCACTGGGGAAAAAAATACAGAACTTTTCTCTTTTCTTTTTCATTATATATGTATTTAACATAGCCTGGAGACCAAATCAAGTTTTTCCTTAACTCACAAGGAGAAAGTGTCCTAAGACAGCAGCCTACAAGAGGTAAAAAAAAAAAAAGCTGTTGACACTGATAGGGAGAAACTGTGAAGAGGTAAAATGGTTGAAAATACCACACGGCACTTCATCAGTCAGGACTGTCTTATGCTGTTATAAACAGATGTAACTGAATGATGCATTTTCTTTTAGGGCTCAAAAAAGCTGGGGTATTGCTGCCAGTAATTACCTATAAAAATTATATACTCCAAAATTACTTTCAGGCTTGTTCTAGGAGGGAGAAAGTCGTCTGTCCCCATTTGCCATGTGCCACTTGACAAATGTCTCTCCTGTACACAAACTCTTGAAGTCAGTCGATGTTTGGAAGTATCTCCTTTTAAGAAAACTTGCTGATTGAGTCAGCAGGGCAGAGGAGATGGGAAGAGGGCAGAGGAGATGAGAAGAGGGA
>VZRO01007381.1:2155198-2263880 GCA_013397915.1 Daphoenositta chrysoptera | reverse complement strand
GAGGAGATGAGAAGGGGGCAGAGGAGATTAGAAGAGGGATGAGGAGATGGGAAGAGGGCAGAGGAGATGAGAAGGGGGCAGAGGAGATGGGAAGAGGGAAGAGGAGATGAGAAGGGGGCAGAGGAGATGGGAAGAGGGAAGAGGAGATGAGAAGGGGGCAGAGGAGATTAGAAGAGGGATGAGGAGATGGGAAGAGGGCAGAGGAGATGAGAAGGGGGCAGAGGAGATGGGAAGAGGGCAGAGGAGATGGGAAGAGGGCAGAGGAGATGAGAAGAGGGAAGAGAAGATGAGAAGAGGGCAGAGGAGATGAGAAGAGGGCAGAGGAGATGAGAAGGGGGCAGAGGAGGCTGCCCAGGGCCAGAGCACCCCCCTGCTGGTGCTCTCTGAGGAGGGATGCCCTGGCTTTGGCTGGGGCTGCCTGGGAAGCTTCAAAGGCAGCCAGGGAGAACTGCCTCTCTTTTACTCAAAGACAAGCTGTTGATTTTCAGAGGAACTCCCAACAGGGCATACACACACTTACCCCTTTGAAAAAATCAGGTCAAATTGTCTTCTTATTTATTACAAGTTAAAATAAAATACATCCCTTCTTGGTTTCAAAACGCTTTGGGTCACTACAGCTAATTTGGCCTAGAAACCTAGAGATGAAAGGCTTTGCATGCCATTACCAACTCCATCAGGGACTCCCAGAAGCCTCTCCATCCTCACCCTCCACAATCTTTCTTGAATGGAGTTTTCCTAAATCCTGACTCCAAGCAACCACTCCACCCAGAAACGGGGGTGAGACTCAGCTGAAGTGAGCAGGGGCATGTACAACTCAGGCATGGAGCAGACAAAACCAGGAAATTTTGCAGACTGTGGGGCCTTTCTCAAAGACAAATTCTGGGTTTAGGATTAAATTAGGTCCCTGCCTCGTGATGAATTTAACAGCAGCAGTGGAACAGAAAGATCTTGTGTAAAAAAACCCAACAGGCAGGAATCCTGCTTAATTACATTTACCACAGGCCAGTAAATGCCTGTGAAAAACAGATGTGTAAAGAATTACTTCTTTTTAACAACTTCAGTAAATTGTTATAAACTGTACTCACAGCTGTAGATAAGAAAAAACAGTGCTCTGTAATTGGCCCTGGACAGTGCCCAGATCATCCAAAATCCCTTTTCTTGTATTTTTGTTTGCAAATTGCATTTTATAGTAGTGGGAAGACACTCCACCAGGCACAGAAAAATAATTATAATCTCTCTCAGGCAGTTAAAAGAACACGGTGCTGAGTCTTATAACAACCCCTGAGGGACTCGCCCACAGACACACAGCCTGTCATGTCCCATTGCACATGCACTGTGTTTGGGGGAATTCTCCCAGAGAGGTGCTGCTGTCAGGGCTCGAGCAGAGATGCAAATCAGCACTGCCAGGACCTTTCTGTAAGAACTGTCACTCTTAAAACGGGGGGTGTGATGGTAGCTTGTTTCCAAAATTATTATAGTTTACTGCAGATTGGAGTCCTGATATATCCCCCTGCTTCCCAGCTCCAGGAATAAAAGTCTTCATGTCTTTCTGCTTCACTTCTGCTTCGAGACTGTGCAGGTGGCAAAGAAAGTGTGCATGACTGTCTGCGAGTCCTGTCCACATCAGAAGTGATGACTCTTTAGAAACAAGGACCAAATTAGACAGCAGCCTGTTTAAAGCCAGCCTGGAAGAGGTTTCACCTCTGAAGTCACGTAAAGTCCCAATACATTTTTGTTGCATGTGAGTTATACAAAAAAAGGAGAAAAAAGGACCCCTTCTGCTGCAAATGCAGCCTGCAGCATTGAGGAGGTTCCACTGGCACTGGGGACAGTCCTGTGCTCTGATAACAAAGCAGATCCCAGGACAGGCAATGGCGATAGGCTGCCATCCTCCCTGTGCCAGCACTGGGGGCTGGCACAGCTTTCCAGCCATCGGAAGGTTTCACTGCCAGCACAAACCGCAGCCTTTGCACTGCAGGGGCTGGAGGGCAGAATCCTCTTTGTCTGCTCCCCATGCCCAGCCCACAGTGCAACCGCAGCATGAAAAACACTGTTCAGCCCCTCAGCATCTGGATTTTGGGCCCCTCTTCACTCTCCCATCCGTGGTGCTCACCTGGCAAACGGAGCACCTTGGAGGAACCAGCCCCTTTTGGAGCAGGCGTCCAGCACCAGCCACGGCGATGAAAGATGCAGGATCCAGCCCCATTCCTCGGCTGGCTGCTCTGGACCGTGGTGTTTCACACCTCTGATGGCTCCAGCTGCACAGACTCTTGGAAAAGCCTGTGGTGATGCTCCATGCCTGAGGGTACGAGCCTGAAGGGACCACGTCCAGGTGTGGGTCAGGGACAGCCAATTCCATGGCCACGGCCACCCTGTGCCACCGCTGTGGCCGTGGATGGGCTGTGGCAGAGTGGGCACAGTGAGAAGCACCAGCACAAACAGCCTCGATTCACCACCCATTGCCTCACTGAAGATTTGTGACAGACTGAGTGCAACCCGGAGTGGAAACATGAGAAATTCACGCTGGGAAGGTGGGAGGGCAGGCATTTGACTTAATTTGAGGCTGGAGGAGGAAGGGTGTTTACTTAAGTGGTTTTTAATCGCTTGCACTTTCTCTTTTCTCCATAAACAAATCACTGATTAGATGTTTGTCTTGATTGGGTTGTTAATTTAAGTTAAAAGTCCCCAAATTCAGGTTCTTTTGCCCGTGACACCCTGGGGAAAGGGAATGATCTGTTAAGTCTTCATCAACTTCAAAGAACATGACTGTCAGGCTGGGACACACTCTTCAGCGAATTTAGGTGCCAGACTCTACCAATTCTGTTAATAGATTTTTTTACCCCTGAGGTTCACATTTCCTTATGTTCCTGTTTTGTCTGGTTGTTTGTTTGGGGTTTTTTTTCAGAATAATGGCAAGGAGACAACTCCTCCACCTTATCTTCTCCTTGGTACCTGTCAAGTCCTTGCTTTTGAATTTGGAAGTAAATGAGGACTTTTAAAACAATGTACTTTTTCTCTTGTCTTATTCTCAAACTGAGTTCTACACCAATTTAACAGATGCTTTTCTACAAACATCAAATTAATTCAAAAGCCTGCAATTCAAATTCTCAAAACTTGTCCAAGTTGTAAACAGCTTAAAACAGATTGCACAATAGAAATTCTGAGCTGCTCTAAACTGGGATGCTGGCTCCACATATAATTATTAAATTAAAATTCAGGTTCCTCTGTAGACATTAAATCTTCCCTGAATCCTAAAGCTTAAATAGTTCAGCTTTGGAGATGTTTACAAATACTGAAAGTTTTCTGAAGCCTTTGGCTCTGGCTGCCATTTTTCACTAGTAACAAAAATGAGACCAGTATTTAAATTTTTCAGAATTTGGTTTTCAACACCATCATTCAAAATTAATTCGTTTTCCAATGTAATTCAGAGGCTTATTCACAGGCAGGACAAGACCAGCAGTTCAGTCCAGGCTGCATGTACTTGAGATGTCTGGGGAAACAGCTGCTGAAAGAAGATATTTGCCATTAAACCTGGGGTTCAGCGGGAGCCATCCTGCAGCTAAGGGAGAGCAGACCTCCAGAGCTGCAGTCTGTCTGCCCTGCCATTACCTGCCTCTGTTTATCACAGCTCCACAGGCTGAAAATTCCTGAGAGCAGAGCTGCTACAGCCTTGGGGACAAATGGATTCAGAGAGGGGCTGGGAGCTCATCTGGCCGTGGAAAAGCAATCAGCAGCAGGGCTTGGCGGGGATTGCTCTCTGTGGTCAGCAGAAGGCCTTGCCCACAATGAGCTTTGCAGCACACAGCTCCTTCAGGGAGCAGCAGGAGGGAACTTGCTCCATCTGCCAGAAGGATCCTGCTTGCAGCGGGCTGGGGAGGCTTGCACCTAAAGCAGGTGGGCTAATTAGGTGTAATGAGGTGTGTCCATAGCCCGTGGAGGTGTTCTGTGGGATTCTGTGTTAAATCCTCTCAGGAAGCTGGAGCTGTCGCTGGGCTGCGAGGCCCAGCTGATGATCTTTGTACAAAGATCTGCTAAAGCATCAGAGCTGTTTCTATTTCCTCAGCTTTCCTGAGATGTAACCCCCGGCTGGCTGCTTCCTCCTGCTGTGTCCTTCACATCCCACTTCTGCCTTTTCTGCTTGACCACTCAGAGCAACTTTGGTGTCCACGTTCTGGGAAATGGAGAACACGTGGCAAAAGGAAAACCTCGGTGCATCCCCATCTCTGCTTATGCAGAGCCTGACAAATTACTCCTGCAGGGAGATAAAATCTATGCACAGTTCCTGCCATCCATCTCTGAAAAGACTTTCACAGTTCTCAGCACCAAAAGAAATAAATTTAAAAGATCTTTTTCAGCTGTGGAGAACATTGGTCCTATTTTACCTCCTCTCCACTCACCCATCCAGAGCATTGGTGGCCGTGTGGCTGAAGAGCCCACTCTGCCTGAGGGGCGTCCTTACCTAACAAAGTCTGGGTGTGAAAAGAACCCTGAAGTATCTCCAGAAAAGTATAACCCATGATGACAACAAACTGGTTCCTAGAACTTTGACATCTGGAGTATGGACACACTTTTCTGCACTCTCTTCAGAGTAAAGTCACTTAAATTTGGGTAAGTGTTTTGTAAAGGAGAAAATTAACAAATTAACAACATGGTATTGGATAGCCATCACAGCACCTCCCACGTTTTTTAGAAATTAGAAGCTTATTAAAAGTGCTAAATAAAAAACTCAGAGCCAGGATTCTGGAGATTTCAGAATCTATGAAAGCAGAGTAACACATTGCTCAGCTGGCCAGTCAATATTCCTTAACCATTGTTTACACTTGTCACCAAAATACCCTCCTCTGCCTCTTGCTGGAGCCTAGGGGAGAGATATAAGATCTACAGAACTGACAGGAAAATAAGATTTTCAAGAGATTTCAACAGAGGTTTTTACTCACGGCTATTCCTTTCCTTTTGCTAAATGCATGATTTTAGTCTGTCTGTCCCATCCGAAATATTCCTGTTTGACTGACCTTCCTTGGAATGCACTTTTTCATCCAAGTATTGCTGCACTGGTATCTTACTCAAGAAATATTATTGCTAATATGAGGAGGGGTTAACTGGGGAAGAAACCAAAGAGGCATCAGAACCCCCAGGTTCTTCTTTTCCGTGGCAAGGACGGCTCCTTTGCATGAGCTGGCGGCTGCAAACAGCTGCTCAACCCTGATACCGTGTGCTGCTGAAAATGACTGGAGAAAAAGGCATTTCTCCCTCAGCAAGAGAAAGAAATCTTGCAGTTGGCATTTCGTTTTGTTGTGGTTTGGGACGAAATAGTTCTGTAAAAAAGAGCTACTGGCACAGAAAATGGGAAAGGAATTAGTTGTGGGAGCAGCAAAAAACTTTGATTTATTGCAGTGCATTTCAACTTAGACCCATGATAATGAAAGTAGATAGGAAGATAATTTTTGCAAATATATTCTGTCTTCATAAACCCAAAACTTTTAGTTTGCTTTGACAGAACTTGTATGTCCACCCTGGAAATTATGATCCTTAACCCAGGGTTTGGGGTTAGGGAATGGATGAGATGGTGGCAAGTTTGTTTCCAGACCTGGACAACTAAATGCAATCTAAATATTAGTAAAATTCATTCTGTGACTACAAACACAATGAAAATCTTGTTGTTCTACACTATTTGTATTTACAGGGAATGGGGGAAGGAAGGTCATGGCTCTTCACAAGTTCCCTCCCCAATTCCAGCCCCAGCACTGCAGCCCTGTGTGCTCGGGCTGCATCTCCACAGCACACACTGTGGGGTTTTAATCTGTTTTATAGTGATGGCTGTTGTGATTTAGCCTTAGACCTCCTCGGCACAGCAACTGAAACTGTCAGAGATGGCCAGCTTGGTCTGTCTGTGTGGGAGCACAAAACATCAGGGTTTCTGTGTGAAACTGGGGCTCACACACCAGGCTGCAGGTGTGGCAGGAGCTGGAGGTGTTCCCATCCTTTTAGGGAGCTTTTAGGTCACATAAAGCCACAACTTCTACTTGGTGGTGCAATGGTCATTATATGAAAGCCATATAAATATGATCTCTCACCAGCATCCCAAGGAGACAGATTACATAAGATGACTCAAAAATTAAGTGTTTTACACTTTATCTTACTGGTTTTGCTCTATTCTTCCTGTGGCCAGACACCAGAGCAATGCATGAATGAAAAAGGACCACAAAGAAAACCACACAATGCCTTGGGTGACCCCCAAGCCTGATATTTCACAGTGAATTCCTGCCACATTCTGACTTCATCTGAGCTGGGGCAGTGGGGCTGCCATCCTCATCTTCCATCTTTTGCACAGGGTACTGCCACCTCTGCCTCCTCCAGGTAAGAAATGTGAATTAAAGGGGATGTAAATGTTAGTGGGATAGATAACTGCAGGCTGAAGGGTTGTTCATCCCAGCTGTCCCCTCTCCCACCACAAACAGAATTCAAGGCTAGCAAGGTGCACCAGGAGAAATCAGATCCCAAGCAGCCTCTGGCAGCAAAAACCTCTGGAGTAATGTAAGTGCTCCATTGCCCCCCTGACCACCCAGCTGCTGTGCTCTGCCTGGGAAAAGCACATTTCCTAAGAGCTAGTGAGAGCTGGGGCACCAGCGACTCCCACCAGCCTCAGAGGACATCCACAGGAACAAATTTTGGTCATTGCTAGAGAGGAAATGCCAGTGAAATGCACAGAGGGCATCGTCCTTGTGGCAAACCAAGAGGTCCACTGGGCATCCTTCCTCAGAAACCTCATCCCTCTGTATCCAGCATGGTTGTCCTGCTGCTCTCTGCATTCCTCACTTACAATTTCCTTGCTTCCAGAGGTTGCTGCTGTTTGATGTGTTTTATCTCAGATGTGCCTTTGATGTATTTCGGAGCAAACAGAAGCACAGAAGGGGCCAGAGGATGACTAAGATTGGGCAAACCCAGAGGAACTTGGCTGTATTTGATAACTGTTCAAACTATTTATTTTGGATTCAAAAAAAAACCCCAGATTGAGTTCAGAGACCTTTCCCCTGTATTTTAAACCAGGATTTTTTTTCTCCCAAAGAGTCAATTTTTCCTTTTGTCATTGAGGAAATATATTATCCTATCTAAAAGGAGGCTTGCAGGCTGATGCTAAAATGTGCTTTCTCTGTAAAATGTAGACTTTTCTTCCTTTTCCTTTCTATATTAAGTCTTCCTGCTGAAACATTCTTGGATGTTTCCACTCTCTCCAGTTATTTTCTTCCTTTTTCCTTCCCCTTTCTCTTCACCTCCCTTCACACACACCAAGCACTGTGCAAACTCTGTAATGAGCATGAGCAGACTGTCCACTCAAGAACTGTTATCTGGGTGTGTGGTTGTCTGGAAAATACATCCCCTTTCTCCTGGCAAAATAGAGAAGCCATGTTACCATCGCTATCAGGAAAAATATAAGACATGATCACTTTCACAAATTATAGTAGGAGGGTAGAAAAAGGGTCCACGTTTTTTTGATGTGTTCTCAATTGAAGTATTTCATTTTTAACCTAAGCACAAATTAATTGTAGCTGCTTTAGAGAGTTTAGAGCTTCTCTTTGCTACCTACTTGGGGAGTTGAGACAATACAATACAGTAAGGAGAAGAAAGAAAAGGAACAAAAAGTTCACTTCTTTAAGACAAATTAAAAAAGACCAACTTGTCAGACTACAGAGAAATCCTCTTTTGGACCCTGAGCTTAGTGATCCGTGGGATCCAGCACATGTGAGAAGACTCAGCACCATCTGCCCTCCCAGCCTTGTTTGGTATCACACTGACAGAAAACCTGACTTTTCTGTCCCCTCTGCTGCAAGGTGAGGAGCTGCTCCCTGACAACTGCACACCAAAGAACAGAAATCCCCTGAGATCCCTGCAGGCAGCAGAGGCACAGAGCAGCTGATGCAGCCATAAATCCACAGCAGAATTACAGCCCCTTTTTTTGTTGGTGGATACTCTCTGTTCATCCCAGTGCTACAGGTATGTTCCTGGCAGCTGGAGGAGAGCAAGAAATCACCCAAACCTTCAGGTTATCCATCTTCACTTGCTTAGGTGCACCAAGACATCCGAACAACTTAAGATGAATTAGCTGAAGGTTTGAAGTGAAAGCATATTAGTTAAACTGCATTAAACTCCCATGAAGATGCTCTTACTTTCTGCCTCCTGTAATCAGTTTAAATGATATATTAAGAAGCATTACTACTAATTACTCTGAAAATTATGTGACCTGGAAATCAAAGCCACTTCATGTTCTTGGATATGAAGATATTCATCTGAATTTAATTAATTTATTTCTTTTAAAGCTTTCATTTATTCCCATTTCAGTGTTGCTTCTTCAAAGCTGTATCTCTGAAGTGTGATGCATCCAAACAATTTCACAGTGCTCCTGCATTTTGGTTATTGGAATAAGTTTAAGGAGAAGGGGGAAAACTAAAGAGGTGAGAGATGTGTTTAGCAACACAGTCAAAGGAGTTACTTGTTGAAAGAAAACTGGGCACGCCTGAGTGTAACAGACAAAAGATCCACGGAAATTATTGGACCAGATGTATTTATCTGGAACCATTGTGGGTTTTTTGGATGACGTGGGTTTATTCTACTGCTTGTCTACCACGTGGGGAGAGTTGGTAATGCTGGTGCAAGGCATGGTTGAAGGCTCTGCAAATTTCTGCCTTCTGTCCCACCAGAGTCACAGCTGTGACCAGCAGAAGCAGAAATCAGCCCATTCCAGGCCTGGAACATGATCCTTGTGAATGAACTGTGACACTTCTGGGTATTCCACTTGTGGGAACACTTCAGCTCTGCCAGACCATGCACTGGAGACAAGAGAAAATCCAAGCCCAGGCTGCAAAGATAGGATCTCCCAGAATGAGATAAAGGACATGTGGAGAGAGATGTCAAAATGAGAATGGCCCTCAGAGACTCCTGTTATCTTCCTGTTTGTCCTCAGCAGTTTAAGAAGGTACCAAATCTATATCTTTAATAATGTTTTGAAAATAAAACTGGGAAAATAATGGAAAACTTCAGGAACTATTTGCTTGGATATTTAAATGAGCTCAGTCCAGCTATATCCACCCTCTCATCTGTTAGCTCTCTGCAAACACTCTAACAATGAGTTTTGCTGGCGGGATTGTTTGTAGAGAGCTAATTTCAGAGTGGCACACATATTTGCAAATACCCACTTGTAAGTTTGCTTATGCATGTATCTGTCATAGAAATATTTGCATATTGATCCAAATAAAGAGATAGGAAAATACTGTGCGACTTGCCTGTCCAGCCAAAACTAATGAACCCGAGGCTCATTGTTAGTAAAGGATTTTAACATCATATAGAAATCTGTGGTGAATAAGAATGAATATGATTTGTTTTGAGCATATTAAACGTGCTGTTGAAGGCAGTTGGAGGCTGTCTGTCCCCTCCAGTCAGGTGCCTGGAGCACTGGGGACATTTGGGTCTGTCATCAGTTATTCTGCAAGCAGCAAGGCTGAACACTGGACACGTTGTTGATTGTGGATTATTCCCCTAATGCTTCTCAAAAATGAATAATTTTAACAGACGTAAGAAGGGGAAGGGAGGGGGAGCAGTGAGTAATAACTTGAATGAAATGGATCGTCAATATTTATTTGCATGAGAGATTGGATATGGAAATCTGCCAGCGTCTCTGATGGTGCTTGTGCTGTGGCACTGCAAAGAGCTACCCATAAACCTCCTCATTTAGTGAGCATTAATTATCCATCGTTCTGATTAATTGTGATGGGAAAGAGGGGCATGAAATTCAATGACAGAACCCCCTTCCCCTCAGGATTCTCTCAGTGTAAAGTCGGGGCTGCAGGACCAAAACGGATAAAATGGTTTGGTTGATTTCACCTTGCTTATATTTTTGAAACAATCAAGGAACTCGAAAGCACAAGAGAAATATGAGGGAGAGGGATATTACTTGAAGTACTGCAGGAAAAAAAGTGAGAGAATTTAATAACATTCTAACAGACTGAAAAAGATTACATAAATACCTGAGAATTTAATATGTAAGTATCTGTTACATGCAACACTCTGGGTGCCAGAATAAGAAAGTTCATGATCTAATTGCCAGAAAGAGGGAGAAGTGCAAAGTGAAGGCTCCCTCTTTCCCCTTTTCTTAATTTCTTTCTATCAGCTCGTCTTATTAATCTTGTGGGGACTCAATGGCACAGCTGGAGGAACCTCCTCTCTCGTCCCCTATTTGTAAATACAGGATTTAAATACTGCCATTGCACTAAGAGAACAGCACTATTCAATTGAATTACTTCCTTAGCCAACAAAACAATAATTAAGTTAATCTTTTCACCCAGAGAATCAATGTTGAAGATACCCAAATACATCTTTTATTTTTGGCAGAACATGTTTCTGTTAGAAACTTCTGTTTTAATGAAATTGTACATTTATACACTCCTGTGTTGATTTTTACTAGATTTTCCCAGGGAAAAATAAAGAACTTTGGCACTTTGACAATGTCAAAATATTCAATTTGATTTCATATGAATATTTTGATCTTTGGGAATTTGAAATGACATTTCATTTTGCTAATACATTGTATATTATCAATCAGGAGATAATTACAACACCAAAATTAAATAAAAATCGAAGAGACAGTTTAATTTTTGTTGCAAGAGAACATTTTGATAGCCCCACTGCAATATTTTTTCCTGTTTCAGGGAATGTTCTGAAGTCTTCATTTCCCTGAGATTGTCCAAGTTCTGCTGGGATGATGCAATGTTCCTCAGAGAGACACAACTTATTTCATGCACATGATGCAGCTCAGGTGCAAGACAAGCCAGTTCACACATGTCAGTAAAAAGTACCCATGACAAAGAGCAGCAGCACCTGCTTCTGCCCCAGAATTTGGGCTTTGAAGGCTGGAGGTGTTTCAGTGACTCCTGGAAGGACACCAGCATTTGGTTCCAGACCTGCTGGGATGTAACTACAGCCTTATTCAGAGAAAGAGACTCTGGAGTCACCGGGGCTTTGTGAGTCTTCTCTTCCCATCCTGTGTCCTGCTGCCTTTGAGACCTTCCCAGTGATTTATGAGCAGAGGAGCAGCCCCTGGGTCTCTGCAGACCGTGCTGCTTTCACAGCAATCAGTTCTGCAACGTGCTGTGTCTGAAACTGAACTTCCGTGGATCAGATGCATCTTCTGTATTGCACGAATTTCAGCTTGAAGGGGAGCTTATTCTAAGAAGAGAACACTTGGAGTATGCCCTGGGTTTGTTAAATGCATGGTCTGGTTCTGCTCCACAAGGTGAGAGGCACTGCTCTGAACTGTTACTGCACTAGGCAAGCATCACGGCTGAAGTATTTGTTCCTGCATCTATTCTTAAATAAATCTCCATGTTGTGGCAGAGCAGAGAATGCCAGACAGTTAAAATCATTATTTTATCATTTGGCAAAAGCACAAAGTTGAAAGGGAATGAATCCAAAACCATCTTATTTTAAAATCCAAATTAATTTTGCAAGTAATCTGGGGTCTTCATTTATTCAATACCGATTCAGTACACAAATAGTGTGTATGTGTTTATGTATCAGCTAGAAATTGGACAAGAACCAGCAATAACATGTTTTTTATAACCCACCCCAAATTTTAAAGCTGTTAAACACCAGTGCAGTGTCCATTTCGATAGCCATGGTAACGTCTAACTCTGACTGCTGATCCTCAGCAGCAGATCTGGGCGCCTTCCATTGCAGAAGGCAGGGACGAATTCAGGATGAACACAATGGACCCTTTCCTGTTCTCTCTGCCTGCCTTATTTATCCTTAAACCACCTGACTTTTGTCTCTGAAGCCGAAATTTCAGGCTAACAAAGGCCACTGTAAAAACTCTCTGGAGTTCTGTCCGTGTGGATCCCATGTGTGTGTGCGTGGGGACAGATGCAGAACGGACAGAATTCACCAGACTCAGCAATCCTTAGCATTAACCATGTCTAATTGGAAACATTTCATTCATCTTTGATCTTAATAGCTTTTTGAAGGTAGCCTGCTGTCAGAGCATGGGCTTTAGGTCCAGGATTGAGTAGGATAAATCTGTGTCTCAGCAGCCTTTGATTTTTAATGTCTCTGACTTAATAAAAGCACCCCCATCCACCCACTTCCTTGTTTTGCTCTAGCCCCAGTGTTCCTCTTGAATCCCAGCAACTTAAGAAGAATGAAAGCTGCAAAGAAGAGGGGAAGGAGAATGTGTGTTTTAAATTAAAAGTGTCCATAAGCATTAAAATCTTAATTAAAAAAAAAAGTCCCAGAGCTATAATTCTGAGATCAGTGTAGTAAATGAAATGCAGAATTTCAAATATTAAAATACTCTCTTCCTATTTTCCTCATTCTAACAATAGTCAAGTGTACTGAAAGTCTACAGGGATGTCCATCTGTAAAAAGAATTATGCAGCCTCCCGGTGGAAACTTATTATTTAGAAAATCTGGATTCAACTGCTCATCTGTTTTCTTAGACACTATTACAAGTAACTCAGCTGGAGTCATCACTGTGTTGGAACTGATGGGATGTGCCTGATTGCAGCATCTTCCATGTGGGATTGGAAGTCTAGGTTCAGTTTACCCACCCGTAGAGAGTTTCTTTTTTTCTTGCTGCAAGATACATCAGGAATGATTTGAAAAGCAAACACAAAACAGCAACAACAGCCATAAAATCCCTCTGAAATCAGACACTTTGATCTAAGTGCCTAGACTGTTAAGAAGATAATCTCCCAGAACAAAGGGAACAAAAGAAATCTTTATGAAATGAAATGCTTGTTTTCCAGAAATGACAAAGGGAGGGAAGGTTGATCTCCCAGCTTCTAGCAAGGATGTCTTTACTCCCGGGGAAATGCTAATTGTCCTAAGGGCTTCTGTAACTCTTTGCTCCTCGATGTGTGTGCTCAGACAGCCTGGTTCAGTAGGTGACTCTTGGTAAATTTGTGTTCTCTACAGGGATCTCATGATTAAGGCAGGTTTCTAGCATTTCATTATTTCAATGCCATCCACATCAGCAGACTCTTGCTCTTTCAGGCCAAAAAAATCCACCAATTTCTAAGCACAGTAAAATTCAGCTGTTAGTTTGTCACCTTGGACTGTCAACAGATGTTACCATTTTTGGTGGGCTGTATAAGAATTATCATTCTGCATTATTATGCTGGAATTAAAAAGGGAGAACTTGGTTTTGTGAATTTTTGGGGAGAAGACAGTATCAGGATTTGTGGCTGGTGGTAAAGGAATGTCTTCTGAGAAATGGAAAAAATAAAATCTTTCTTCAGGGTATGGAGACTGATTATTTTGCAGAGTTTAATATTATTTTACTGAGTTTAATACTATTTTACCCAAGCAGTGAAATGACAAATGAGGAATGCATTGCTCCCATCTCTGCCCTCTCATTTCAAACTCCTTTCTTAGTACTTCTGACAGGATTAAAGACTGGTGCTCTGAAAGAATGTTGGTTGTAGCACCTCCTAATATTTGGTCTTTACTACCTAAAATGGACATCTGGGAGCCTGGAGCACAGGAATAGGAATGCATTTCACAAAACACACATAGATGCCTTAAACCAGGCTAAAAAGGGAAGTTGCTGATAGCAACAGGAAATATAATAGAACCCAGTTTAATATATCACCTTTCAAATTCTGGATATCCCAAAGAGCTTTACAAAGTAATAAGTTAGGAAAAGGTAGCAGTGGCATAGCAACTCCATAAATAAATACTGTGGCTATTATTCAGTTTAGCAATAACTCATGGTTTTTAGACATTAAGAGCTAGATTTAGCCAAGTTTTCCACCAGCCAGCATCCAGGCCTGGGGTCTCTCAGGGAGAATTTCAAGCCTCAGAAGACAGACGCACTAAATAAAGAAATTGCATTTTGCAGAAAGAATATGATCCAAAGAGTTACTGGAGTTGGTAAAAGAATGAGTAGTCTGATATTTGAATCAACTCATGGTTTTGAGAAACAAATGAGTTCTCTGAGGATAATTGGAACTGAAAGATTACATGTGCCTATGAACAGATGGCACCTTGTGGAAGCAGTTACCTCACTGGTCCTTAATGGACCCCTTATTTCAAGAGGTAATGGAGACACTATGTTAGCTTTCATCTCCATGAATAATAATTCTAAATTTAGTCTTGACTGTGTGAAGGCTTGTGGAGTTAATAAATTGCCTGTCAAATCTCCAGTGAGAATGGAAGGCAGAGAGGAGGGAGCGAGGACTGAACTGGGAATGGCCGTGCTGGGCCCTGATGGGGCCCACGCCTTCGTGTCAGGGCACTGAATCCTGGGGCTCACTTTCTGCCCTGGAGCACTGACAAACAAACGCTGCTGTGCCAGTTGTGGGCAGAAAAATACGCCTCTGATACCATCTGCATGAGGTTCAAGCCGTTCGTTGCTGACCTGTCTGTGGTCATATGCAAATGCCTTGGCCTGTCTGAGGGTATCCATCCATCCAGGACAATGCCACGAAGCAGAGAAGTTCTCACCAAAAGCTGCATCAGCCCTGCCTTTCTCCTTTGAGCTGTGCTTAATGGTACATCAAGTTTGTGTCGTCATCGTGACAATTTGCTTCCCGCAGAGTGTAAATTCTCTGCCCCAGAGGCCTGACTGTAGGCTGTGCTCAGAGAACAAGGGCCGTCTGCAGGTTCTCCGGCCTCCTCCTCCTTGGTTGAAGGATCAGGAATTTGTACACCCTTTGTCCACCCTTCCTGCTCTCCCCCAGGCTGAGGGAATCACCCCCTCAGCTTCTCCAAGGCTGATCCATAAACTTGGTGCTGTATGGTCTTAGCACAGCAACGCCAAACACACAAAAGCAAAACTCCAGGAGATTTTCTCCGTGAACAGAAGGAAGCTGCACACAAGCCCCTGTGAGCACGGATGTTTCAGTTTTTGCATCCCTTTAGGGACTAAAATCTAAATAAAGGATAGAGGAACTTTGGAGTTTTTGTGCACCAAGGAGCTGTGTGTGAAGACAAGGCTGGTCCCAGAGGCCTGTGGGTGCATCCCTGTGTCTCACAGAGCTCCACGTCTGTGATGGGTCCCCACAGCGAGCAGAGGCCAGGGGGATCCTGCGGGCTCCCTGCAGGGATGGGGAGATTTGGGGAGCTGAGGGTGCTGATGGGGCTGCTGGAAGATCTCACCAGCAAAAGCAGCGGTGGTGGGTGTTGTGGTGCTGAGCTGGAGAGCTGGATCCGATGGCAGCTATCCTGGAGCACTGGGAAGAGGAGGAGGAGAAGAGCAGAGGGAATGAGGAGGCGAAGGTGGCGGCCACTGTTTTATTGTTACATCTAGGGATTAAAAATAAAATGTACCTCAATCATTGGAGCCACTGCATACCAGCCCTTCAGCTCAACCCTGCCACAACAGTGCAGTGTGCCTTTAAGGGACTCATTTAGAAAGTTTGGGGATTTAAAGAAGCATTTAGAAATCCCAGGGTTTCCTGAGGCAGCAGAAGTCTCCCAGGGCGCCATCATTCATCTCCTCCCCCTAATTGGCTCCTCTGTCAGCTTAGCTTCCTCTGTTTTCCAAATCACCTCCACAATCCCAAGATCACTGGCAAGGTAGGAGCATCACAGAAGGTGTGCTTGTCCCCTTAATTTATGAAAAACAGAATTGTCACTTCTCTGCAACATGATAAGGGAGCTAAGATGCAAGAGGTTAGAAATGAATCGAGGGCATCCCCTGCCTTTTCCAGTCTGCTGCACTGAAGAGCTGGAATCCATTACCCAGCACACCTACAATATCTCACATTCCCACACAGATTAATTTTAGGTTGGTCGGCTCATTGCCTTTACACCTTGTGTGCAAGTGTAAAACTTGATCTACAGTGTTTAAATTTAAACAGTCTGTATTGCCAGTGTCTGCAACGGTGCTGATAGGCAGGGAGGATTGTCAACAAACAGGCACATTACTTTTATTTCCAATCCAAACACAGCATCCTTCCTGATCCCCTCCTCTTAACCCTTCAATATGGTGGTTTTTTTTTTTTTTTTTTTTTTTTAATGGCATGCTGCCAATATCGTGTGGAGATTTGATTTCTATTTCAGACTCCAAAAGGGAATTCCTGAGACGCCGGAGAGGAGGATGAATTAAAAACCCACAGGTGTAGGATGGGGTATATTGAGTTGACTGGAGGTTGATTCTATTTGATGAAAAATCTGGAGGTTTTGTTTCGTTCCAGAATAAATACCAAAGACCTTTTGAATGTGAAAAGCAAACTGAATGGAGCTGCTGTGGGTAGGTTTGAACTGGAAGCCATGGGCTGGTGCCCCATCTGGAAAAAGGATGTGTCAACCCAGACAGCTCTAAATCAGTGACTACAGCTCCTGTAATTGCAGACCTGAGCCTGAGCTCTTTGAGTATAAACTGCTTTGGATCCAAGTTCTTCCCTTGGGGCAGGGGTTCACTGCAAGCCAAGGGCAGCCCCAGGGAGGCAGGGCCAGCTGCCCCCCAGCTGCAGAGGGGCACTGGAGTGTGCCAGGCTGAACAGCAGAGTGTGGCTGTGTCCTGGAAGCTGGACAGACCTACAAGTGTTTTATTTTGCACTAGATTTGCACACAAGGACTGCATCATCTGGAGGCTTTTATCCAGTTTGTTTTTTTCATCCTGTCTGAGTGAAAATCCGCTTAAAGCCACAAAAATCATGTATTCCAGCTAGGGAAAACAGGTCCTTGTGCCTTGTGCACTGCACTTACTCTCCCAGGCTCCAATACAGGGCACCGAAAAGCAAAGCAGAGCATCCAAGCCTCAAGCCCTTCACGGTGGGGCAGGACATCAATGAAAGAAAGAAATTCTTATTTCTTCTTCTTACCCAGCTGCAAGGCAGACTGAGACTTTCGTCCTGGGGGTATTTCATGACAGACTCATCTGTGAGCTGCCCGAAATGCACATCTCAGCTGCTCTTGTGGGACCTGCAAGTCACCACGTGAGAAGGTCTCCTGGCTCTGGGTGTTGCAAGACAAGGGGCATGCAGGTCTGTAGACACTGCTGTCACAGCAGTTTACTGCAGCAACAGCTAAATTAGTTTTCAACTAACTGGTCTGGGATTTAGTAGGAGAGAGCAATTAAGGCAGGAAGGAGTTTAGCAGAGTAAATGATCTCTCTCTACTGCTGCGACCTGACATTACCCCTACCCAAGTTATTAAAAACACAGCAACCCCTCGGAGTCCCCCAGGCCTTCCCAGACACCTGCAGTACATCTGTTCCTCAAACTCAGGAATGCCTACATGAACAGAGCTCTGGTTCCCAGCAGCAGCACAGACAAACGCCTTGCTTTGCTTGCCGTGCACAACGGAGGGCAGTGGACTTTATCTCCTGAGCAAGTTTTCCATCATCTCTCCTTGCCCGCCCCTGCTGCTGTGCCTGCTAATGCCTGTGATCATTAGCCATGGAAATGGCACCCATTTGTCTCCTTCTCCACAGTGCCCAAAGTGCACTTGGACTCCAGCCAAGGGGAGCAGCAATTCCAGGGACACGCAGCACTGCCTTAAGAGTGCATTCACGAGTGCATGTTAATGCAATTACGAGCCCAAATGAAGCTTGTTTCCCCCTCACAAAGAGTTTCAGCCCTGCCATCCTAAATCAGCAGTCCAGTAATTTTTGATGAAACAAAGGGCTTCTTTAATAGGAAGATGCAGTTTTATATCTTTTATTATTCTGTTCCTTCACTTGCATGTGTGGTGCTAAATGTCTTCAAACAGCCATTTAGCCACCCACAGAGAGAAAGTAGGTTTACAAATTTCCTTGTTGCATAGTTTTGCTATGTCTGCTCCCTAGAGTATTGCCATTTTGTTTGTTTTCCTGCTTGGAGAAATGGATGGATCCAATTTGCAACCCCAACAAAACTGAATAGAAGTTAATTCCCCCCTTGCCCTCCTGTTTTTACAGTCTGGTTTGGTGAAGATAAAAAAATAATAATAATAAAAAAATCAATGAGAATCAGAAGATACAGTGTACAGCGGAAAAATGCCAGAGGATTCCTTTTATTGCAAGAGTAAACCTGGAAAGGAGGATATATTTCTTGTGAATAAAGGAAAATAAATGAGAATGACAAGAGCAATGAAATGTCTGTGTAACATGACCATAAGGAAAGACTCAATAAGCTGGGATTTTTGACCTGAAGAAGAGATACAGAGGCACATCACAACAGAAGTTATCCTTTCAAGAGTCAGGGAGCATTCTCCCAATATCCACACCAGGAACAACTGGAATTGATGGGCTAACACTGGAGCAAGGCAGATTTAAGACAGAGATCAGGAGAACAGGGACTGCCGAGGTGAAGACAGCAGTGCCAGAAGCCTGAGGACCACCCTGGGGAAGGCACAGAGACCCCACCACGGACACAAGCTCAGACATTTGCCAGGCACGGGAGTGATCTCATGTTGGGCTGGGGGAAACTCCTAATGTTATCCTCCTGATTTTGTAAAAATCTCTTACTAAATGATTTCTTTTTTGTCTCCCTGAGGGAAAGAAGCAGCTGGGAGGGTGCCTGTGCTCCACAGATGCAGCTACACCCTCCTTCACAGACCTCTCCCCATGCCGCCCTCTCTGCCCGTGCCCTGACACTCTGTCTCTGCCATTCATCATCCAGAGTTAAAAATTCAAGGGCTGGTTTTGATTATCTTATTACCATGGTGACCAGGATGTCTCTCATGCCCATCTGCGCATGGCAGGATGCTGCAAACCTTTACTTCAGTGTGAGGCAGGAGAATTGTTCTGTTTTCCTCCTCACAACTCAGAGCCACCTCTGTGCAGGGGCTGCTGATGCTGCACAATGCAGTTATCTATTAAACACCAGGTTTTTAGGGAGCACCAGAGGGTCAGGATCTGCAGGGATGGCTTTCGTTTACCAGATGGAAAAAGATTTCAGTTTGAACAAATGTTTCCTAGTACCCCAAAGAGCGGCAAACCCGAAGGAAAATCTCTGTATTTAGGGTACTGCAAAGGAGAATAGGTTGTCATGTATGGAAACATGTAACCCCAAATAGGGCTAAGGCAAAGAGGTTTGTTAAAGTAAAGCAGAAATCAAAAAATATAACTTAAAAAAGAAAAAAAGGATGAAAGAAATACTAAAGAAAAATAATCCAGATGGGAGTAAGATCTGGGAAATGGGTAGGACTTGGGAAACAGCCTCCAAGCAGAGCTCAGAGCAAAGGCTTTAAGATCTGGCTTTCTCCATTTCGTTATTGTTAATGGAATCTCCCATGTCCAAATTAAAGACTAATTTAAGTCTTACTTAAATATGCCTTGAGTCATTTCTGTGCATTTAAGTCTTAGTTAATCTTCCTTAACTCTTTTTGTCACTTCCTTTGAAAGGAAGATGAGTGTAATTAAAGGAACTGTCAACTTTATTCTAGTGTTAAGAATTTTTGTGGTATCTTTGAAAGGTTTGGTCATTACTGCAGACTAAAATCTAGTAGATTAAATGTTGCTGTGTCTTAAGGACATGTCAGTCCACCACTTGGAATGCTTTCATTGTGCTCAAGTACAACGTTTGGACTGGCTTCAAGGCTTTGTTATGATAAGGAATACTAAGATTTTAATTATAGCTGCATTCAGGAAAGATTTTTATTTAAAACATCCTAATTTTTTTCACTCTTCCAGACCAAACCACGACAAATAGACACTTCCTTCAAATGGTTTCACCTTGGATAACACTGGCTCCTTCTCCAAAGAACGAGGATGGCTGTTCTTGTGTGGACAGGGACGCACATAGGAACATTCTCCTTTTCTGAGGTAACACCACTGAGATTTATGCTGCTTATGCTGCAGGTGAATCCATCCAACCAGCAGTCTGTGGGAGTGATTCAGGAGGTGAGAGCAGCCCTCAGGTTTGCAGTAATCCATCCCCAAACAGGGGCACGGAGCCTCACAGGGAAGCGCAGCCCAGCCCTGAATCTGCCTCGACAGTTTGGGTGCTGCGGAGGGGCTGAGGTCTGGGTCCTCAACCCCCCTCATCCCTCACATCAGAAAACTGTCAGATTTATGTTGGGGGGTTGAAATTGTGGCTTCTCCAGTGCTCTCTGGAAGGCTGCTGGCTCTGCTGCAGTGTCTGCAGTGTCATCGTGCCATGCAGACCCCAAAGGGCAGAAGGGCATTTTCATGGGCAAGTAGGTGCCAGTCTAAGCAAGACGTTTCAATAGATGCAGATGGAAAAAGAAAACTTCCTTTTTCCAACAGCAGCTTGTTTCACCCAGCTCCACAGGAGAATTTCAGCAGGAGAGAGAAACAAGGCAGTGTTGGGAAGAAATTCATGGAGATCAGTGCAAAAGGCACAGAAGAAAACTGATGTTACTGACCACCTGATGGGGAATTTGCTCCCACAAACTGCCTTCAAAGCCTGGGAAGTGGCCATAGCTGCATTCCCAGGCCCCTGTTGTCCTGCTCACAAAGGCAATGGGGAATAAATCCCTCCTCAGGGATGCCCTTTCCTTTCTTGTGGGCTCATTTTTGTCTCCATCACCTGGTAACATTTGTCATTTCCAGCTTTAGCCAAGTAAATTTCAATCCTCTCTTGTTTACTTTTGATTGCTTTGTCTTTAATGTAGCATACAAGGATTTTATGTGCTTCTGTTTCATCAATGTAATTCTTTTGTTGCTATGGCAATCAGCTTCAATTTTCTTTCGTTCTGGCAATTGTATTTTTATAGTCTCCTGCTCTCAAAGAGATAAGCTGCCTTGTATATCACACAGACATGAAGTATTTTCTCTATATAGACACAGCCAACCTTTGCTTTAAGACTCTGTTGCTGTTATTTGTGAGAGCAGTTTACTCTTGCTGATGATGACATTTTTATTCCTTTCTGTGGGGTCTGTTTCAAATAGGAGGTTTGCTCAAAAGTACTCATCTGTTCTGCTGAGGAAATGGTGTAAGAGGTGCACTCCTACAGGCATTTGGAGGTTCTGGACAGAACACATTTAAGCCGTGGACCTGACAACAGAGATGAGCACAGTGGTTTCAGCAGATCAAGAACCACCATAAATTAGAGCTGATTCATTTAATATGTTGAGAATAACAGCAGGGGAAAAAAATAGTCTTGGGGAGAAAAATAGTCTTGAGGAAAATAATTCCTCACATTTAGCAATATATCTGAAAGCTGAATTTAAAAAAATATCATAGAAAAATATTTTTGGGCACTCCATCACGTCGGGTCACAGAAAGAAACAATTCCTCAGGGGTTCCAGGCTGTGCCTTGCCATGGATAACAAGGAGTGATGACAGGGGTGCTGCTGGACAAACCCTGCCATGGGAAGAAGCCAGCCCCAAGGCCAGACAAGTCCAGCACCACTGCATGGTCCCAGTCCCCTCCATGTCATTAGATAACCTGCTGTCATTAACTCTTGAAATCCACCTTGAAATAATACCTGAATATCTGAATTTTCTGAAGTTAAATAGGTAAAGCAAAAGCTGTGGACACATGCAAAGCAAAACAAGGAATCAATTCTCCACTTCCCATGGGCAGGCAGGTGTTCAGAATTCCCAGGAAAGCTGGGCTCCACCACATGGAACTGTAACTTGGGAAGACAAAAGCCATCACTCTGAATGTCCTCCCTTTTCTGCTTTTCCCCCCAGCTTTATCTCTTGAGCATGGCACCACATGGCCTGGGATATCCTGGGCTCAGCTGGGCTCAGCTGTCCTGGCTGTGTCCCCTCCCAGCTCCCCATGCACCCCCAGCCTCCTGAACCGTGGGGTGAGGAGCAGAAAAGGTCTTGGCTCTGTGCAAGCCCTGCTTGACAGTCATGAAAACATCCCCGAATTATCAACACTGCTTCCAGCACAAATCCAAAACACAGCCCCACACCAGCTACTATGAACAAAATCAACTCCATCCCAACCAAAAGTAGCATTTATTATATAAATATATGTGTACCAAGAACCACTTCCTGTCCTAGGGATAAAGTGGGAGAATCCAAGCACAGCGACCTTAAAAGGTACAGTAAGGTCACAGAGGGAAAATGTTGCAGGGATAGAAATTAAATTGAGATCTCCCATGTCCCAACCATCCCGAGACAAATATACAAATGGCTAATCAGCACATTTTTTTTGCAACCTGCTGATGCATTTGAAAACTGTGCCTATTTTTTTCTCCCCTCAGAAAGCTTGTGCCATTCATTGTTAAGCTCTGGAAATGCTCCATACTAAAGTTATCAAGTCTGTCATCTCTTCAGCACAGTAAAACCAGCCTCCTCACTATCCTCTCTCCCAGGCAGAGGGTGGAAAAGGAGACAGAATTAACAAGGACTCATTCTGCCAACGTGCCGAGATGAGTGTTGAGTTTGTTGGGCCATATGGCTTTGTGATCATCCCTAATGAACATGAGGCAGCACTTAGAGTGGGATGGTGTACAAAGGATCAGAACCTGAGGAATCACACCCCCTTCTCCCTGCAGCTCCCCTGGGGCACGGGGAGGTCCTTCCCCGCTGACAGCCGTGACTCCCACACGCTCCAAACCACTGCAGATCTCCTGGCATGACAAAGTGGGCACGGAAATTGATGCTGGCTGGATTGGTCCCACTCCCAGCAATTCAGAGTGACAGGGGTTTATTATTTGATAAGCAGCGGTCATAATGTGCCAGAAGATGGCTGTTTATTGGAATGAAATCCATTATAAATGACACGGAAGCATTTTTTTTCCCCAACAAAAAAACCCATGCAGCCCAGATGCAGGGAATAAATCCTGCTGTCCCTGGGGAGGAGATTTGCCTCAAACAATCAGGCTCCCCATGATCGCCAGTCAGAAGCAGTTAATGTTCGGGCAGCACTGCTGAGTGTGCCTGCTCCAGGAGAATATTCCACGTTGCTTTGGAAGAGAAGGGGCTGCACCAGATGGCAAACAATTAGAAATGGAGCACTGAGAAGCTGATTGAAGATCTGAGGAGGGAGTATTATTTCATAGGTTTGGCAGATTTAATTTTTTTCTTTAACTACATTTTTGTTCTTTGCAAAGTAGCTGCATTCTTCAACACCCAGGGACAGTGGAGGTGTTGGCCACTTTCTCAGACAGCACCTGAAATAGCTGACATTGGTTAACAGCCAAGAGAACTGGGCACTTTCAGACTGTGAGTTTCACCCCACTCTACGACAGCGACCTGAATCCAACGCTTGTAGATCCCACATGGATTTATGCCGATACTGATTCCAAAACCAGGAACACACTTTCCATGCTGAGAGTACAAAAGTGATGAGGGTCCCATTGCTGATGGTCCCACATGTGGGAGTTTTTAGAGTAATCTCTGTTTGACTCTTCTTGCTGTAGAGCTCTGAGTTAGGTACCTGCAATATTTAGAGAAAGAATTTCTTTGTGCATAAACTGTGTCACAATTTCAATTCCAAGGGATTTGCATATTTCTGGATACTGGACAGCTCAGGAAGGTATCCCAAGTGGAAATGGAGAATCAGAGCTGCAGTGATGGGAGTTATTAGGAAAGGCCACTTTTCTTTCTTTTCAGGAAACTCACAGCCATCACTATCCATTGCTAATTTTCTTCACATGGAATTGAGCAAATGAGTGACCATCATTTCAGTGATGTCCTTTCATTTTAGTGATTCAGTCACAAGTGGCTGAGCTTCCATCTGTTCAAGTGAAAAAATGACAGAAGTCTAAGATACAAACTTACTTCCTACTCCTCCCTCAGCCTATAAGTGGCTCAGTGCTTCAGAAAAGGGAACATTTCATTAGTATTTATTTTCTGCTTAATATAAATTAATGAAAAAAATATGGGAAGACTCACTAACTGGTTCATCATGGCGGTGGTGGGATGCAATATTATCTCATTGTCCTGAAAATGCAGGTAAAACTTACTGCTCACTGGATAATGATTTTGCCTTAGTTCAACCTACCACCAGCTTCTGAACTTGGTAGGAACTTTAATTACTGGTTTCTAATCTTGTTTGAAAGATTGCCTTGTTCTTCTTTTCTTCATTGTTCCCATCACAAATAGCAATTGTCAGGTTTGGAAGTAATTGTTCCAAACAATTAGTTTCTCCTGACGGAAAAACAGTTACCTATGGAAAAAAAAAAAATCTTTGTGAAACTTTTAGAGGAAAAATAATTTTCAAAACCTCTTGATATCTCCCATCCCAAGACTTTTCATCTACACTTCTCCATTGTATTGAAAAAGTGAAGGACAAATTTGAAGTTTCACTTGCTACTGTGCAATTATATTACTCATACTTTGGTTCCAAGTGCATGCACAGTTATATCTCTTTTATGATTTCCTGCTAGGGTCTTTGCTTGGTTTTGGTTTTGTTTCTTCTTAGGGTGGTTTAGGAGACTTTTGTAGTGATAATTACTCAAAGTCAAGTTAAGCTTTCATGCAATCACATTTGTAATATTTTAAGCTTGGTTTGTCTTCCCAGTTATTGCACTACATCGATCTGCGCAAGCCAAGTACAGAGCTTCAGTATTTTTATCTCCCAATTCCCTGTAGAAAAACCTCACATTTTAAAACCATTTCCTCTGGCCTTGGGGAAGTAATGGATTTATAATAGTCTGAGTACAAGCGCACACCATAATTTAATAAGTGTATAAGCACAGCTCAGGCAGGCTGGGGGTGTGGAAGGTACATCCTGACATGTAGCTACCTGCAACAATACAGTGAGAGCAGCGACCACAGACAGCTCATGCAGCAAGCACCAGCTTTTTCTCTGGCCACGGATTGTTGTCAGAGGATCCTGATCTGTTCTACATGAAACTCTTCCCATCCTTACTTTTACAGCAAAACAACTGTTCCCCACAGAATTCCACAGGGACCATAAGCACAACCCAAGAGCCCCTGAACCGGGCTCTGGAGTAGCACAGACCCAGGGATTTGGGGTCCATGCCATACCCAAAATCTATGGCAGGGCCAGCACCTTACTGGGCTCCAGCCTAGAAGAGGGTCACTGTAGTGCAGGTGCTCCAGCCCCAAAGCACAAACATCTCCATAGTCACCAAGGGAGCCACTGAAAGCACCAGATCCAGCAGATCCAGCCCAGTCAAGCAAGGAAAACTCCTTGTGCTGCAAGAGTTTCAGGGATAAAGTGCAGAAGTAACGTCCCAGGAAGGATGGATGACCAAAAAGTCCCATGGAAAAAATTTAAAACTTGAATTTTGAGTCAAAAAATTATAGTTTTTCTTTGCAATGTTTTCTAGCTCTGCTTTCTTTAACCCTTTTTTTAACTTAGTCTAAGTAGAATAGGCATGTTTCCAAAGTGAGTGTTTCTTCATTCAAATTTCCTTGGAGCAAGGGAATCGTGAGACTCTTTCTTGACAAGAAATGTGTCTCCTTCACTGGTATCAGTTCCTCTGAATGTCGTGGTTTGAGATCCAACAGAAATACGTTAAGTGTAATAGCACTAAACTTCAAGGATTAGCTCTCAGTTGGCAGTGAAACATTTTGTTCCTTGGTTAATTCATTCATAATATCAGAATGTCTGAAACAAGAACAGAGAGAAGCATAATTACTTATGGCAATATTTGCTTGAAGTGAGAGTCATTTGTGCTATACAGATTTTTTTCTCCTTCCTTTGCAGTAGAATTTACATTGCGGTAGAAGGAAGAAAGAAGGAAGAAAGTGAAAGAGAGAAGAAAGGCTTTATATATATATGCTGATTGAAGTATTTTCCAGAGAAAAATAGTCAAAAATGCTTTTAAGTAGTTCTTGAAAGAGCAGCAGCTGTATCAGATATCCTATCTCTTAGAAATGACCAGGGGTTTTGCTGTAGTTGGTTTTTTTTTCTGTTTCCTACTGAATTGGAGTTTTCTTGCAATTGCTTTATCCAATCAGTCTTCCTCACTGCCAAGGTTGATATTAAAAATTAGAAAAGGAAGTGCTGATCTGCTCCCTCAGGATTTGATGGAAATTTCTTTTTTCAACCACACACACTCAGCAAAAAGCCTTACACTGGTTTCTGTTTTCATCATTAAAAGCTCTGTGATTCTTCCACTGTAAACTGATTTTTGCCCACATGTAGCACTTCCTCCCCAATGATGCACTGACACTACAGCACCCGCTCAGAGCAGGGAAACAATGACATCTCCCTGTGAGGGTGAGGATAACGGGAGATGGAAGAGCACAGGATCAGCCACAGGGGAAGTCCAGTGGTTACAAAGAAATATCCATCCTGGCTTGCTTTCTTGGGTGGAACACTCGCCTTGGAAAGAAGGAAAATAAACACTGGCCTCACAGCCCTATCAATCAAAAATATATGTATTTCCATGTATATAAATGTCTGTCCACAGAAGGTAAGGAATATCTTGCTGATGTGAACCTTACAAACACCTCCTGTGCTGAAACCCACCCCGGGTCTCTGCCTGGGTGTCTGCAGCCCGTCCCTCGTGAGCAGCGTGGTGGGGGCAGCTGGATTTGGGCTGTACACCATGGGACACATTTGTCCTGCTGCCTCCGCCTGGTCTCTGGGTTTGGAAGGAGCTTTAGGACTTGGGCACACTACAAAATATCCCCCAGCTCCCAACCCTTTCATCTTGCTCTGCATTCGTTGAGAGCTGGAAGGAAAAGATGGAGATTTTGGCGTGGCAGCCAAAGCAAAGGGCATTGTGGGCAGCCAGAAGGGGGGATGTGATCTGTGCTGCTGCTGTGCTTCCTCATTTCTTAGCACTTATTTGCAGCTCCCTGGTATCCAATAATTATTGTCCTGGAACACTTCCAAAGGCACTTTGCTGCGTGTGAAATTCAGCTAGACACATTCTGGATGGCACGGTCTCCTGGCTGGATGAATATCACCCGTCGCATCAGGTCTCTGGCAGAAACTCTGAATTCTTGTTCCTGCAAATCCTCTGAAACTTTGGCTTCAGTTTTGCCACTGAACTTTCCTGCAGGGCAGCTCATTTGTAAGGATATGGAATAAAGCATATTCAGAAAGAAAGAAAAATATATTCACCTATGCCCTGATTTCCAAAATCTCTTAAGCAATAGCTTAGCATTTCCAGGAGGATTTAAATGTGTCTTCAGTGTTGTCCTGTATAAGAACATCTTATATCAAAAAACTGTTCTGGAAACCTTTATGGTAATATTTCTACAGCTTTTATTATTCTTCACAATTGTAAGTCAGAAAAAAAGGGGGAAGGGAGAGGGACCACTGAGACATGGAATTTTATAGTGAAAATATAAATAAATTATATCATCCTGTACAATTAAAAATGTTATTGCTAAATAATAAATAAATACTAAATAATACATTATTTTTTTTTTAAAGGTTAACAGCTGATTTCTGTAGGGAAGCCATGAATTAAACATCATGCAAAACAATTAAACTCTGGGAAATAGGATTTCTGATCGAGTGGTCAACAATTAAAAATGAATGTGTTACTCTGCTCCAGGGAAAAGCAGTAAGATGCCATGCTTTCATGCTATGGGGAACAAACGTACTGCGTGACTCCAGCTGGAAAGTTCTGCAAAACACAAAGCAAATACTCCATGAGTGGCAGAGACTTAATCTGAGACACTGCTACACAAAAGGCACAGGCAGCAGTTGTTGTTTCTGGAGCAGGGACACCACTGAGAGACACTCACTCCTCCCAGCAGCAACCTTCTAAATTCCCCCCCTGCCCTTGCAAATGCAGCTCTTAACAGCGTGGGCACCTTGACAAGCAAATCCCGACTCATGGCCACGACTGTGCTGGGTTTGGCTGGGAATTGGCTGCTGGGAGCCCAACCAAAGCACAGCCTCCCTTCATGGACCAGGGCAACAGCTGGAGACTGCAGCCAGGAGCAGGTCCAGCTACCCCCTTCACAGAGTTCATGTGTTCCCTTGCAGCTGTCCCCGAGCAATGCAGCTCAAACACAGCACTGTGAGCTGCTCTGACGTGCTCCTACAGCTTCTGAATTCGTTTCCATGCAGCAATCCCCTTTCATTTTTACCCTGTCCTGTACCTCCCCAGAAAGACTTGCTGGGCGCCACTCCTATCAAAACAGACTGCAGCTGTTTAAGCCAACCCAAATATCTTCTGATTTGATCATTAATACTTTCATAACTTCATTTCTTCTGGATCCACCCTGGAGAGGTGTTCTGTTCATGAGTTCAGTGCCAACAGCTCACCTGGCTGTGTTGTCCTCTGCCTGCACCCGAGCTGCAGGAAGAGCCAGCAGCCAGTATTGGTTGCCTCCCCATGCCCATTGCTTAGGGAATTGTCTGAATTTTTTACCATGGCCAATGTGCATTTGAACAGATGGTAAATATCTCCATTCCTGCCAACAAGAGTCAAGAGATGCCACTAAAATCCATTTAGAATGGGAAAAAGGAAAAAAAAAATCCAGTTGAGAATTTACTCAGGTCTGTTGCAGGTAAAATCTGTCAGCTAATGGATAGTTTCAAAGTGCTTGTACTGAATGGTTCATCAGAAAGCTTATCTCTGCTTTGGGTGCTGATAGGAAGAACCCCAAAAGGGCACTTTTTGTCATTGATGAACAGGTTGTAGTTATATTCTGAAAGGAATTTGATATATTGTAGAATTTGAAAGAAGTTGCAAGTTGAAGAGTTGAAAAGAAACGCTGCATTTTCTATCTGTTTTATATCAGCAATGCACGCTATTATGGAAATGATTTTAGACTTGGCAGAGTTTTCCAGAGAGAAGCAATCAAGATATAAAACTTCACAATGGTTTGGTTCACACAGCCATTTCTTTCAGCTCAGGCAACCTCATTTCTTTTCCCTCTCTACTCTGTAGGGCTTCATGGTTATCAAATACAAACCAGTGACTGAAAAATGGGTCATAGCTTTACAACACATCCTTTGGAGATGCCAAGAAACTTTTCCAAGATCCTTCACACAGCCATTGCTCGTGGCTTGATTACAGTCACAGATCTGTGCAGAGCTGGCACCCCCAGACATTAAACTTTCATACGAGACAGTGTGAATAGTATATCAAACACATTTTTTCTCCATAGGATAATCTGAAACACTTTAGCTCTCATCTCCCCTCAGCCCTCGCCGCTGCATTGTTTCCACCTTGCTGGTTGTAAAATGGCTGTATTATATTATTCTGTCCTGTTATTTCCCAAGACAGCAATACAGGGTTGGCATAAACAGCCTCACATCAGTGACCAGCTCTTGCCTGTGGTGTTGTGACAACACAACCCAACACAACATCACTTCTTCAGCTGCTTCCTGGCTTCGTGTCCCAGTGATGGGATGGCACCTGGAGTCATCTACCAGCCCTAGTTAGAAAGACACTGATCCCCTCTCTGTCCTCTTTTCCACGTCATGCAAGTATTCCAAAGAAGACTTTAAAGACTGACCCTAAAAAATGTTATCTTTTGCTTTGGCATGAACATGGGGTACCACATTCCCTTAGGTCGCCAGTGTGAAAGACAAATAAAACACCAAGAACTGAAAATCCACCAAGAGCTGGACTTGAACCCATCTCAGTAAGGAAAAACATAAAACAACACTGAAATTCAATTATCCAACTGATTTAGTCCCTTTTATTTTGTTTGAGTATTTGTCGGTTTTTTTGGTTTTTTGTCAGTCAAGGGAGCCTTGCTCACACAGTTGGAGTTTTAATCCTTTTCATGAGGGTGTTGATTGCTAATATAGACATACAGATATAGTTTGTGTGTACAGGTTTATGCAATGTGGGGCTGAAGAACCTATTTGCAAACAACTGGTGAGACAAAATAAAAGACTGCGAACAGACCTGTTTCTGTGAAATGATGAATTGTGTCCTTCTAATGCTGTTAAGGTCTGGGCTATGAGTTTAAGCTGCAGAGTATGAGTTTGGTAGGGCCAGGCTGAAATCAAGGAGTTCTGCAGTACTTCTGTCTTCATTAATGAGCTGATGGATTTCACTATATCCTGGCAACAGTGAGAACAGCACTAGAGATCCCATATTTTGTGCCAGTGAATAATTTGCCTCAAGGTAGGTACAATGTGGAAAGAGCCCTTGTATGTTCTTATCCTTGAATAAACACCAAGCAACATTTTCATCGACTCAAATCTTCTAAGAGGGCTCAGACAGGTTCTAAATTCTTATTCCAACCTTCAATATTGCACTTACCAGCACAGGCAATATTTCTGAACTCATTACATTAAACAACAGACACTCATCACTCCATTGGAAGGATGCTTGAGTGGATTTTGAGCCTGGGCTGGTAGATTTTCATTCCAGTTTCTAGGACCAGATTTATGGTCTCGACAATGAGTGGGTGTAACATTTTTGTCTAGTCATTCACATCCTGTTTTCTCCTGAGTTGAATCTAGCAGATTATGTACTTATCCTGTGACTAACTGTGAGAGCTTGGCTGAAATTTCTCTCCATTGTCCAATTCTTAAGTCATACCTCTCTACTGTACAGTGTAGTTACACACCTGTTACCACATCAGCCATCATTTAGGTCTGGGACAGGCTCTGGGGTCATTTGTATTTTCAATTCAAGATCCAGTGGGATGTGGAAAATCATCTTCCCATGAGTCAGAACTTGGGCCCAGACTACTCTGTAATCAAGTGAAGCTGCCTGGAAGTGGCTTTGAACAGCCCACTCTCAAAGCTGTGTCTTTAACAAGCTGAACCAGACCAATCCACCTCCAGAACAACATCCTTTCCAGCTTTCTTTCAAAACAGGAAGTAATTCTGTAATTTAAATGAGATCAGAAAACTGCTGTCATGGTATCATGGAAATTTCTGATGGGATTGTTTGCTCTGAAATGCACAGACTACACCACGAGCTTCTGCTGCACCAAGGGGTACGAGACTGCTTAGATGGGGTCAGAGAGGTGGGTGTGGAGTCCAAGGACACCAGTAAACCTTGCAAAGATTCAAAAGATGAGTGACAGTCATATAATACTTGGTGAGAAGCGGAGTGCATGAGGTGTTCATGTTTATTTCCCCCAACACAGATTTGGAGTCCTATCAAAGCCAGCTCAGGCAACAAGACTCCTCTCGGTACCCGTGTGTGGTGCCCTTCAGCTCTGCTTCCCCTCGGGCTCTTCTGGACACTTCCCAGTGCTCCCTTCAGAGCCATTTCCAAGCACAGCTACAGAGCCCTTCCTTACACAGCAGGAATGGGATGGAACAAAAGGATTCCTCAACTCTTCTCTTGCAGCCAGACAAAGTCTCAGAGGAGAACAACATGATTATAATGTCTAAACCTTCCAGGGAATAACAAAAAATCCACAGCCTTTTCAACACTTTTATCCCAGCTCAAAGACTGGTGCTCCAAGTCACAGAAATTCTAATGCTGACATCTACCAATGAGGCCAAAAACCTTCTCTTGGCCAATTTTGTTCTCAGCTGAGATGGCCCAAAAACATTCTGGGTGTTATTGTGCAGTGCTGAAATTGAGAATGTCAAAACAAACACAGCTTTTGTGTGAAAGAAATTTATTAATTCAATAGAGTGTTATATCATATTTGCTGAAATGCCCTTCAATTATTGAATTACCATCGTTTTGGTAATGGGAATCCCATATACATTCCAGATCAATAACATACTGAAGGGTGTATGGAGAACACTGGTGTTCTCAGTGTTGAGGCACTATTACTCTTTGAATTTGATCCACTCTTGCATTTTACAGTAGGAAAACAACATATTCCATATGGCAGTGGGTTTACACTTGCACAATTGGAGTAATCAGATGGATCTGCTTTGCTAAAAGCAGAGAGTTAAACAGAACAACTTTTCACTGGCCACCTACATACACACGCCATAATTGTTACATCTCCCCCTCCTCATTTATCCCCAAAAACTCTGCGGGCACCTCAAATGTTCAACCTGCACAGCAGTTTGTGAGCATTTCAACCCACTACTCCAATTAATGCAAATAACACTAATGGAATAAGCCTAATTCTCTCAGGATAAATATCTGGTGCCCAAGACTGTGATTTAAAAGACACAATGTCCATATGCTGATTTTAGCTCTAAATTTCATAATTACACAGCTCCACACCAATTTCAAACCATTTACTAAGCGTGGTTGAGTTTATCATATTCAGTTACCTCCCCCATTGCTGGGGTGCCTTTACAATCAAAGGACAGAAATCTCTTATTTGCAGTTCTTTTCTTCCCAATAGTTTAAGGACCACAGGTGACTCCTTCCTTGAACTCAGCTGTCTAAACATCTTCATGTTCTCTTGTCTCCTGCCTGAAAAATAAGTAAATATCTATTTATTTAACTTGGATAAACAAGCTCATGTATAGGCTAATACAAATATTTCACTGGATATGAATGTTGTATGAATGTGTTTACCATTCTTTTGGTCTCTATATGAGAGAGGGTAGGAACTTTATGAATAAATTCAAGATTAATAGAAAAGATTTTAAAAAGAGGTTGAGAGAGAGAGTTATTTTCTCTCATGTTAAACAGTTCTGTGAGAGTTCTCAGCCCCTGTACAGAGAAGATTTAGATATTCCTGACAGAGGCTGCACCTGCACATAAATGCAACCACTTCTCTGCATGACTGTGTATAATGGATTTTTAGCAGCACTGTAAAATTTCCTTACAGCTCCTAGCCTGTGACCCAGGCTCATTTACAGCTCTATCCTGCCTGCTTTTCCCTTGATTTAAGCCTGCAACAGCCTTCTCTAACAGGCCTGGCTTGTGCCAGGTTAAACGAAAGCTGGCTCACAGCACCTCGCACGAATGCCATCCCCGAAAACACACAGCTCCAACCAGCCCGGCTGCTGGGGACAAATCCCATCCTAGGGAGGCATGGAGCAAAAGCAACAGGAAAAACCTGCCCAGTGCCTCAAGGGCAACACCTCGCCCACCAGCTGTATTTCCCCAAGTCATGATTTTGACCCTGCTCCTGCTGGGTTTCCTGACCTCAGACCAGGAACCCATGGATCTCGTTGCAAATCATTGGGTGAACTCATCAGATCATTGCTGAGAACAGTCCACAGAAGCTGTTGTTTATCATAAAGAAAAAAAGTAAAATGCAAAGAAAAGCATTTTTACAATCAGAAATGCAGAGTGAAAAAATCAATTTTATAATTAAATATATGTGTTGTCAAATTGGCATCTCATTTGCTGTGATATAAACTACCTGAATAATGCTGATACAGAAAAATTCATTGAGATAATGACAGGTGTTTTCCATGTGCTCATTTCCTTTGAAGAGGCATGCATTCTCAGAGCTCTGGTAATTCAGCTTTTAAAAAATATTTAAGAACCTTTCAATAAAAGAGCTCTTTGGAAGGGTTTTGCAACACTACTTCTGACAGGGCCATAAATAAGGAGAGCAAAAAGGTGACGGAGAAGGAAGCACTGGTCACAATGCCAGCTGTCCCTCCTCCTCCTTTTGTACTCCCTACACATTTGAAAGGTCAGAAAGACACGGAACAATGCCCATGTCCCAAGAAAAATGGGCAAGAAAGGTTAAAAAAGTTTTGTTGCCAATGGACTTGAGGAATTTTCTTCCTTTTGCTTCACAAAGCATTGAGCTGGCAGGGTTTTGTGGGATTCAGTACTTCATGGTTAACATTTGCTGTGATTGGCTGCACCACTGTATAAAACCAAAAGGAAAGTTCACCTTTAAGATACATATTTTTAGCAGGTGACCTCTATGGTACAAATTGCTGTCCAAAATTCATTTTGGTGGGAATAGACTTTAAAGAAAAGTTTTTCTTTGTTAAAAAAAATCTACTTTAAATTATGTACAACACAACTCTTCTCACTTCCTTGGTGGAGGAAACTCTTCAGCTGGAGAAATTCCTGTTTCTTCTGTCTTATCCCCCTACATATTTACTCTGCAGTACCGTATTTATTTCCATTCTCTGTTCTTCATGGAGGAAATCTTCTGCCATGTCAAACAAACACATTTTAAAGAGACTTTTTTTTAATTTGAAACAGTTCTTTAGTCAAGGGACATTGACCATAAGGATTTCTATTTCCTTAATCTTAAAATGGAATAAAACTGTTGAACAATGGCGAACAGCAAATACAATGAGGCTCTGACCATAAGGATTTCTAGTTCCTTAATCTTAAAATGGAATAAAACTGTTGAACAATGGCGAACAGCAAATACAATGAGGCTCTTAACAGACTTGTGGTTGGACCTTAATAATTAAAAAAATAATGCTGATACAAAGCAAGGAAGACAAAGAGCTCATTTGCTGGCACTGCCTGGGCACAAGCTGCAAACGTGCTGCAAACCCTGTGGAGCTGGAGCGACAGGAGACCCCAGGAGCAGTTTGTGTGCAGGAGATGGCACCAGCCTCACAGGGTGAGCAGATCTTGGATTTACTCCAACCTGTGCATGGCTCAGGGTCCCATAACATCCTGACAGCCTCCTCAGACCACAGTGCCTGCCCTCCTCCCCCAGGGAAGGACTCGGGGTGTCCCAGCCCTGTCCCAGCACAGACACCACATAAATCCAGATGGCTCCTTGAAAATGTCACCCCAACCACGACCAAGGGAGGACAGACCCAAACAAACCATCCCAAGAGATGCCTATCCAGCTGATCCTGGAGCCTCCCCCAAAAATCCTATTGCTTCCCTTTGAAGCTCAAAGACAGGGAAAACTGATGGCTGCCTTGGTCCTCCCAGCAGCTTCTCATCACACCCCTCATTGTGGAAGCTGTGCTAAAACTGCTCCGACGCTGTGTGTTGCTTAAGAGAGGCATTTCGGCTGCCCCTTTTCCAGCATTTATATCTCTGTTACCCAGCAGGTGCAGAATACTCAGGTCTGCATCAGCCCTCTGGTTTGCCTTTCCACCGAGCTATCAGCCCCAAACTGCAGCTGCACTACCTGTCTGGACTGAAATTAATCCAAATCTTCTGTGCGTCAGTGTGGGGGCAGAATTGCCTTTGCTCAGCAGGCTGCAAATGCACTCCCCAGTCATCCAAAGTTCTGCCTACAGCCAGCTCTAATTTTACTCTATTTTGTTTATGCTGGCGTGGCTGGGCTGGTATTTTTTTCGTCCCTTCCACTTAATCTACCTTTGTCTTTCTAATAACATCTAATAATATCTTCGATCCTGATTTATTTATAGCTACTGCCCTTTTATTCAGGTGTTACTGCTGAAAGTGTTCTAAAATTGAGTCCAATTACTCGGAAGGTGCCGGGGGTAAGTCGCTTATTTGTGGGTTAAGTTTTAGATTTGAAATACTATCGAGATGGATGGATTTTCTGTGTTGTTCCTGCTCCTAGTCACACAGCAGTCTGGATGGGAAGGGATTGCAGTGGGGGGGAGCAGCGTGGGTGTGTGCCAGCATGTCTTTCTGAAAAACTTACAATCTCCAAGGAAAAGTGACTGATGGAGTGTCTTTATTTCCCTGACAGGTGGTACTTAGCATAGGGAAGTTGCATTGGACATGCTCAGTCCTTTCACGCTCCAATTAAAGGAAACAAATGGTCAACAAAAAGCACAGGGAGAAATCCATCCCAGGGATGCTTTAATGTGCCCATCTCAGTTTGCAAACACTGCTGCTTGTTTGTCTTTTTTTTGTTTTTTTTTTAAAACAACAGATCTCCTGGTGAGATGTTGCAGCAATGTGACAGAACAAAGAGGCATCTGTGACTTGGCACTAAGGTAGGAAGGGAGCTTCACCTCCATCTCACATCCTGGGAGAAGCTAATTTCTCTTTCTCCTGCCACTGTGATCTGTTTATCTTAGAGGTGCAAAAAGCGTGAGCATGAGGCCAGTAATTTCTCCTTTAGTCCCAACACAAACTCTAATGAAGCTAAAATGAAACATTTGTTTAACCTGTATTTGAGACACTCCAGAGAAGCATTTTCAACACTTCCTCCAAGCTCTCAGTCTGTCTTTGTCATCCCACTGGAATATTTTTGCTTTTCTTTTTCCTCTCCAATAGCCAGCTCCTATTTGTTGACATTATTGGATGTTATTACCTAGGAAGTCAGCACCTGGTCCCTACATCGGGAGGAAAATCAGCAGCAGAGCTGAATGAAAGAAGTAATTTTGCTTCATCTGTTGTATTTTAGCATGAAATATTTGGCATGAAATTAGGATTTAAAAAAAAATATTTCTTTTTGAACAGCAAATGTAGGCTACAAGAAAAATTAACTTGCATATAGAAATAGTCTTAATTATTGCATAGGAACTTCACGTCTGCCAGTGCCAGTCTAAATGAATAAGACAACATATTTCTATAGAGCATCAGCATTGCAAGTAGCAAAACAAGCCCAGAATTCCCATGAAGGGAATCTCAGATTTTTGTTACCACAGGTATTTAAGTCTCTCTTGAAAATCAGTAACCAAAATAGTCCTTGCAGTGGGTTATAACAAAACAATTCTGCATGTGTAAAGCATAGAAAAAATTAAAACTCAAAAAAAAGGAGATTAAAACAGCAGTTCTATGGATTCCTTGTGGACACTGCGAAGAAAATTGTGTGGGTAGAAAGCAGAGGAAGAAGAAAATAGGCAACACAGGGAAGGCCCCAGCACATGGAGAATACAGGGGTAGGAAGGGTTTAACAGGAAAAAAAAAAAAGAAAAAAATAAGAAAGGAAAAATAGAACTCAGGAATATGAATACCCAAAGATTAGTGAGAAAGAACTGAACTGCAAGTTTATGGGAGAGTTTGGACTGAGTTACCAAGGAGCCCCTCAAATGATTCTGGTGACTGTGAGCAGATATTGCAAGGCAGCAGTCAGATATTTCCAACTCTGCTTCAAGGAGAGCAGAACTCTCAGGACAACATTCATGGAAGAAAAGCAACCAAGAGGAGAGGATTTTGTGTGGGTTCTACTATGGTCAACCACGAGAAGGAGCAGGAGACACCTCTGGGATGCAACCACTGCTACAGCAGGAGCTGCAGTGATCAGCTGGAACCAAGGGATGGTTTATCCAGGGATACCAAGGGATGGTTTATCCAGGGATACCAAGGGATGGTTTATCCAGGGATACCAAAGGATGGTTTATCCAGGGGCACCAGTGGATGGTTTATCCAGGGGCACCAAGGGATGGTTTATCCAGGGACACCAAGGGATGGTTTATCCAGGGGCACCAGTGGATGGTTTATCCAGTGCAAATTCTCCACATGATGCGTGCCTGGTGTTGGAGCACAGGATCAGCTCCTAGGCTGTTGTTATTAACCTCAAATCCAGGTGAAGCAAACCTCTCTTCAGCACACTCCCCACTGCAGGATCCTGCACTTCCAGGGCCCCATTTGATCCCTGTCCGGGTCCATCCGTGGTAGGGGAGGGCTCCTCCCCACTGGTGTGAGGCAGAAGCAGCTGGGGACGTCTGCTCAGATCCCTGTGTGCACTGGTGACAACCATCACACTCCTCCAGGACACTCTGTATTTCTTTTCCCTCCCTTCCCTGGTCCCTCCTTTCTTCCCCCGTCACTGCCAGCCACTTCCAAACATGAATTTTGTTTTCATTTACAACGCTTTTTCATCTGGATCCTTCATTTTCACTCAGATCCTTCCTTTCAATTTCTATGATTTTCAGTGTGACAGAACGACACTTCTGACAAGCAACCTCCCCACCTCCCTTCATTCTGGGGATGCTTTTCCAGCCAATTAATCTAACATCATGTACCATAATGTACCATTTAGCTCTGAGAGGCTGGTGTGACTCCTGAAGGAGACAAAATGTGCTGCTGGGAACAGAGGGGTGGGGGTGATGGAGAGGACCATGAGGAGGCTCCAAACTGTCTGAATTACTCATCAGGAGGGTGCCAACATGAAAGCCTGGAATATCTTCCTTCTCCATCTCCTTCCTCGCAGACAGAGCTGACACACGGCTGTCATTATGCCACAGAGCCATTTTGTTATGGGAGCGTGTGATGGGCTGAGGGACAAAGCTCTGCTGAAACGCTCTCAAGTAGGGATTATGGATGTGTCTGTCAGGCTCCCTGACAGTCCCTTCACTTAATTAGCAGGTAGGAACAATACTAAATACTAGCTGGGGAGGGATTGCTCTTCCCTTCTGAACATGCCTCTCTAAAAAGAATAGACGCATTTACAAGATCAAAATAAATAATTTGATTTTTTAAAAAAATCCCCTGCTTTCAGTAACATTTTTTCTCTCAATTTGAAATATTTTATGCTTGAAATGCTGCTGAGTCACATGGAATAACATGCACAACATTCTGGAAATTGCAGCCAAATTTCAAACCAAATCATTCTACCTGAGGTCTGAAAGAATTCGGTTATTTTTCTTTGATTTTTTTTCACAGATTTTAGTTTCATTCAGTTTTAACTTGTTGTGGAAAAAGCATCCTCAGCTTGCCCTCAGAACCTCCTGCCCTATAATGTTTGGATTTCTAGATTGTGTTCCTGGATTTTGAATCTTTAAAATTCTCAAGGATTGCTCTATAAATAACATAATATTCCAATTCTAGACATTAATGCCTTAAGATTCATTAATTGTGATTTAAATTGTGGGATTCATCACTGCAAACACACAGACAAAAAAGGCTCTGATTTCCAAGAACATCTTTTTCCCTGGGCAAAAAAATTCAGTGTAAGAGCAGTATTGGGTCCTCACCTCCCCGGCATTAGGCATGACAAGAACAGTGGGATTTTAGCAGCGTTCTCTTGGCTGTCACAGCTGTTCAACGATCCAAATCTGATCACTCTGGGGAGGTTTCCCTGTGAGCAACAGTGTCTGTGACCCCTCCGACAGCTGCCCTGCTGAGAGCCTCCCTGCACCTCTGCTGCACAACTTCCCACCGTTGTTCTGTTCCTATTATTTACAGCAGACCACTGAGCAAAAAGCCTGAAGGAGTCTGTGCCGCTGTGTAGGAAGGACCTTTAAAAAAGCAAATGCTGGCATGTGAGAAGATTTCACAGGCTGTACTACAGTGGCATCAGCCTGTTGAGCTGTTAGCAGGTCCTAATATCAGCTCATCAAACGCTGCTGTCTCTGGTTTGGAAATGACAAAGGATTTTGTACTTGGAGTGTGAACCTTGAGAGCAATTTGCTTCAAATGCAGTGGGAACACCCTCGCCCCTTCACTGGAACAGGCAGGTGAAGTCGGGAAGCAGCTCTGAAGGATGCAGAGCAGGGATCTGTGCAACATTTTAAGGGGGGGAAAAACAGTGAGAAACAAAAGTGACACTTTCCTGACAGCTTCACAAAAGAGGAAGGACAAGAAGTTAATTTTCACAAATGTGGCTTATGAGATTCTGCTCCAGCCCAAGGCAGTTTGTTTTATTAAAAACAACAATTAACAATGCTGGCCAAAACCTTCCTGTAAAATCCAACCGAAGATTTTCCTCTTCTTATAATGTGACATTCAATAAACAACAAAAAAATTAAGTAAGCTCTCCCATTCTGTATTATTTTTGGCTTTTTGAAGGGGATTTAACACCAGTTTCAAAATAAATATGTAAAAGTTTGATTATTTTTTGTGCACAACATTGTTAATCTGTCAAGAGGAAAGGATGCCATGGCCTTTGCTCCCAGGTTCTTGAAATAACTGTCTGTGATACTAAAGAAGAGCCTGGGTGTCTCTGACACTTCTTTCATTACCCACCGAAAAAGAAAATAGATGTTGTGTAAACTGGAGCCTTGTGGGCGCTAATAGCAGATTCTCACATGGGATAAACATATGTTCAGTTTGCTCAGAGCAAGCGAATTTCCCATTTCGCTACAAAAAAATAGATAAAAGCCTTATTTTAACTGATGGAAATTTCACTGTAGAGAACACTGGTAATTACTTGCAATATTCAGTTCTCTGCCCTTGGATGTTCAAGTGGGTGATGCGAAAAACAGTGTGGAATTCTGGCTATTTATTACCCATCTTGAAAACACCTGAAGAATCCAAGGTTTTTTTGCCTTTTGTGTATTAAGACTCAATGTCAAATCTGAAGATTGCTGAAAAACAAGACATGAGTAAAACCCGAAAGGATCAGTGCTGAGTTGGAGAATAGGCCAAGGGAAGCCTGGGTGTGGATTCTTTTGTGCTAGAAGAGAGAAAGGAGCTCAGAAATCTCAGGAGAACATCCTGCCACCCGCTTCCATCATTTCAAAGATACCTTGATGTTCAACCTTCAAACTGCATTGCAACAGCTCTTCTCCCACACCCGCATTTTGGTCCCTGCACTTAAAGCCAGCACAAAACTGTGCAAGTGAGAGGGAAAACAAACAGCGTAGGATGAAAATATTCTGTTTTCTTTGGTAACTCTTGCAGGGTTTGGTCTGCGCTGAAAATGATGGAGGATCTTTGTTCCTCAGAAAGGGGGGATGGTTTCTTTTGGGGTCTTACAAATTTTCCAGTCATGTCCCAGCTATTCCCCACTTCCCTTGCTAGCCTGGTTTTAGAAAAAGATTGAAAACCTTGCACCACTTGATGGTTATTTTTGAGAACACAGGGAAACAGTTACAGGTGCTGCACATAGGAGTAAGGTGGCTCAAGCCTCCATATTGTTCCAGACCCTACAAACCCGGACAGACAACAGGATCCAACATTTTCAGTACCCCAAACCCTCGAGGCTCCAAACCTGACATAAGCCTGGATGTATAAGGACCTTCCCCCAACTCTTAACAAACATTCTGTGGTATCTTTTGGCCTAAGCCTGACTTATGAATTCACATGAGCACAAAGCAGGTGCCATTTTAGCATTATAGGCTGCAAAACCAGAACTTTTCTATTCATGTGGCATTATTCAAAGCTTTTTTTTATGTCTGTGCAATTGGAAACAGTGGAAAATAAGACTTGGTCATAAATAAGGTTGAAGTAAGGGTAGATTAGAGGGATTTGATACTAGACCTAAAGCAAGGTTTCATTACAGGGACTGACAGCCTGAAATACTCATACCAATGTTTTTGCCCTCCATAATTTTTTTCATGTGGTTTCTTACCACAGGAGTTTTGTGATACTCAGCAGAAGCTGTGTGACTGCCAGATTCCTCATGACACAAAACCAGCAGTGAATCAAACATCAACACATCCTTCTCCCTGGCTGGGCTCAGGGTCACACAGAAGGGCACCTCGCTTTGCCCATTTGGTGCTTTTGCTGCATTCATCAGATTTTGGCATCAATTCCACATCGTTTTTCTCTCTCCCCCTGTTCTCTCACAGTATATTCCCGTTGTGCAACTCTGAGTTTTCATACAGGCTTGGCTTCTCTGCTTCTCCCATCCTGCAGCATTACTGAACAGGGGAGAGCAATGGCTATTGCTTTGCTGCTGGAAGAGGTATCAGTAAGAGCTATTTTGGGGGAAAATTTAATTGGTTTTTAAAAAAACAACAGAAGTACCCAAAATGCATTTTAAAGCGTTTCAGGCAACTTTAGAGATCTGTTGGTGCTGTTAAAGCCTGGGGATAGGTAAGGGGCAGAGCAGAATAGGAGTGGGACCTGAGCTAATGATGATAAATCTTGAGTAAAGAATTACTTGAGTTGTGAAAACACTGAAGACCAAATAAAATCAAAAGCCACTCCTAGCTGCCATTTCAGCTTTCCTTTAGGAAATGATGCCTAGTTTGGCCATATTGTCAGCTCACAACACGTCACCACAGATCTCTACCATCCCTCCCCTCCTGATACACATTTGCTGTTTAATCAGGGGTTTCCTTCCAGCTGCCACACACCTGCTACTGAAGGAGTGGAGTTTGTAGGGCCAGGATGAGTGAGAGTGGCATTGAAACAAAGGATAACCAAACAGAACTGTGAACATGAGGCCCTCCAGCAGTAATTCCTGAACGATGCATCAGGGAGGAGAAAGATAGATGTGGAATAAACTGCAAAGAAGTAAAACAGCTGAGCTGGGGATATCCCTGGAGGACAGCTAAGTGAGAGGGAAGGGGGTGGGATACTCTGCTTGAAGGGTAAATCAGGGAGGGCTGGATTCAATATTAGAGTGAGTTAGTTTGAGTTAGCCTGGCACAGCAAGAAGTTGGGTCACGCAATGTGATTATTGATCTCTTCCCTTCGTGCTGCTCACTGATGAAATGCCCTGAATACAGATGGGGGCTTTTAGTGGATTCCAGCTCTTTTAAAGAAAAGTTTTGAATGTATGGTCGGTTCTGAACCACCCACACGANAGGAAAGGAAAGGAAAGGAAAGGAAAGGAAAGGAAAGGAAAGGAAAGGAAAGGAAAGGAAAGGAAAGGAAAGGAAAGGAAAGGAAAGGAAAGGAAAGGAAAGGAAAGGAAAGGAAAGGAAAGGAAAGGAAAGGAAAGGAAAGGAAAGGAAAGGAAAGGAAAGGAAAGGAAAGGAAAGGAAAGGAAAGGAAAGGAAAGGAAAGGAAAGGAAAGGAAAGGAAAGGAAAGGAAAGGAAAGGAAAGGAAAGGAAAGGAAAGGAGAAAGAAACATATTTCTGCATTTGGCATTTGCTTTTATTCTGACACTGCCATGTGCCCAAGTCCCCAGATCCTGTTCATGAGTGATGGAAAAGAAAACGCTTGATGGATTCTGACACAGAGGGACCATCTGGGCGAGGTCTGAGCTCAGAGTCGCAAAAGCCACATGAGAAAGTGAAATTCAAATATGATGCACCCCTGCCACTGACACACACAGAGAATGACTTGCAAGACAAAAGGCAGTGACAGCTCCAACAAAGCTGTTTGCACAGCAGAACGCTGGGATAGTCAGCTGGGGAAAATTGGGGTGGAAAGGATTGAGCTTTGAGATGCACTTGAGATTGAATACATGATTTTGAACATGTAATTTGTTGTTATCATTCACAGGGATACTGCACTAGTCCTGAGACACTCTGTGCACACAGATTCATAAAGAAGAAATTCTCTTTGCTGCGCCACACTTAAGGATGCTGAAAGGCAAGATGGATATTAGTATATCAAAATGAGACAGCAGTCTGTGAAAGGTAAAATCCTCAGCCCCAGTCACTGACTAAATCACCACAAATAAAACCAGATTCTTCTGAGTCAGTCCAAAGGTTCCTCTTTATTTCAAAGTACCTTTGGTTACACTCCTGCAGAATCCAATATCCTCATCTTCCCCTCACTGTCTCTGGTGATAGAGACCCCATTACATTGACACCCAGCTGGCATCATCATTTCTCTCTGGAAAGACCTAACAAAACCACTCATCCTTTGCTCTCCATTTCCTGTCTATAAAGTAGAGCTAACACTGCTTGCCCTTCTGGCTTCCTTTCTTGTATCCATTTTTTATTCAATACTTCAGGGCAAAGATTTCCTCATTTTATGTCCTCTGGAGCTTTAAAACATAAACTAACAGCTACTCATGGTAAAAAATGTGGCTTAAAGGAAGAAAACAGCCTCTCTTTTGGAAAGTGGCACAGTAAAGATTTTGCTATTTTGCAATGTTTCAATAAAAAGTTTTGAGTAATAAATATACTTTTTTGAGGTCTTGAAGTAGCAGCCACTACCACTACATTTGCCAGAACAGGCTGGGAACACAAAGTATTTTTGCAATCCAAGTCCTAACCTTCTATTCTTCCCTCCTTTCAAAAGGATTTTGTGTTTGCCATTCTCATGGGGAAACAGTTTGTGACCTTGTTTCTTGGATGACACTTCTTTCCACAGAAGTGGTTAAATCAGTTCAGAGAGCAAATATTGTTGGTTTGGGTTTTTTTGTTTGTTTTATTTTATGATTTCTACTCCTTTTAGAAAGCAGATGCCTGGACATCACTTCAGTGGAGGCACTAACAGCTGAATGGGTGTCAGCTCATACATGAATTGTAACATAATGAAAAGTTGGCTGCCACACGATCATTTTGGAGGAATTCTATACTTTAAGGCTATGGAAAATACTATTAATTCTTAAAAATCTACAGTCTCCAAACAGCCCCTTTTCCTGTGTTTTTCTTGAATACAGAATGAGGAAAAAAAAACCCTGGAAATAGGAGCAAAAGCTTTGTTTACCATAAGACCAGCCACACCATAAAATAAGCTCATAAAAAGAAGTGACATGCACCATAAATCTCAACTGCTTTATAGAAAATAAAGCAAAGCTGTCACAGGGGTGACATCACTGAGCACACAGGAAATGCAAAAATCTTTGCAGAAATGCTGATTTCAGTAAGTATTAGGATCCTATGTAAATTAAAGCGTTGGAGAAACTTTTAGCCTGGCTCAAAGTCAGTGGCAGGGACAAGAGAGGATGAATGAATAGGAAGCAGATAATTTTTTTCCTTTTCAGTAGCAGTTAAGAACCAGAGAACCAGGTTAAAGCCATCTCTGAGGATTCATATCCCAGCTGAACTGGTACAACATTTGGCCATGAAGAGTCCATTACAATCACAGCACAACAAAATACCAACCACATGAGCAGTTTTTGAAATTTCTTTGTCCATGAGTCTACCTGGTTCAACTACAGACCACTAACTACACCTCTTGACCCACTATTTTTAGTATCTGGTCCTAACAGTCCAGAATTATGTGTATGTTCCTTACCCACATCACCAAAAGAGCTATTGCATCCCTGTTTGTTTCTTCAGTCTCAACACTGAGGTGAATTGGGATGGTAAATGCATTGTTTCCAGTTTGCTGAGACTCCCAAACCAAGTGGGAAACTCAAAGGTTGAATGTCTGGACACACGGAATCCTGGAAAACATTGGTGCCACCTCTTTAATGAAACTCACCCACGGGCTGGACTGAGCACTGGGGCCTTTGGCACTTTAATCCCCAGCATTCATTGATTATTCTTTTTGCCACGGACAAAATATCTATGGGTACCATGGGGAATCTTTTAGTGTGTAAGAATTTATCTGTCTCTCTTGTTAACTGTTCTGCTGTTCACCCTTGATGAACATCCTCTGATGTTTATCTTTTTGATTTGCCTGCTGTTTATTTACAGATATAGATTTGCTTCTCTCCCCTCCCGAGTAACCTTTGGAGCAAAGCTTCCAGTAGGGGACAGCCTGAGGTGGCTGAGCATGCAGCCTTTTTTTCTCTGCTTGTTTAGTTGGGAGGCTGCAAAGAACGAACAGACCAAAGGTCAGCTGGGTTTACACGGCCTGAAGACAGTATTATTTATCAACATCTCCTCTGAAGTCATCCAGGAAGCTTCTGAAGTCATGCCTACCTTAGGGATGGGGCTGCCAGAAGAATAGTAATGCTGAGATTACAAGGGAAAGAGGAAGAACAAGGAAAGGGAGAATGCAAAATACAGAATGCAAAAATAGTCATCAAAGGTTTAATAATTGATTCACAAGACAAAATACTTTTCTATCTGGAGAGACAGAATGGCCACTGAGATAAGCAGATACCAACAGAAATAAAAGCAATAAAGGTAAGTTATTGGGCCTCAGAATTTGTTACATATTCTCTTGTAAATCACAGGTTCTTTTTCAAATATCTGAAAGAGTCAGGACAGCATGGAGCTACATATTACATTTTTTTGGAAACTCTGCAAGCACATTGGGAGAGGCTGGAAGGGAAATTCAGAGTAGTGACACGTTAAAGTGGATAAATAAAAAATCTAACTCTGGCTTTTGGCAAGAGTAGGGGACAATTGTAAATCTGAAGAACGAGAAAGGGAGGAATTGACCAAAGCCACAGATGAATTCACACACAATTTGACCAACTCCTAGAAGAAATATCCAGAGATTTTTAAACATAAACTCATAACAACCCCAAGCCATCAATTTCTGGAAAGAGGGGGAAGCACTGTTCAGTGCTTGCCTTGCTCTTCCATTTTGTTCTGACCAGGCTTCCTCGCTGCTGGACAGTTGGGCTTGACCAGTTGGAGCTTCAGTCTCACCCACTTCTTACACTGGGTTGTTTTTAATTAGGGGAATAGAGAAGGGACTTAAGAACACAGCTAAATGTGTCACTTACATGAAAATACTATAATCAAGAAGTGTAATTTCTAGTACCCACTGGACTGTGAAATCTGTTCTCACTGGAATGTGCACCACTGTATGTGCCCAGGAGAGATTTCTTGGCACAGCTCCCTGTGCTGGAATCAAACCCCAATACCTGTATAGTTCTGCGTTGTACCCATTTCTAAAGAACATGTAGGTAAGTAAAAAACCCCAATATTACTGTGATTGTTCTGGATGTCCCCCACTAATGCTGACAGAAGAATCCTCCTTGTATAATGGCAAGAAGGAAAAGTAAACCCTTTTGTTGGTGGGTACTGGAGCTGAACAAATTATTGACAATGAATAATTTATCTGACTAAATGAGATGTTTTCTGCTTGCTGAAGACTAACAATCCCTCTAATATATATGCATTTTACTATTTGAATGACAGACAACTCTTCTGAGTGTGGGGTGCCCATGAGCTGGTGGGGAGCATCTCTGACACAAGCAGCTTTTGCTGGCTGAGCTCTTCAACACAGCTTGGCTGAAGGACAAAATTCTTCCCACCAGATCCACAGGGGACTCCTTTGGACCAGCAGGTAGGATGGGGCTGGGGAGCAATTCTGGTGAACACTTTGTCTGTTCTGGATGGCTGAGCCTTCACAGCACTTCCAGCTTGCACATGTATAATTCAAGCCCTGTGAGTACCAGCTGTGACAGGCTGGGTAACTATTTGCAAAGAATCATATTTTATTGGGAAATGATGATCTATTTTGATCCATCTGTACATTTTGATATGTTGCCAAATGAAGAATCAGGGCTGGTCAAAAACATAAAAAAAAAAGGTCTGGGCCAAGGCCCAATACTGGCATATATTTGAGACACTTTAATTAACTACATGATTAGCTCCAGCGATAATGTCCAGAAGTGCCTGAAGAACCGATCTCCGAGGTGGGACTTGGTTTTTAACTTCCAGCAGCAAGCCAAGCCTTTCTGAGGTGATGTGGAGTGAGGCAGAGCTGCCCCTGAGCTCGCCAGGGGAGCTCTGGAGGGGACAGGCAGCACCCCAGGGTCACGGGGAACAGCAGTGCCCTGGGACTGTCCGACAGCTCCAGCAGCTCCTGGGCTGGAAGGGATTGGGAATCGGGTGGGAATTTCTGACTGGGGCAGGGAAGCAAGAAGAGAGAGGGATGTGATGAAGGACCGTGACTCAGGCTGCCGTATTTGGGGTGCAGGCAGAAGCACAGACGTGAGTCACCCATCAAACCAGGCAGGAAGGGCCAGCTCTCCATCCAGGAGATTAATTTGAGACTGGCTGATTTCCAAGAGGAAATCAGATGGAGGGATGCAGGAGGCAGTGTTTCTAGAAGGGAGATATTTCAGCACATGTGAGATGAGAGGGAAGATTAACCAGAAGGACCCAATATAAATGAAGAGAGAGTTATTTTGGAGAGGGAAGGGAAATGAGGAGGATGCACAGCCCAGTAAAACTGCTTAAGGTTTGGGAATATAAAATTCAGTTTGCCGTGTTTGTAATTTCTTCTTCCCCCATGAAACTATTGAAATCCTTCACATGATGGAGCTGAGGGACCTCTTTTATAAACATCCAAGAGACAAGAAACGTTGGAGGAAGATTTTCTGGGATATTAACTTCATGTAGGGATACAAAACATACAGCTACCATGAGACAAAAGAAGAGAGGCAGGCAAGGAAATGCAAAGAGAAAGTCGTGAAGTAACCAGGCGTAATGCTCTTTTTGTCTCTGTTAAAATGCCCTGTTTGTCTCTTTTAACTGGACTCTGCTTGTGTGAATGCTACACTGGGCTGATTTACTCTAAGGTTATTCCATCAATGTTCTTCCTCTTGCAGGAGGCACAAAATGTGAGGCTGAGGCTCAGCCTGTCTCTGGTCCTCTCTGAAAACAACACTCCCACTATCACCAAGCTGCAGGAGGGAAAAGGTGGTGCAGTCTGATTATGTCACCATGACCAACAACCAGGGAGGGGAGCAACCAGGAGGAAATCTGCCACCACCTTGAGAACATCATTTACACTCTCTGCAGCCACTTTGCCTCATCTCCAAAACAGCATTTATAAATTTTCCCTGCTTCATAAAGATATTCTGAAGGTGTAGTTCAGCTGAAGACAGTGACTTGCAGAGGAGTGTGTTTTCACTCTGTCAAACATTATAATTTGCTATAAACTGTAGTTTCGAGAGTTTTAAAATCTTGCTCACAATGCATTGACTGAAAATCTGATTAAGTATGCGGTGAAGAGTGCAGTGACTTCTCTTCAGAGCATGTTTTCATTGGAATATCAGAACTATTATAGCTGTCTAAGTAATATACAGGCTTGACATATATGGTATCATTAAGGATTTACATCTTAGATAGTAATGGATTGAGAGCACACCCTTTCTGGACTCCCTTGTCTCTAATATTACACTGAAAAAAATCCCCTGGTGATTTGTTTGTATTTGTTAACACAGATTTTAAAAGTTACTGCAGCACCAGACAAAGTAATTTCATTGCTTGACATGAAGAGATTGCCTCCATTTCTTTAATGCTCCAACTGTAATGATTTGTTCCTAAGGACCGAGGATTACAAAATCTCTCCCTACAGACAAATTAATATTTCCTTTAACCAGGTACTTTCGGGCTTTTATTTATTATCTGAAACAGTCCGTGGTGGGAGTCACAAGTACTGCAAAGTGAGTATTCCAGTCATTAATGACTCTCAGCCTCCAGCAGCTGTGAGGAGGTGACAAGGTCTGCATGTTTCCCCCAAGGCCCTGCAGCTGAATCTAAGCCTTAGAGCAGAGAGAAAGGGTTAAGATATTCCAGGGTGTTAAAAACCACTTCTGGATCCCATCCCTGCTTGAAACACAGTCCAGCTGGTGGAAATTCAACGAGAATTGACTGATGACCTCTGCCCAACCAACCATGTTCTATCCATCTCTGACACAAGCAAATCACTTTGCAAGACATTTCCATCTGTCTCCATTCAGTCCCTGCCCTTGCAGCTCCGTGTCTCTGGAGCAGACACTGCACTCCAGCTCTCCAAGCTGAGCTACCAGCATGTGCCCACCACCCCCCTTTTGCCAGGGTGATGTTGCTGCATCTTCTGTCCCTCAGCTCCCTGAGCTCTGTCCCACCGTGTGGACCCCTGCCCCTGACTTAGCTGTGTCTTTAAGCCAGGTTTTTCCCTGATGGGGGAGTGATTTTAAAGAAATTTTCAGCACTCTCTGCTTTAAGATAGTTTATTAAGTCTTATCAGAGAAGTAAAGTCACTGGCGTGACCCAGAAACAGCTCACAACAGAGCATGCAGTAGAAATGAATACTTACCAAGATAACACGGCCTTCTTAAAGGTAAAACATCCAATTAAAACTTAAAATGAAAGATATTTTCACTTTTCTACCAATGTTAGACAAGTGCTTTAGTCACGTATACAGGAACGGCGGAATTTTTCATCCCATAATTTTTAGACATTTTCTACTGCAGAATATGGCATACTAGAGGAAGAAGAAGAAAGTCTAGAAAAAACAACAATCCTCCGTTTTTGAGTTTTTGCTTTTTATCTATTTACTACATTAATAACCCAAAACCTTTAGATTTTTTCACCCTGTGATAACCTCACATAACATTTTATCATTTAGTTCTCATTAGAGTAGATTCTAGTTCTTCCCAAAGAGTTGGCAGTTTTCTCCATGGATAAAGGTCAAATACAGCGTTGTCCAGGGGGTAGAACCCTTCAAAAGAGGCAGGGAAATATTCTCTGCTTTCAGGGCTCCCACACCACAGCAAAGGGGTGTCCGAGCCCTCGGACTGACCCCACCACACAGAAGTGTTCTCTCATCTCCTGCTTCTTGCAGTGCTCCCCTGGAAAGGGACAAAGCACTGTCAAAGCAGACCCTGTTTCTGCTCCTCTCCCAGCAGCCTCCTACGAGCAGGTTCTTGTCAGGTTCTTCACACACTCACACAGGGCCCAAGACTTTTTCCTACTCAAGGGAGAATCGTTCAAGAGATTAATCTGTTGTGACACAGATTTTGTTCAATAATAGCTATAAAAACATGGCAGGAAGTGGGAGAAAGAGAAAGAATAGCCTGACTTTTGGTAATTTTTCTTCTGTGGAATTTCTTAATTGCACTATAAGATACATTTTACATTGAGGGATGATTTAGTTTCTACTTTAAACTTCGGATCCCTAAACACGTAACTAACACAGGCAGCCAGTGTTTCTTTCTTCTCTATCCCTCTCACCTCTCCCCACTCCCTCTCACCTCTCCCCACTCCCTCTCACAGTGTCTGAAGGACATAATACGGTTATAGTGGGGCAAAATAATCATGGCATATGATATGAAGCTGCAGAACCTTTACATGAAACGTATTTTATCGGATTTTTTTTTACACAGCAGCAATTTGAAAGCTAAATGGAGCTACAATGCACAGCTACAAAGCTATTTCTCTTTTTAAAGATCCTTATCATGCTCTACATTTGTCAGCACTCTGGCTGGGTACAGGTCCTGGAATGCCAGAGGAGGAACCAAACCTGCTGGAAGGGCTCCAGATCAGTTGTTGGGAAATAAAAGTGCCCAGCTCTCCCGGATCATCAGACCTGAGGTCAAGTTTAATGTTCACTGTCACAGGTATGTAAAGATGAAGATTTACAACAAGAGAAGCTCAAAGTCAGGGCTGCTGTGCCCATTTGCATGGTTACACCTGGAGGGGAATCAGCTTTTCTGGATCTGAGAGTGACACCTCCACAAAGCACAGCCTTCCTCTATGTCCTCTGCTATTCCAGCTGCCACAGACACAAAATAAAAGCAGAAAAGCCATAAGGAGACCTTTCCAGCAGATATTCTAGGCTGTAGGATAAAAAAAATCCACATCCCAGTCCCGACACTGCTAAAAGATTTCCACACAGCTGGGCTGCAGCTGCCTTGCCTCTTGTCTTTAAAATTAGGCATCGGCTTGTGAGCAAAATGCTACAGCTCCCACGAGAATTGAAGATGGGTCTGTTTGTCTCCACAAAGGCACTAGGCTGACATTAGGCAGCCAGCAATACCAAACTTTGTCTGTCTCCGCTGTGAACAGGAGAGGTTGTTCCTCCTCAGAGGTGTCCCAGCAGCAGCAGAGAGCCCTCAGCCCTCCCGAGCACACGGAGCTCTCCGGGTGTGGGCAGGGTGCCACTCTGACTGCCACAGCTCTCCTGGGAGTCCAGTTTGCCACTGCCACAAGCACAGACAGAGCTCCCCAGCTGGGGTTTTGCTGAGCAGGACCTGTCAAACCATGCTGCCAAGCTGGTGGGAAGAGGTTTGTCTGCTAAGAGTGGTGCTGCACTGAAACCTTCTCTGGGCTGGGGCTGGGACGGGTGAAATCCCCTGGAGCTCACAGGGATATCTTAGAGCTTAAGCCTTAGAGCACCTAAAGAGGGCCTGGAACAAGGCTGGAGAAGGACGTTTTACAAGGGCATGCAGTGATAAGACAAAGAGAATGGGTTTAAGATGAAGGAGGGCGGATTTAGATTGGGTATTAGGAAGAAATTTTTCCCTGTGAGGCTGGGGAGGCCCTGGCACAGGGTGCCCAGAGAAGCTGTGGCTGCCCCACCCCTGGAAGTGCCCAAGGCAGGGCTGGATGGGGCTTGGAGCAGCCTGGGATAGTGGAGGATGTCCCTGCTTGTGGCAGGGACTTGGAAACAGATGATCTTTGAGGTGCCTTCCAAGACAAACCTTTCTAGGGTTCTGTGAAATCTGGCAGAATGTGAACTTGCTCCAGAAGCAATTGCCACCTTCCACTTCATTCCAGATGGACTCGATGACCTTACAGCTCTTTTACAGCCAAAATCATTCCATGGGGTTTTTTCTGGTCATGCAAACAGGAATTGAAATCCACGTGTAAAGCAATACTAAATTTAAGTGAATATGCTACAACAAGACCTTCAGTTCTGCCTGTTGACAACACTCAAACCAGAATAAGGACTAAAGCTCCTTGTCACAGAGCAGGATAATCTCAGCAGGCCTAACAGAGTGAAAATTCATTTCTGCCAGTACACTGAGAATGGCTCAGAATAAACATGGCAAGGGAATCTTAAAATAAAAAAGTGCCATAACTTCTTGCTTCAGGATAGGGAGGAGGGGAAGATTAAATACTTTCATTAAATTAACTCTCATCTGAAGGAGGCTTTTGTTTCATTTCTAAAAGAAACTCGCTTCTTTCTTGTCATTTTTTTTCTCGGGTGGTAAATATAATACAGAATTCCAGAAGCCTCATTTCTAAACAAGCAAATGTAATCAATTTTACAGAGCACTGAGACAAATCAATATGGAAGGAGTCAGAAAACCAAACAAAAGCAACGAGAGAAAAATATTACCCTATTCACATGTCCATAATACATGGAAGAAAAAGATATTTAAAATTACAGAGCTAATTTCTAAAGCAGCAAACATCACTAGTCAGTGATAAAAACCAGTAAACTATTTCAGCTGAAAAATACCATGAGCGTGAGATGATTATAACGACCCGTGTGATGGTCATTATTGTCTGCAGTACAGAAACATCAGTAGTTTTGCCTTCTTTTTGTTCTTTTTTAATTTGTCATTAGCAGAGAGTAAGAGACCAGAAAAGTAATTATTGCCCAATTAACCCTTGTAATATAAGATGACATTTCAGCTTCATTTTCAGCTTCAAAGTTGGATTTCATAGCCTGGTGACTCTTCAGAAGGATACCAAGACTTTGCTGAAGCATGCAATATCTGCCTTGACTGGCAGCTGCAAGATGCACAAAATCAACATTAAACTGGCTTCAGCCCTCAGAGCTGTGGCTCAGAGTGTGGCTGCGTCATCACAGAGAAAAGGTACTGCATCATAAGTGGAAAAAAATATAAAATCTCATCCATTTTTTTCTTCTTTTTTTTCTTAAGATGCCTCCTGTCTCCACTTCAGGAAGTCTCATCTTAGCCCAGAAAGGACAAACTCACGAGGCAGCTGAGAACCCACACAACTCTTCATTTTAGCAGGGTGGGAGCGGGCTTGGATATCTTTGAAAGAGGCACCTTTCCTGCTCCCTGTTATTAAACCCTAAATCACCTCACCTTTTTCATAAAATTCATAATGAATTAATTTTCTCAGCTGCAAGTCAGGAAATAATACAGATGGAAAATAGCAAAAAGAAAACCCCCAAACCAGAACTGGAATAGAACTCTGTTCTCCTGACATCATGTTCAATGAATCTGAGAGTAAGGAAAGCAGTACATGTCCACTATTGCAAAAGGAGAAAAATTATAGTAGCTAACTACAATTTGTGACTGCTTTTGGGGTAGGAATATCCCTTCTGAGTCACTGGGAAATAGAAAAATCAAATCACCCTTTAAAAAAGCCATAAAGTTCTATTTCAGCAAGGAATACAAAGGCTGAAATTAAACTAAATATTAATCAGCTCACCCATTATTCTTATTTCAGTTCTAGGGAACCAGACGGAAACATCCAGCAAATATTCATCTGGAGACATATTAAATGAAAATAACCACAAAGTCAACAAACTTCAGCTCATAAAAAGTTGCATGCACATTTTTATTCTGCCGTCAACTCTGCTTTACCTTTGGGCCATTTCATATCTGCTTGAGTTATAACTGGTGTAATAAATGGGTTTTTAGACAGCATATTTCCATGCAAATTTACATTGTCAAATTACTATTCTTATTCCAACTCCATCATAGATGAAGAAATAAATTGAAGGACGTGTTAAAAAAAAATCCTTATGATAAAAAAAATGAGTGTTTCAGTAGACTTATCCTTTGAAATATTACTTTTCACTCTCATGGAACAGAAGTGTATAAAATTTAATAGGAGCAGATCCAAAAAACTTCTAGAGAAATTCTACTAAAGACCCCATAAAAGTAATCCCTTTTAGGGAAGTTTTGTTCCACTATAAAAAAAAAACCCGTAAAAGCAACACAGTCCGAGTGATTGATTTTCATTGACTGCTTTTCAAAGGTGATCATTACCATCCAGTTTTCCCTCTGTGCTAAAATTGCACGAATAGAATTAATTGTAAAACACAGCATTCTCCTTTGGAAAATTCCAACATTCAAATCCAACCAAAGTTCAAGTGAGACATGTGTTTAACTGCACTTTTTAAAGGAGACCCACGGTGGCTTCAAAGGCCCTGCGTAGGTGCCTGAAGTCGAACCAGCTCTGAGAGGCTTCACTGAATCCACGCCCTGGGAAGCTGTGGAGGAGAGGCACAATGCAGGAGCTGAATATGGTAATTTTTCCTGTGTTTGCACCATTCTCTCACTTTTTAAAAAGGAGGAAAATTTCAATGCATTCTTTTTGCAGTCCCCCATAGCATGAAAAAGCCTTTGCAGCATGTGCAGCCAGTTGGCTGGAGGAACTGGCTGAGAAAACCCAGCCTTGTAATTTTGCCTATAGTAAATGCTGACAGAAATTTCTCTGACACTGTTCCACTGCAGCTGCCTCATTGTTCCGTTTTAACGAAATCAGCACAGTAAGGAGGAAGAAAGGAGTGTTAATTTTATATCAAATAAACTTTAATTGAGTCTTTCATACTTCAGTACTGTATGATAGATGCACATAATGGTCTGTGAGTGAGTTCTGGCTGTGACAACCTGGGGTGTCAGAACTCGTCTCGGGCACCTTCAGCTCTGTTGTCACCGTCTTGCACCTAAGAATGGCTCCTGAGACAGCCCCAAATTCCCTGCAGGAGTCCCTGAGAAATCACAAGTAACCAAAGAGGCTCCTGATTGAGGGAGAGGCTTCTCAACATAACTGGAAGGGTCGAGGTGGTTCAAGGTGCCTCTGACTGTGGAAGGAGAAGGATGGGAATTAGCAGAGGGGAGTTGAGTTCCAGGCCGTGGTTCAGCAGCACTCCGTGCGTGGAGGGAGCCCTGGCACGGCTGACAATGACCTTTCCAAGACACTGATGGAGGGCCCTGAAATCCATTGTGAGCCAAACCCAGCGGATCTCACCCCCAAACCCTCATCGTTCTGCTCTCCAGTTCTCATGAGCGTGCAGCTCCTGCTGAAGGAATGAACATTCTTCACCTCTGTCTCCACTTACCTTGTTACAGATGGGATGCATTAACACGGGGGATTTTGAGATGCTAAACCTGGCTTACAGATAGAAAACATGCAACCCCCTGAAACAGGGAAAACTTTACTCTAAACGTGAACAAAGCAGCACAGCTACTTTCTCCTCCTTCCCAGACCCCCCCTTGTTTTTTGTTTATACCAATTTTAAGTACGTGATGCTCAGATGACATTTAATCCTCAGATTTTATGAGTGAAAACAAATATGCTCCCTGGTTAAATTCTTATTTTCTCACACAACTCCTACCAGAATCACAGACATGGCAGTAACATGGATGAGGGTCACGTTGCCTATCCCCTGTGTCTCAAGGTGGAGCACATCAGACTTAAAATCATGCCTCAACTATTCTTAAAATATTCCAAGGTTAGGGACTGTAGGTGATCCCCTACAGGTTTACCTTCCAGTTATAATATTTTATTTAGAACTCCTCAATGTTGTTTTATTCCATGGTAACTTGTCCCAGGCCAGTCAAATATACAAAAGAGTTTATCCTCCTCCATAATTTTTTTTTTGTGTCATTTTTGTGCATCCCCTTTCTCTAGAAGTTGGGCAGCCCCAGTTCTCCTCATCTTTCTGGTTGCTAGATCTCCAATTACTTAACACTAGTAAATTCTCATTCTCTCTAAAATATAGAAGTTGAAGACAGGAGATTGTTCTCAAAATTCCAAATCAAACCAGAATAAAAATCGTGTGAGAATGCTACATTTTATGTTTTTTTTGCTTACATGGAGAGTCAAGACTTACCAATAAAGGTATCAGCAAGTGCAAGAGCCAAAAGAAGCCTGTCACTGATATTTATTATTCGACCTGGACAAAAGGAATAATTTATCTGAATAGTGTCATCTTTGTCTGTTTAATCAATTGAACTAATTTGTTGCAAATAGTTCTCGGTTGTTAGCATATTCCCAAACACATTGTGGCAAGTATTAATTACTGCTAATTTAATTTGCTTTGCTTGACTGACCAACAAGGTCACAGAACTCTGTGACTTTGTCTTTGAAAGAGGGCAAAGAAGCCTCAAAGGAGCTTCTCAAAGAGATGCAAGTTTGCTTTGTCCAAATATCTTGCAATCATCAAAACTTTGTTCTTTCCAGAATTATGCCTACAAACAATCTTTGCTAGAATAATTACAGAAATTGTGCAGTGGAAAATGAAACAAGCTAAAAAAAAAAAACTTTCTCTTCCTTTCCTTCAGTGTTCAAAGACCGATCCCCTTCCTGTCGTCATCTCCCAAACCCATTCAGGATCTCACAGCACACAAACAGGTACATTTTGATGGGAAAATTATGAAGCCAAGGAGTAAAGCAGAACAAAGGGAGCAGCTGTTGCCAGTCAAGGCTGGAGAAGAGAATCAGAATTAACATGGAATTTGTAAATTTAGCAAATCTATTCTGAGAATTCGGCATGATGAATCATTCCCCGCCTCCCTAACTTCCGATGAGCCTTGAGAGAAAGTTCATTTGGCTTAACTCTGGCCCTCCATTGTCTTTTAGCCAAAATACATCCCACAAGTGCTGTGTTTCCAAAGAAAAGACCCTGGACTAAAAGTCTAAGTACATATCCTGAGCTGTTGCTTTTACCTTTCAAGCCTTTTTATTAATGAGTCAATTTTGCCTACAGTGCACCAAGCTTGTTTCTTTAATTGCCCTAACAGTTTTAACTTTCCAGGCCCTGGAAAACACTTATTAGGAAAGGAAAACTGGCAGGACCCCTGACTGGTCCAGTGCACCCAAGTGATGCCAAGCAGGAGCAGCTGCAGCAGGGAGAACCCCAGCCCTGCATGGAGAACAGCCCAGGAAAGCAGAGAAGGACTGGATTTCACCACTAAGAAGTGCTTCAGCTCCTTTTAACCACCTCTATTTTTTTACCCCATCTCTTGTTTGCCTTGCCCATCCTTATATTGATGATTCCCTAGTTTTTGTTACCCTACCCACACAAATTCCCAAGCATTCTTGGAGGTGCCCTATTCCTGCAATCCCCGTTGTCTGCAGTGTCTCTCCCTTTTCTATAGCTGCTCTTTTCAACCTCCTTTCTCCTCCTTTCTCCCTAACCCCTTTTTATCCTTTTGCCTTCTCTCTTAGCACTTCTCTGCCCTGTAACCTACCACTTTCTGCTCAAAAGGGAAACTATAAATCAATACCCTGCACTGTGGAATTGCTGCCTTTTCTACTTTATTTAAATTCTGCCCCCATAAGAATCAATTCAAAGCTCCACTATCTCAGCCAGAAGAGAGAAGAAGTGCATATAAGCACTTTCTTCACCTACAGTGGCCCAAGGAGCTCCAGAGCCTGTGCACACCCAGACACACACAGCCCAGTGGCACTTGAAAACACAGCTGGTGTGTCAAAAATCACACTGTCATCTCTTTTGAGGCTTAGGTCTCCTTCCAGTGTCAAGAGAGCAAGCAGAAAGGAAAACTAAGATTTTTACTCTGCTCCCATCTCACATTTTATGCTCCTCAGAGCAGCGAATTTTCCCAACAGAACACTGTGTCAGATGACAGAAATTATCATTTGTCACACAGCAATATTGATTTAAATTACTCCACAAAACCACCAGAAAGTCAGGCTCTGAACCTATTACTCAAATCCTCGTTGATAGATACGTTTGGTTACAGCACTGCCAGGTAGAAGTTTTATTCCGGGAATATTCCTGTGCAGCCCCCCAGCCCTGCTCCAGCTGGAGGATGCAGCAGCAGCTCAGCACTGACCACCAGCTGCACAGGAGCCCCATCCTGGTCCTTGCAGCACATCCCTGCTACCCAAAATACAGTCCAGCTCGTGCTGATTCAACCACCAGTCATAAAAGCAGCAAGAAGTTTGGCTAAAAATGTCAGTGCCTGTGACGGCAGCCAGGAGGGAACAGATTTATGTTCATAATGCATTAGGCAACCTGTGAAGACATCTCACCTATTTTTAGGGAAAGAAGGAGCCCATGACACCTGGGGTCCAGCTGAGACTCTTCAAGAAAGTGCCAAATTGAGGTGGGGCTAATCTGGCTCCTTGTCCTTGCAACAGGGCAAATATGAGTCAGTGTCTTAGCAAAGGGCAAGCCTTGCTCCACTGGAGAAAAAATGTTCCTTTTCAGGAGAAATTCGTGCTCTTAGGTTAGAATTTCTCATGGTAGAAGTCTCTGTGATCCTGAAGGCCAGGTGCATCTGGCATAATCACTTGGTACACTCTGTTAGAAAGGCATCCAGTTGCTCTTTGGTGCTCGGGCTAAATTCTACTTGGTCCTTTGATGGCAAATGAGAGGAATAAATCAACGGCAGTTGATCAGTAATTATACAAAATTACAGTATGCCTTTGTGGAGTTTTTGAAAGAAAGTGTCATTTTGCTACTCAGCCTGACTAATTTCTGGCTCAGATTGAATCATTGTGCCATGTTTGCAACTCATTAAAGCCACACTCACAGATCTCTCACCACTTTGCCTTGGTTTCTGTGACGACAAGGGGGAGAAATGATGCTTTCTCCAGGCTTTTGCAGCACCTTGTGACTTGTCTTGAGGTGACAGGGCTTTGTCAGGAAAGCCAGCCCTGCAGGCTGGGCTGGCAGCTCACAGCTCACCCTGAAAGGGAAGCAGGGTCCCTCACTCAGCCCCAAATTGCCACTCCAGGGTCAGGATTGGGGAAGGACTTTAAAGCCTCCTTAGGCTGTTCAGTCCCTGTCCTGTTTCCTGTAGACCAACCAGACCCAAGGAGCCTGGAGCTGGAGCACAAACACACACATACCCACACAAATCTGCACTCCATAACATGTTCCTACAGCAAAAATCCATTTCAAAATTTTTTGGTTGGTTGGAGGTTTTTTTTTGGTCAAACGCTCTGTGCTGAACTAAGGATTACTTACAACATACCTATACTTACTTCCACTTTGAAAAAAAACCTGACTTTGACCTGAATTTTTTTCCATTTGTTTCTATTTTGTTTCAACATTCTGGGAATTTTTTCTGGAGAAATAGAAAAAATAATTGAAAATAACCAAGCTCACAAAACAGTGTTATCTCTTCTGGAATATCAGATTAACACACAAACCAATGAGAGGTTCCCTTCCTGTGTAATGTTCCTAATGGCCTCTTTTATGCCAGTTCTGTGCATAGCTCTAAATTATTTTCAGCAAAAGTGGTTATTACAGCCACCTTCAGGCAGCATTTTCTGACCACAGCCTTGCTCCATTCAGGCCAGTGCCACCAGCAGGACAGAAATGCACCTGAGCACTGCCAGCACCCCCAGCTGACTTCGTGGAGTGATTCTGCTGCACTAAAGGCACCCAAAAAGCCAACTAGAATTACCTGGCTTTCTAGACACTTTCAATATCCTTATTGATATCACCCAATATCAGCCCAACACCTTCCAAGTGTCCAGCACTATTCAACAGCTGTGATCACTCAGGCAAAAATTAATTTGGGGCGACATTAGCAGAGGTAACAAGACAAACACTCTTCTCTAGGAAGCTCAGAGAGGGAAGGCAAAGAGGGAGAGGCTTGGTTTTCCTGGAATCTAGAACAAAAGTCTTTGTCACAGAAAACCAAGGGAAATATTCCAGTGGGGTCAGTGTTTTGCCTCCTTTGTTTCAGAAGAGCCAAACATCCCTTTCCCAGAGGAAAGCTTTAAATTTGAGTTGGGATTTGGACTTGCAAGCCCGTTTCATCTTCTCAAGCACCAAATGCCTAACTTTGGGTGAGATCATTGTCATCTTTGCTAAGCAGGATCATCAGGTCCCCAAACGGACTTGGGATCTTAACTTCAGTTAATCTGCCTGACAAGCTGGAAATCAATCTGCCATCTGGTACCCAAATATATCTAGAGAATAAAAAACCCCTTTGGCAATGAGCAAATAGAAAACAATAGGTCTGTAACCTTTCCCTCCCCTCCTCCTGCCATGAATACATGCATTATATTTTGGGGTTTTATACTTTCACAGTGTTTTGGTGGACTAGAAGCAGCAGGAGTCATATGTCACTTTAAGAGGCTAAGACAGAACAAGCAGAACAAAATGAAATACTTTTTAAAATTACTTTTATGAGAATGTTCAACAATCATTATTTTTTTTCTGTGGCTTTTTGTGGGTTTTACCAACTGATTTAAGAAAAGGCATGTTGAGCTGTCTTACATCCAGGTTATAGCTATATTGGACAATTCTGAGCATGTTGGTGATTATTAACAACCTCTAGTTTTAGGCAATTTAGCATCTAACTTGAATGACCAATCCAGCCAAGATCCCTGCATGGCTTAATGGGAAAAGAGTCATATTCCTCCAGATGCCAATTCACTGAGAGCACCTAACCTTTGTATCCTCAGCTCTCTCACACAACCTTTTTTTCTCTGCTAACTCTTTTTGAAGACTAGGCTCCCACACCTTCCCAAAATTTCAGCTTCTGACACCAGAATGATTAGATAAGTTCTTGCACATTCATTGGGAAACAACCATGCAACACCAGAGACGTGCAGTAAAAATACTCCTGCTGCACACATTACTCTGATTTCCAGAGCACATATTTAAATATAAGCCAGCGTTTCTGAAGTAACATTGTGGGTGCTGTCCCCAAGATATTCTTCCATCATGATCATAAACGAAATGAAGTGTGCTCCGTGGCAAACATAATGAACAACATCACTTCAAATGCTGCCAAAATGGCAACATCTCAAATTTCCTATTGTAATACATGGTCTGTTAATTAAAGAGCAAGGGCCAGTTTCAAAGGGGAACCACTAAGGTTTTAAAAATATGCCAGGGATAATGTATTTCATGCATTGCTAATTACGTAGGCATTTTTTAAAACAAGCCAGAATTAATTACATATCAGATCCACCCCCAGTATAAGGGAATAATTGAGTTTCTTACCAAATTATGGCTCAGTAAGAGGCAGTGTATGGGCTGCACACTCTGTGCTGAGTTACACACCGTGCTGGAAATGGGCTCCTGTGCTGCACTCGGCTCAATGCGAAGGCTGCTGCCAATTAACACTACTAATACATGTTAATTTAAGATTTCCCTTTTCCAACTAATTGATATCTGATTAAACACAGAATAAGTTTTTTTAAGTGTTCATTAAGTAGCTAAAATTTCCTCACAAGTTTCATGTTTTATATGAGGCCACAATCACGGAATACGTAGCTCATGTAATTTCCAAATCATTATAGAGTAATTGGACTTATCAGTTACATGCTAATTAAACTTCCACTGAATGCTCTTTCTGCAATCAGTTGACATCAGATAGATGCACAGTACCCATCTCATTATGGTAAAATGGAATTGCTGATGCACTTAAAGTGGAGCGTGGCAGAGAGAGAGAGCAGAAAAGTGATGGGAGCAGCACCTGCAGCTCTCAGAGCTACAGCAAACCCAAAACTCCAGCAAAGAGCAAACAGACACTGGACAGGCTTCAAACAGTTCCCAAAGCCTGGGTTAGCCCAGGTGTTTTGCCTGCCCTGTGCTCTGTTCTTCCATTATCACATTTTACCAAAAATGAGCTCAGCTGGGTTTGTGTCTGTGCTCAGAGCATCCCCAGCCCACCAAAGCTCAGCGTGTCCCAAGAACACGAGCTGCACTCACTGACAGACTGTGCCTGTGCCAGAACATGCAGCCACCTCTTTTTGGAGACCTGCTAAACCAGCTGCTGGTCTGGATCTACTCCTGCCATGCAATAGCTAAGAACTTGTGTCTCCCACGGGAAATGAATGATCCATGAAGAAAAGAAACAAGGGAAGAAGCTTTGATACATCCCAAGTTCAGGTGTGCTTTCCTCACCTGGTGAAATGTGTTCGTCTGTGTATGATAAGGACAGAAAGATTTGGTGATGTTACATGGTGAGGAGGAAATCAGGCTTACTAAGAGATTCACTGGCTTTTGATGGAAAAGCATGATTGGGTGACGGAATTTTGGGGAAGACAATGACAATTTTAACTCACCCTAGTAATTAATAAGAAGGAGATTAAAAAACGATAAAACATCGTGTGTTTTATAATTTTGTTCACTCTTTTTATCTGTCAGAACTTCTTTTCTCTAGGACTGTGCTTAGTATGGCTTCTCTCTCCTGGATTTGGTTTTGGTGGCTGGAGTCAAGAAAAATTCAAATGAATTGTCTTGCAGGGAAAGGGGAGGGAAAAGAAAAAGAACTGTGAGCAAGTTTCCCTTTTGGTGCTCCCAGGGAGCTGGGCCTTTTCTCCTCTCTCTTGAATAAGAGAAAACCTGCTGAGCTGCAGGGCAGGTTTTCCTGGATGTAAATTGTGGGGTTGAATCCTCCAGCTGATCAGATGGGCTGGAGTGCAGCTCTGAGGAATTCTGCTGCTCCTCACCACGGATCTGCCAGAACCAGCCTGGGAGCAGCGTGGTGTGCACCCAAAGCACTTCTGTTCCTCTCTCTGGGAGCCTGCACCAAAATAAGCAGATAGAACCCAGGGAAAAACATGTATTTCAAACCCACAGGGACCAAGGCAGCTCCCAGAGAGGTTCTGTTTGGTTGGTTTTTTATTTATTTTTGTTTAGTTTTAAAAGAGCCCAGATTTCTACAAATGAATACTGTGTAGATACTGATTTCTCCAGCTGACATTCCTGTAGTGCTCATTTACAAGCATTTTCCAAGTTGAAAGCCAAGCATGAGTGTTTTATTTTTTTAATGAAAGCCTGAGAATTAGTAGGAAGACCCAGAAGAGATGTCATAGTCAATTAGTAATGTGAGGCTCTAAAAGTGCAATTAAGCATGGATGTGCACTAATTGCAAACAAGTCACCTTAGACCAGTTAACCTGCCTGCCCAAGAGAAAGCAAATTCCTATGACCTACATGAAAAAATCCTTTAAAAAATAGTCTTTTCCAATAAAATAAAAAAAGAGAAAAATAATTCTAAACCATGCCTGCAATTATCATCAACTTCCAGCACAGGGAAGATAATTATTTGCCTGTAAGCTAAAAAGCCAAGAGCTTTATGTTTTTTATTAATGCTGTAAGACTAACTGTTGAGCTTTTCAATGCTGTAAGAGTGACTACCCACTTTATCTTGGGTTTAAAACAATTCTCCAGACTCCCTGCCTCCAGAGCAGCATATCTAAATTTCCTGAAGTCAGCCAGGGTCCAGGGTGGTGGCATCTCTTAGAAAGAAACAAGTGGAGACTCCCCTGGGTTTTGGTGCTGCTTTGCCTCTCGGTGGCCTTGGGATGTTGTTGACTTGGGCACTCCCTGTTCCCAGCCTGGGAGTTGAATAAAACTCCTCATCCTCAAGTGTTACAGAAAACCAGCTGGAAATCTGCTGCCACCCTTCCCTCTCCTCCCAGCACCGGCTGCAGAACCAGGGCTACGGAAATTAAGGGAGTCCCTCAGTTGGAATTGCACGAGGCTTCTTAAAATCAACATTCATCTCCCTGACACACACATCCCACACCTGGAACAACTTTCCATTTGTTTAGATGCTCAAGTGGAACACAGGATCAGAGCTGACATGCACTTTGTTGCATGATTACCACTGATTTGGGTGGTAAATCTGCAAACACCTACAAAACATAATAGAATCATATATCACTAATATTATTCAGGTGTTTGATTTTTTTTTTAATTTCAAAATTATTTCCTTTATGGCGGGCTGATTTTATTTCTGTATTGAATTCCACTTAATTGTCCCTTGTTTTAATCTTACAGGAGCTTTTAAATCACTGAGGAGCTCCAAGAATGTCATCTGCTTACAGGTACTGTGTGCAATAAGATGTAGTGCTGCTATTATTGCCATTATTAGGGGTGTATGTTATGGTGGGAGTGTCATTTGATGTGTCTTATGGGAACAAAAAAGCAAAATGAAACCAAGCCTTTTCCCCATCTGGCACTTTGCCATTTCACTGTTTCTTTTCATATAACTTTTCATTCTTTTAAATAATTGATTGTTTTTATTTGGAGGAAGGGAAAATGACATCCTCAGTAACACCATTACCGTGGAGGGTTTGATCAGAAGGAACGTGACTCACTTCAAGCCAGCTGGGAACTGGCTAAGTGGGAAGTGGCAAATATTTTAATTTTGAGCTGTCTAAATCAGTATTTCCTTGGCCTTCTCTTTATGTGCAGCAGACTTACTTCCCCAGGCAACCTTTTGCACTTCTGTATTTTGCAATTAAACACAGCTGCAATTCCCTTTATCCTACGAGCACAGGGGAATTTAGCAGCATCCCGTAAAGAGAAGGTTGACTGGCATTTTTCCTAACAAAATTTCATTTTCAATTGTCAAACAACAGTTGGGACACGAATTCTCTTCTGCAGTTCAGCTTTATGATAAAGTTTCATCTCAGGTTGTTTACTATTTCCAGAAGTTAAAAACAGGTAAAATACTCTGTTGCAGTCAAGGTAAAAAACCTTATAGAACCATTTAATTGAATATTTTTTCTTTTCTTTTCTTTCCTCCTGAGGGCCATTTTGCAGCTTTCTGTGAATAACAGGATACAATACAAATATACATTTTAAATCCACCAGTGCTTTATACAATTGCATGCTGTTTCCACTGTTACCTTATAAATTGTCCTGTCTAATATAAATTGCCCTGCATTCACCTAACTCCGTTTTCACTTGCTACTGTGTGACTCAGAAATCTGGTTTTGCTAGAATTTTCTACCATGAATGAGTTTATAGGTTTCTGGCATGAATTTGGGATGAATGTATGTAATTTTCAGCTTTTTAAGGGAATCGATACGGACACAAGGAACAGCTCTGGATTCTCATTCCAGTCCACAAGGGCCACTTCCCTCTATTCCTACTGACGTGCCTCCTATGATAATTACAAGTTATTTCCTTTTCCCTCGCTACACAGCGTTTAAAACTGACAAAACCATCACAGGATTTAAATTAAAGCTTGTTGCCAATGTTTCACCTCCAAACGAACGCAGCTTTTAATAAATTATCTTGAGCCTAGGAGAGGTTCCATCGTGATTCACTCTGGAACATCTTGAGTGCCGGGGTATGCCAGCAGAAATAATCCCAGCAAGGCTCTCTGTTAAGACGCAGCATACGTGATGAAAGGAGCTGCAGTTTTGAACAAATGGTTCAACATGTTGGTGTCAAAAGGAAGCATCTTCCCCCCTCGACTGGCTTGGCAGCTGTTGGACTTCATTACGAGGAGCAAAACACAGAAGTGTGCAGACAGGTGCACGGCAGATTCAGGGCTCCAAAACAAGGCAGAGCAACAGCTTCGCTTTGCTGTAACAGAACAGAGACAGAAAAAGAACATCCCTGCAGAGCTGTGATTCAGGGTGAGCATTAGTTTAAAAAAAAAAAACAAAATACCCAAAAAACCCACCCTAAAATCCCCAAAACTAATACTAATAAGAAATTGAAATACTAGCAATTCATGCAGTGTAAGCACTGCCTTCAAAAATAAGGGAATTGCCAAAATACACAAAAATGATTTGTGGCTGTTGTCTCCCACAAGCCTGTGAGAATGTTTACAAAGAAATTGTGTCTTGAGTTGGCAAAGTAACAGCTCAGTTTCTCAGCTTAAAACAAAAATTAAGAATTTGGCTATTGTTATTTAATGCTTAAGGACTGATTTCCTGATGCTAAATATGTATTCAGAGGCTTAATTCCCAATGAAATCAAACTGCCAAAGTTCATCTCAGCGTGTCTTCTTAACTTACACTTTTGGAAATGTAGGGATCAACACTTAAAACACTCACAAATGGCCTAGGAAAAAATAGGCATGTTCTTTTAAGTGAGGCTCATCAGGGGGCTTAAAGAGTTAAGCAAGAGAGGATATGGAATTATTTAGGATGTGTAATAATGATTAAGACAAACATTGCCTTGGTGGCTCTTCCCCAACATCTGGAGGAGAAGGTGCCAAGGGGGTCTGGAGGACCCTGGCAATTCTCCATGGCAGGGAATCACACTGCACATGGGGCAGTTATGAGGCAGGATGGGAGAGCCTTCCTCCAAATCCTCCATCCCAGAACAAGCCAAGAACACCCACTGAGACCTCTGCAGCCCAGAAGTTGCCATTAGAAAAAAATCTCCTCTCCAGTCCCAGATGTGGACACTGAGGTCTGGACATTTCCAGTCCCAGATGTGCACACTGAGGTCTGGATATTTCCAGTCCCAGATATGGATACTGAGGTCTGGATATTCCAGTCCCAGATGTGGACACTGAGGTCTGGACATTTCCAGTCCCAGAAGTGGACACTGAGGTCTGGACATTTCCAGTCCCAGATGTGGACACTGAGGTCACACCCGGATATTTCAGGAACAGCAGGAATCAGGGTGCTGTGGTGTTGGGCAGGGGCAAACACACTTGGAACTATCAATTATCAGGCCCCTCATCAACATGTGCCACTAACTGGACTGGACACATTTGGACAGAAAAGATCTTCCTTTCAGCCCACGCAGGTGAGCACCAACCCACAGCCCTTCTCTGAGCTTAGTGGGATACTATAAAACCAGCAATCAGCAGTTTCTCAGCTGAAATCCTTCCCCCACATGTAAAAAAAAGTGAAATCATTGGTCATGCAGGGCACAAGGGCAAAGAGCAAACCAGGGAGGCTTCTGCTGCCCAGGGTAACATGAATAATAAGACACTGATGATGTTGAGTGCTGTGTTTATTTTCCCACTGCGAAGCGATGCTTGCCCGTGAAGAATTGTCTTTCTTTAAATAAAGCACCTTTCAAACAAGCTCATTACAAAACCATCTGAGCACTCCTGGCAGTCAAGTTGGTGTGTGAGACAATGGCAAATTATTCATCATGAATAAATTACCAGATGAACACACTCTCCCTTTTTTTTAGATGTATTACTGGAGTCCTTGAGGCTGTGGGTGGAACAAGGGCCTCAGCAAAGGACTGGAAAAAACTGTGAGCAGTGAAAGGTAACAAATCCCCAGCCCCACTAAACCTATCAATTAAATTTACAAGACAAAGAACCACATCAGGAAGGAAACTATACGATGAGGAATACTTTTGGTTAAATCAGTGATTAAATCAAAACTAAATTCAGGTCTCCTGGAAACTCCTAGTTCAGGTTATGACCAAATTAGGGATGGTAAAAAGGGAAGGTAAGTAAAAAATTCATGGATGACTTTTGCTAGTGTTTGAGGACCACTGGTGAAGAAAAATCAGGCCACAGCTAGATTATACTGACTATCTGATTTTTATCCTCCAGATCTTTTGCAAATTCCAGCTGGGTGTTGCTCAGAGGGGAGATAAGATTTTTCTGTTGCTTCCTTTTTACTGAAACGGTCTAAATAAGAGAATGAAGAAAAGTGAAAAGGGTGCAATCAGTGGGTAACAAAGAAATAGCTGCTGATAGCATAAGGAAAATTATGGCTGATACACTGGCCTTCAGTAGTGACAAAAATGCAGTAACAGGAAATGTGTGAACAGCAGCAAATAAAACCAGGGTTGCACACATGCCCCAAAGCTGGCTTTCAAGCAATTTTCTCCATATCCTATTCACAGCATTTGGTTTGCTGGCTCTGAGTTTTTCTGTTTCTATTTGTTTTCCTTAAACGAGCAATTAGTCAAATCTGAGTTAATGAAGCTTGCTTAGTCATCCAAGGTCTGTAAAACTTTGCCAGGAGTCAGCATCTTTGCAACCCTTGAAAATGAGGGAGTCTGGCATGACAGGCTTTGCTGACTGGCCTCTTCCATCATCTGAAATCCCATTTATCAGCTCATTTCAGGCATCTTTTGAAACGCTGGAGAGATGAAGAGGGAAGACTTTGTCCTGTCAGGGTAGTTCATATCAGTTCCTTTAGTCTAAAGATTGAGAGACTTAATCATCTCAAGTAGAGATGACAGTGAAATATCAGGCTCTCGAATCAGTAATGATCAAGGGGGACAGATTTAGAGTATGTCTGAGAAGGGCTCTTTGCTCTCTGTATGGCAATTTGGAATCAGGGTTAAGTCCGCGGGGATTTATCACACATCTGGGACAAAAACTGAAAGTGCTGCTCTGATCAAGAGGAGTTTGATGGTCTTGAACTCTTTCAGGGTTAAAAAAAAAAAAAACCTTTTCCTCTTCTAAGCTCCAGTTGCAGACATAGTGAGAGGCACTGGGGAGGGCACATTTCAAAGTGAAAATGCAAATGTGGTGTCCTGCACACAACAGCTCTTGGCAGTTTTCAGCATGGAAAGGGATCTCCCAGGGAGGGAAGGAAACCCACACCTATTAGACTTCACACACATGCAGCAATTGGTGTGCCAGCAAAACTTAATTTCCTTGATAGAGTTATAAAAGCAGCACAGAAGAATCTTTTGACAGACACACAGAGTCAGCTAAAGCAGAGCTTTATGTAGGCCTTGATATCCAAGCCAAAGTTAGCATTAAACATTTGAACTCAGAGCTTCATTCATATTATTAAAAATAATAAACAAACCCCAAACCAACTTTCTTGGAGGAAAATGGAGAATTAATTCTTCCAACCTCTATGAATCTGTCTTCTCCCAGATGCTGGCAACATGAACACTTGGTTTTTCCTTTGGCACGTGTGACTGAACAATCAGTTCCCAGGATGAAAAGCACGGACTTCTACATGGGAATTAAGAACTAATGTCTCAGAGTGAAGGCTATGGCAGATTGCTATTTTTAGTGCATTATTCATGGAGATGTACAACCCAGACACGTGTATTACAGGATTCCATCCTCTCTCCTGGGGAGCCAGAGTCTGACCTGAAGTTGGTGCAATGTGCCACCTCCTCCTTTCCACTCCACTCTCCAGTCTCTCCACGTCTCCATCTGTTTTGAGGCCACATAATAACCCACCTTTTGTAGTTTCTCCTCTTGCATAAATCCTTTTAAAACTGAAATGCATCTTAGGAAATCAATTAGCTGAAGTTAATTAACCGTGTGGCCTTACATCTACCTTCTGCATTTACTCCTACCTGCTCCACTTTTCTCCTAACTCCCCACGAGCCCAGCGTCTCCCTCCTGCTGTGCAATCATTGATCTCCTGAAACAGTTTTAGAAATCCTGTATCCAGGCCAGGATGATGTAGGATGTAATGAAGGATTTAAATCCTTTTCAATTATCTGAGGAGAACCTTCCTATTTTGGGGCCCTAAACAGAATTGAGGTCCATCCTCAGTGTCCAGCAGTTCAAACCCCTCCAGGTGAGGTGTTAACCTGGTTTGGGGACAGATTCTAAACCAGTACCAAGTACTAAATTAACAAGGAAACCATTTTACTTTCTAGTTCTGGGAATTTTTCTTCCACATCAAGGAAGAGTTAAGTACTTTGTGTTCTGTGTCCTAAGGGCCAGTAAATTTGTACAAAAATTAAGTTCTTCTTTCCTTCTGGCTTCTCCTTTATGACATAGAGTGCTAAAGCAGCTCCCTTCTAGGATTCTCTCTCCCTGACTGGGATCATCTGTGCACTATCTAAAGAAGCAAGGTTTTGGTGTAAAAACATGCCTCTTACCTCTTTTGTTAACCAGAGGCATGGTGATTACAGCTTAATCATAGGTTGTTAAATATATTAACTAATACCTGTAATGAACAGAAAATCAATGTACAATCTGTATTTTCAAGAGAAACAAGAGTCGGTGTCAGCCCTGTGGTGATTCACCATAGAGGTTACTTCTTTTTTTTCTTTTTTTTTGTTTTGTTTTAGTTTGTTTGTTTGTTTGTTTTGCTTTTTCTTGTCTTCTTTTTTTTCCTTTGTTTTTCGGGGAATAGAAAGAAAACAAGCACAAGCTTCCAGCATGATACAAATATTAGGAATTACTCTTCCCATAGTAGCAAATTTATTGGTTATGTGTCATCCGTATGGGCTATGCCAACCATAGATGGGTCAGGGCAGACTGAATTTAAGCTGATTTCACACACAAGGAGATATTTGCTGAAGAGGACTATAGTTCCTAATCCTCTGGCTTTACACAGCAAGTGCCTCTTTCCAGCACATTTCTGGCAAGACTTTACTGCATGAGCCATTTCTAGAAGCCCAGAGCATTTCTTACAGAACCTATTCTCTAAAAATCACAAGGGCCAAAGGATGATGAGGTGCTACAGCCATTGTAAGGGGCCTTGGGAAAACACAAATCAAGCCTTTCTCCAGTCCCCAGACACATCTAACCATAAAACTGAGAAAACATTGTAAAACATTGCCCTGCCAACCGTGAACACAAAGTTTTAAAAGTTGGGCTTTTTTCACAAGTCAGCTCCTTCAGATTCCCTAGTTCTGACTTTGATTTATTTGTTTGTTCTCCTGCAGCAGCTGGAAACATCATCGTTAAGGCATTTTCTGGGGCAGCAGAACCAGAAATAATTAACTGGGCAAAGCTGCGATCCAGTGGAGAGGAGAAGGAGAGCAGCTCATCCTGCTCAGCCCCTCAGAGGCTGCAGTCACAGCAGCAGGACAAACGGGCCTGGTCTCCAGCTGCAGGCTTTTGCAGCTTCTGAGAGGTTTGGGGAATGAAATGTGTTTTCTGAGAATTCACAATTAAATCACACAAAGGAGGGATCTTATTACCCTGCCAGCCAGTATCATCCCAGGTTTGGAAACAGAGCACTTCTCTTCTGCCTCCAGAACAATATTTTTCTGATGCATCTTATGTTTAAAATGCCCTCCCTAATCACAGCTTCTCATGAGGAGTAAATCTCCAAAATGCACACAGAGTGCAATTGAAAAGTGTCGAGCCAACAGTGTTCAAAATTCCGATACAAGCAGAGCGTGGAGCTGGCTAATGATAAATAACTTCTGAGCTCTCATCCAGCCACAGGGCACAGCTGGAGTGCAGGTGAACACGTTCCTGGTTTCCTGCCATGCCACAGGACACCCCATCCCACCCCACCCTCTGCCAACCCCAAAAATGAACAGATGGGAGGGAACCCAGAGCAGTCCCAGACTCCAGACTGGGAAGAGCATGAGGAGCTGGCAGCAGAGCTGGTGAAGTTGCCCTGGTAGATCCAATCTGGACTGCAGGATTGGGACCTCTGTTAAAAAAAACCCTCAAAAACAGAGTTTGCAGCAAAGGTGCTTTAAGAAGGAAAATGTTTTTATTTTCTAAGACCTGGTCCCAGAACAGTTTTACTTGTTCCATGCAATTAAAAACCATTGCTGGACATACCACAGAACGCTGAGGAATGATAGAGGTTTGTTCACAAGGATGAGATGCTTTCTGGCATTGAGTTATATACTGAGCAATAAAATCTTTAACCCCTATTTTCTCAGAACACTACCTTTGATTATTTCATTTTAACTTCTGAACTACAAGTCTAAAGGAATTACCATCCCAGCACAGTGCTAGGCTCTAATCCAGATGCAATAACTCAGGCACAAGCTCTTCTCAGCTTTTCATTCAGAGGCTTCCACTGAGCCCTCAGAGCTGTGGAGGGGTCTGCCTGAAATGCAGTAATTCAGAATCCTGCCTACACACAGATTTTGCTATGATTATATCTCGAATATTTTTATTTGTATCTATTCGCTGTTCATGTCAAAAGTTCTTGAGTTCTGTCTTGGTTTTGAGATTTGTTATGAGGACTTTCGAATATCAAAAAGTCTCAGAAATGTAAAGACACTTCTAGCAATTTTGGTAGGCCCACTAACTCTGAGAAAGAAAATTAGAATTTTATACTTCTTTTTTCCCTTTCCTCCTCTTCACTGGAGGAGGAAGAAAGAGGATGAAGGAAAAATGTTTTTTTTTTCTTTTGAGCTTCCTTTGAGGTAGCCAATGCAAGCATTTGCAGGGAAATTGGAAAGTTCACTTTAAACAGTTTGCTACAGCAACGTTTTTTGTCTCCCTCCTTTTCCATCAAGCCAGGAATCTGGAAATGCAAGCACATAAAATGCTTTAGTGGAGCTTTCAAATGTGAGAAGGGGTCTTGTGGTGAGAAACAAACAGTTTGGGATGCTGTTTGAAGTCTCACTGGAAAGCAGCGCTGCTTTTGCAGGGCAGAGAAGGCTTTTGGAGGGGCTGCATTAGCACAAGCCTGGTGTGGAAAACAGCCTTGTTTTTCCATGGGCAGAGAGGAAATGAAACACAGGGACACAGCCCCTGGAGAGGGCAGGACAGCAAATGAAGGGTGTTCTCAGGAGGAAGGATGCACAAGCCCAGAGCTGGAACGATGGAGATTCTGTCACCTTCCAGCTTCCGTGCAGCTCAACATGCAAGAATCCACACCGTGCATTTCCTCACCACACCTGGGAATTGCTGTTGACACTTGGCAAATGAGAAACCCAAACCTGCAAACGCTGAGGGTTCGATTTTGTCAAAAGGGTAAAATCCCAGCAGGGAACTGGAGGCATTTCCCCGAACCTTAAGCTCCTTCTTGCTCCTGCACCAGCCAGTCATTTTGTGAGCTCTGATTTATTCTTATTAGAAAAACAAAACACAGCAAAAGGAGGCACAAACCAAGCATTCATCTCATATTGATCCAAATTCCTTCACTTAACTCATAATTTCAGTCCTCCAGAGAAAATGCATTTCTGTCCAGGCTTCAGCTAAATTGCTCCAAGAGACATATTCTAAACATATATTCTAAAAGTTGTCATATGCCTCCGCCTCTTCTATTTGGGGAAAATGTAAAAAGCAAAAAAGCTAATGGAAGAGGAGCTGAGTATTTCAGAAAATTGTATTCTGCTTCTGCAGACCCAAGGGAATTCAACGATTCAGCTAAAAATGGGTAGCATTTGTTTTTGGTGTTCTTCATTTGCAAGTCTCTGGAATATTTTGAGCTTTAATCATAACACTAAAAGGAGACACGTTCTGCATTGTGATTCACTGGATCACAAAGGCATCGTCTACACTTGGACAAAGCTTTTTATGCTGGAAAGCTCTAATCAGGATCAACACCTAAAATATGCATGTGCTCTTAGGTGAGTGGGGAACAACACCGTAATTCCAGGCTGGGGTATCCCTTAATAGCCACACGTTTTATTTCCCACATTAAATCAGGAAATAGAATGGAAAGGTGTTAACAACATCTGGGACTGTATAAATAGAATTACAGGCTAGGGGGAGGCAAAGCCCCAGCACCATTAATGGAATTTTTAAAAGCAGCCCATGTAGTAAATGTCTCCAGTATGCTAAAGATTATCAAGATTAACCATCTTCTATGCTGGAAATTTCCTTCTATTTTTTTTTTTTAATTACTCGAATGCCTGAGTAGTTTCTTCATTGAATTTCTAATTTCATGGATAACTCAAGGATATACAAATAGATAGTAAATACTGACAGGTTCAGTATGTAAAAACAAAGAGAATGGGAAAAACAGGAATGGGTTTTTAAATCCTAAAAGCAAGTAAAGTAAGAAAAAACTCCTATGGAAACCTCCAAGCCCTGGTGGAGTTCTTGAAAAAAATAAAAATAAAAGGTACAGTCAAAGAATAGTCTCATTCTTTGGATTATGTTAACTGAAAAGTGATTCCCTGTTTGACTCTGAACATTTACTTGAAATAGAACATTAATTTCTCTAATGAAATAATGGAAAGAAACTGAAACAATATTACAGTTAATGACATTTTCTTCTGAGTCTACAGGTACATTTCCTTATTTTCTGTGGGTTTTTTCAATCCTGCAAAGAACACCAGTTTTCTGCAAAGTAAATCAAACCTGACAATTCCTTTGAGCGATTGGGAAGGGGGGATGCAATCGGGAGAAGAAGAATATCCTGCTGGTACTTTATACTCAGTACTCAATACTCAATTCAAAGCTTACTGGAAGAGGATTTCCAGTGCTCCTCACTTACAGGAACTCCTCTAAGAGAGCAGAATTTATGGCGAGCAAGCTGATTTTATTGGAGACTTTTCCAGTGCATTACACTGCAATGGAGCCCTCGTTCATTTACAGACAAACGCGTGTCCTGGGCTCTGTTTCAAAGGGGGTTGTGCTTCCAATAATTAAATTGTGTACAGAAGGCAGTCACCTGAATTCCACACTGTTAATTTTATGTAAAACAGAACCCTATTGATTTCTGGTGCTTTCCCAGCTTTCTATAGGAGTAACACACATCCCATCAAAGGTGTGAAATAGATTTTTCCATTAACTGGAAGCGTAAGGAATGGTACGTGATGTTTGAAGCTACAATAAGTAGGTTCATGTATCAGAAAGACCAAGGAGAAAACAAGAATGGGGCAGTTTCCTGCAGATCTTACACTTCCAGCCATTGAGTTTACTCAGTTGTCTGCTTGGGAACTGTCAAAAACAGAAGACAGCTTCTATTTTTGTATAAAAATAAAGTATTTATTAATTAAGAAATTAATTAAAATTAATTAATTAAAATTCGGTAGCAAAAAAATTAAAAATCCGAGATCCGGATTAAAAGAAAGAAAAGAAAACCGGGAACGCAGGGATAGGAGACTCTTTTAGCCTAAGATAAGGCTCTATGTCCCCAGGGTGGGACTCCTGCGTTGCTGGATTTGGCTTTAGCTAGCCTAAAGCCAGTGAATTATACAGTTTCCAATGGAAATGAGGCCGGCGCCAGCAACGGGCTCTGCCCAGGCTGGTCCAGGGGCAAAAAGCAGCTCCTCAGGGCTGTGCAGGAGCTTTTATCAGGTCGTGGCTCCGCCCGTCACCGCCCACAAGTCCGCCCATCAGTCCGCCCATATCATCGGTTAATTGGTGTCTTCTGATGATGAGCAGATCCGAGCTCGCCAATGGGCTGCTGTTGCCTAGGGGTGGTGTCAGATGGCTCGGGCGGCGGGAAAAAACCTCATTAATATGCACGGTTGTCATGGATGCAAGTTACAGGGCAGGATTGTGCCAGTTAATATTCGCCTTTAGCTGGGGTGGCTCCCTCTCCAATGGACAACCAAAACCATAAAATATTCAAAAAATAATCTCAGAAAACAATACATACCAACAAAACATTACTTAACAACATTATAGATGCTTGACAAAAATAATAAAACTCGGGAATAACAATGCTACACAGTAGATAATCTAAAACCACAAAACATCCAACAAATAACTTTATAAACACTTAATGAACATACAACAACTTCAATAACATCATAAATATTTGGTAAAGTGACAGAACTGGGGAACAACGTTTAACAGGGACACAACAGGGGTATTTTAAGAAAAATATGGCTTTTAACTTGGATTAACCTGTTTGAACTGGGGTATATACAAAAACTTTTAATTAGGTAACCTTCAACACTCAATCAACTGGGCAATAAAACAATTAATCATTAATGAGCTTGACTAAAATTACCTAATATGCAAGGACAAATAAATAATTGTGCATAACAGGAACTCACCCTGGAATATTTCTACTCAGCCTATGCAATTCCCACAAAACATTGAGCAATTCCAACATTACCAAATATATATCTTCATTCTTTTTCCTGGCATGGAAATTTTAGTAAGCTCCAGAGCTGTTTCTTCTAACTCCTCTCTCTCTGTCCCTGTTACCTTGTCACTGCCTCTGGAATGAGGTGCCACACGAGTGGCCAGGTGAGGAAAGTTTGGGATGCCCTGGGACGGGGAGAAATGAGCACCCTGCCCACACCCCCAGGCCCGCAGACCCTGCTGTCACCTGCCCTCGGGTCTGACCCCACTCTGGGACCTGCCAAGGCCAAAAGCTGTGCAAGAAAGCCCAGCTGCTCCTCCTGCCCTGCAGAGGCTCCGGGGGGAGCAGGATGGAGATTGTTTGCACAGCAAAGTCCACTCCAGTCAAGGGAAATACTTCAATTATTTGAAGTGGGTTGCAGATCGGGGTTATAATTGAAGCTGGGTTTCTCAGCGTTAGTGCTGAGCCATTGCAGCAACCAGCACAGTGCCCTGGCTAGCTGCAATTATTTAAAACTATTGAAAAGCAACACCCCGTGGAAGCAATTTCTTTTCTCTTTTAGGACATCATTTATTTGTAAATCACCCAGGGTGGGTCTTTGTGTGGCAAACATCAAAAATGAATTCTGCTTCTCATGATACAGTCACATTTCATAGCTCTTCAAATTGGAAAATAAAGCTGTAAGGTTGTAAGAGCTACTCTAATTGTCCCCTTTCTTTCACAAAACTCAAACAAATGTGAGCAGTAAAGAATAATGAAGTAATTTTTTTAAAACAAAACTTTTTTTTCTAAGAAAAGCACAAAGTAGTTGTTGTGTTGCACACAAATTCCAGGGGAGGTTACACAAGCTTCACAAGAGATTACCTTTCCAGCCAGAGCTGCAATGGTACAAACTTGCCAAATCAGATTTCAGGCATTTCAAATGGAAAAACCTTGAGAGACTGTCCCATCTCTGCAGCAATTCAGATATGATGCCATGAACAGATCAACTTTCTGATGGAGGAGACGGGGGCATTTGCTCTATACACACACAGAAATCTGACTGAAAGAGTATCAAACCACGTGGTCCTTTACAGGAACATTTGGGAATGAAGACAGTTCATCTGCCTTGAAATAACCTGTCAGCTGAGCTGGGTGAGACATGTCATCAGAGTCAAGTAAAAGCAATTTTTCCCCCAATCTCAGGTTAAAACACAGGAAGCAGAGTTATCTTTTTATTTTTGGGTTGATATTTTGTTTTCTGCTTTTTTAAGGGCAGCTATAAAAAGTCTAGACACACGTAGTCTCCCTGGAATACCTGATGATAGAGCAAGGACTGGATGTGCAATCCTATGTTTGACTCTGTCTTTGAAAAAAAGTTGTTTTTTCTTCCTCGTGGGCTGATTAGAGTGATACCATCATACTTCAAATCCAATCTGTGCCATCAGCGTCAGCAGAAAGATTTGTTTACCTTATCAAAATCTATTTAGGCCACCCAGAAGTGACTCGACAACAATACACAAATGTATTCAGAGGGAGAAGATATCAAGTGGTAAATGACTATTCAGTATATCATAAAAGCACAACAACAACCACTGGATGAAAGATAAAGCCTGACTCATCCAAATTAAAGTGTGGTACTAATTATTAAATGACTGCAAGGGAAACTGCTGGCATAGGCTGGCTTGGGAGTTTGTAGCCATCACCTTTGTGGAGATTAACAAGGACTGATTGGACCCAAATCCTGCAGCAATTTTTCAGGAGGAGCTGTTGCTGCCTTGGCGCAGGAACACGGGCTTGTGCCACCTTCCCCAGTTCCCTGCCAGCCCTCCTTTCTGTCACAAACCAGCACAGAGAGCTGTAGGGCTCCCAGAAATGGCAATGGCCAGCAGAATGCAGAAGCTCAACACAGCATGGCTGCTCACCTCAAAATCCACTAAATCTGGAGAACTGGAATGAGATCAGTTGAACTCTGTAGCCAGCAGGATTTGATAACCAACAGGAAAAAGATTAGGAAATGGGAAGAATGTTTCCCAGATGTTGCATGATGCTTTTAGACAGGGGCAGCTGCAAGATAAAGCAGGAGAATCGGTGCCCTTTGATTTTCTCTGCCTCTGGGCCCGGGTGAGCAACAATGGAAAGATGAATTTCAGATTTGAGCTTGATCTTACAGCTCCTGTTCATCTCTGTAAACAAAGATCAGAGTGGTGAAGGGAAAGAGTCTGCTCCCACTTTGCCAAGCCCTGCTCAAAGCCCACTCTGCTGTGGTGGAAGTGCTGAACAGTTTGCATGCAGAACTTGGATCTTCTGGCCAAAGAGAGCAGAGCAGGAGGATTCTGCTGCTCATGACTTCTGTGAAGGGTACCTGGCTTCTGTGTACAGTGACAACTCAGACATGAACATAAGTTTCAATAGTTCCAACTCTACCTCTTCAGCTGTTCATGACCAGAAAATCCCCAGGTGGCTGCACTGCTCGACTCTCCCCCCTGACCTTCATTCAACATGCCCAGTCACAGATCCTTTCACAGCAATCACCATAAATCCATCCCAGTGCAAAAGGGAGGCATAAATCATCTAGCTTCATCTCTTCCCATTCAAATATTCATTTGCATTATTTATAGATAATGAGATATCAGAGACTTCTTTCCTCCTCTCGCTGTGCATGCTGTCCTGTCAGAATTAATGCTGCTCTGGCTCTTCATTGATTGCATTGAATCTAAAGATCAACATTTCTGCTTTTAGTCTCCATTCTCTAGGGTGAAGACCTGAATGCAGAAAATGAAAGAATCACTAGTCATAAGCTCAGAATGGGATTAATTTCACCTGTACTTAAAATACTGAGAAATCTTTTGCAATGCTGGGAGTGAAATTACGGATCCTGATGAGACATTGGGCAAAAGAAGAGCTTGAAATGTTCTGTCTGCTTCGGTGTCTTGAGGCTGGACACTGCTGTGCGAAACAAGCACTGGGCTAAAAAAAAGTTAAAAAAAAATTAAGGAAAAAGGAAAACGTCCTTTGAAATCCAAAAAAACAGCATTGGAGTTGAGCCAGGGCATAGCACAACTGAGCTCACCCTAATCACCAGTTCCATCTTTGCACCCTTGAGGGGTAACAGATTTTGAAATCTTCAAAATATTTGACCCCTGTGGAAGAAATGGAATTGAAAATCAATCCCTGAACAGAATGCAAAAAAAAAAAAAAACTCTAAAAGTGATGTGTGAGGTTATTGGGCCAGTCTCTTACTTTAGGGAAAACAGACATAGAGAAAATAGGTCTGGTCAAATATTGCAAACCTGGAAATTTCGCTTGATACAATGATTGTGTGCAGTCTATTCAGATCCAGTCATGTGGCAGTGGGCAGTTTGCCTGTTTAACATCCCCTAATCCCAATTTTAAATCTCACTTCACCCCCTTTACCCAACAGGTCCTTAGCAGCAGGGTTTTTACCCCTTTCGAAATGCAGCACTCTCCCATCTCATGCTCCCTGTTTCAAAGCCTTACCTGGCTTCCAGCAACAATATTCCACTAGTGACAGTGAGAGGTGGAGGAAACTCCTTTCTGGTGTCATTTCTCCTGCCTAAGGAGTTAAATTGTGCTTTCAAGAACTGTGTGTATTGGTAAAGAGTTACCAGAGCACCAGCCAAGAGGAAGCTGAAATGGGATGCTCAGGTGCAGAACTAAATTAATTTTTAAAAGGCTGAGCAAGTATTTCAGGGAAGAGTTGTATGAATTTACCCAGGCTCTACAAAGACTGCGAAGATTTGCAGTGGAATTCAGTTTGAAAATAATGAACTGAAATCCCATCCCTACCTAAGGTGTTCTCCAAAAGCCCCTTATCCAGTGCTTCCTCCGGGCTCCTAACTTGTCTCCTGATTGCTGCAGAAAACATTCTTTACAAAAACCACATAAATGAACAAAATCCATGACTTGCAGAGATTAGGAATTACTTTTTTTAAGCCTTGCAACCCTCCACATTCAGTGCAAAGTATATGAAAAAATAACATTGCTAGCAATGACTCTGCTACTGCTCATGGAAAACATCTTTCCTGATCACTGACATGGCAGATCTGCAGCTGACATCTGCTCAGCACTTTGAGATTGCTTTGCTGACACATAAAATTGAGTTTCACTGTGAAATCAAGATGATATCATTGGCTATTATAATAAGTTGTTAAAGCCCATGGGAATATTTTTCTGTCTTTTTCAATCAAATTGTTATCTTTTTGCTCTCCTCTCTCCCTCCCAGTCACCAGCTCTGATTTTATCTTCTCCACAAAACACTCATAGAAAAAGTATTTCCGTTGTGTTTTTAAACTGCCGTTGCTTTCAATAAAACTAATTAACATCTTGCAGTAAATCAGTTCCCTGGGTCTCCTTAGATTTCAAATGAAGCTGACCTATGCACAACAGGGTCTTCACTTCGGATTGAATGTGCTCATTAGTACCTCCTAATAAATGAGACTACTGGGTGGTGCTGCTCATCCCACCTCCCAGAAACTGCTGCAGGAGGGCAGGGTGGAACTGGGACAACTATTTGATTTAAGCATGCCCCATACCTGTGCTCTTTTTCACGACTCAGCAACAATTAAAAAGCTGAGAAAAGACTGAGGAAAAATAATTGAGAGGCTCAGAGCTCCAGGAGGTTCCTGATGAAAAACTGGGCTGAGCTAGAGAGGCCCCATGAGCAGCAAGGAGCCCCCCTGGACCCCCATGCCCCAAGGACACACAGCCCCTGAATGCTGGGTTCCACCATGGGTGTTGTAGAAGAGCAGGCCTGAAGGCCCACAAAAGCATCTTCCCTAGGCCCGGTGGGAACCATGGAAACACTTCCAGGGCACCTGAGATGGGCTGGAAAAGAGGACCATGGGTCAGTGACCTTCTTGAGCAATGGCCCGGGAAGATTGTGGTTAGTGGCCTTATCTGGGATTATTTACACCTTCCCATAATAGGTGATATCTAGGGAATACTCCAGGTGACTGGGTGAAATCCTGGGATTTGATCTTCCTGTTTATATGAGGTTCTATCCTGTTTGTGCACTGGTATTTAGGTAACCTGAGCTGTGCACTGAGCGTCTTTGCACTTCTCCATCTGGCATGCACAGTCCTTGCCTGGTGTGAATGCTGCCCTTGAGGATGCTGGGTTTTACCCCCAAAGCTGTGGTGTCACGGGCCAACATCTCTGACAGAGCAGAGCAGCAGCAGAGAGGAGAGCTGTTCTAACATGACACCACTCAGGGCTCTGTGTAACCCTTCCTCCTCACACTGACACTCGAAGGGGAACCAGCCGAGCTGCCTGTCAGCCAACAAAGAGTTCAAACCCTTCAGACAGCCCCGAAAAGAGAGGAGAACTTGATAAGGCAAGATTTCTCATCCTTAATTGTTCTTCAGCACAGTCACTACAGTCAGATTTCAGTAAAGAAAACGCCCCCACACAGCATTTCCAAAGGTGATCATCTTTTGCTTCTGCAGATAACCCTGAGGTTACTTGGCAAATTAATGCAACGTTATTAACATCAGAAACACTCAAAGCATTCCCAGGTGAGGCAGAGGTGTGGGGACCCCTCAAGCTTCAGCAGAAAGGTTTTCTGGGTGGGCTTTGGCAATGGAAAGGTGAAGGTCAGGGCTGGGTAAAGAAGCAGTGGATGAAACCCAGGACAGTCTATTTACTCACTGTTCTGTAAGAGATTTGTGCAGCTCCAGAGAAAGCATTTGCAAGTCTAACACTTAGGATCTGTTCAGAAGAGGGACAGGGAACATTTCTGAATAGCTTAAAAGGTAAATAATAAAATAAATAAATGATTTTAAGAAGAAACAAATAAACAAACAAAAACCCAACAAACGAACAAACAAAAAACCCAAACAACCAAGAAAAAAACTCCAAACAAACCAAACCAACCTCGCCCAACAAAAACTCAGTAGCTTATTTCATTCCTTGTTAGCTTTTTTACTAGTCCCTCTGTTTAGGCCTAAAAGCTGTTCATAGCTGGATTTCTTGTTTCTACAGGCTGTCCAACTCCAAGAAGACCCCTTACAAAAGATCCCATCTATGAACTCTCACTTGATGAAAAAGAATATCTCTGTTTCCTGCCTAAATGCCAGGAGCAGCACTTCTTCCTCCTGAGAGCTCCACATACAATCCCTATTAAATTAAACCAGAAAAATGCTCACTCATTCCTTTTTAAAGTAGCAGATTACCCATAATCCCCTCCCTAGGAATTCAAATTTTCTTTCCCTTAGAAAAAGGCTCAGTCAAGTCATCTCTAAAAAGAGACCACTTACAGATCTGCCATGCAGGATTAGAAAGTAAATAAATGTAAACGTCTGGTAAAAATGTGTCCTTTCATTCCCCAGTGATGAAAACAAGACCTGCAACCAGATGGGTAGCCAGTTGCAAAACTACATTTCCCAAGAGGCCACAGGTCCCAGATCAAATTTCCACACTAAATTTCCTTCTATAAAAGACTTTGTGGGCAACTAAAGCTTTTCACAGCTGATTTGGGAGGGTGGTGATGCCATTTTCAGAGGTTGTTATTATTCCTTAGGTGAGTGAAATATTTCAGCTTCTAAAGAGTTGCTGCTTTTTTGGTTTTTTAGGTACCTATCTCTTGAGTTGACAATTGAGCCTTTTATTTTCACAGTTTCTTATTCTTCTTTCCAAGAAAGTAATATTAAGTTAAAGCTTTAGGTTAGCATGACCAAAATTTTCAACTGTTCAGTAGAAGAGGGTTTGAAATGTAGCAAAATTCACAGCTCGGCCTTGGTACGAAGGAGTCAAGCAGCAAAATTCGCATTCCAAGGAGAAAAATCTCCGAGCTGTTTACAAACAAGTGTGTGTGCCTCTCTTGCCTCGGGCTGCTGATCAAATTATGGTCTGGGTTAGCTGAAGATTCAGAGGCTCCTGTATTTGTCCCAGCCTACTTGTAAATATAGTTAGCATTTGAAAAACCCTCACAGATTCATTAAGTGCTCTAATAAAAGGAGGAAGAAAAGCGAAGCTAAATAGAAAACCTCTTAATTAAGATCAGAGTATTGTCTTGTCCATAAGGAAGGCAAAGGAGCTTGTTTGTTTTTCAGTCTCAGTAATGTTTAGGTTATGTCCACTATACCTTTTTTTTTCCAGAAGAGTGAAGGTGGAGATTTCTTTCTGAATAATGTCTGAGTGCTATGTGTTTGAATTTGGTGCATGAAAGAGAAAAAAAAAAGGCATTTACAGACTTTGGAACTAGGCTTATGCTTTCAAAGACACTTTGGTGCTCACAGAATCAAATATTAATACTCTGAGATTTAGGTCCTAAATATTAAGGCAGATGATATCTTGAAATCACACTGCTTAGCTTGCTGGCTTAAAGTGCAAAAGTCTCTTTTTGTACCAGAGAGAGATTTACTCTCACAATTGATTAGAAAAAATGCAAGCACACAATTAGAGTTAGTTTTCACCGAAGGCTTCAGAACAGCAATCTACCTCCTATGTTCCTTATTGTTTAACAAGGCACCTGCTGGGAGATTTTATGTGTGGAGGTTAGGTACATTTAGAAGTATATTCTGATTTAAATACATGTTATTTTGATGTGATCTACTCAATTATAAATGCAGAACTCTGATATAAAAACACAGCTCCTCCTAGAGAACCAATATCTAGCCTTTAATTTAACTATTAAGCACTTCCAAATATACACACTTAATTAAAGCATTAGGGAAACCTCTCGTAGAGTACAAACAAGGATCCTCCGCATTTTTCACCCCAAATGCCCCTTTCTGTCTTTGAAACTTAGTTCTCCACCTAACAAAACAAGTTTTTTAGTGCTGCTGGGTTTATGGACATGAAGGGGACGAATTGCCAGGATGTTTGAATATTCCTCTGCAGCGCTGGAGGATGCTGCTGCCTCTAACCTCGTTGCTCCTCTGCTTTTGAAGAAGTGGGGGCTCAGAGAGGGTCTCCACGAAGCGGCAGCCACTGAGCAGAGCAGCAGCCCAGGCTGGGGAGATGTTCCCGTGGAGCCGGAGCAGCGCCGGGCATTTGCTCCCAGAAATGAATGCTGATCGCCCTGGCGTCGGCAGGCCAATAAAGCTGATTGGATTTTAATTCCTTGGCGCTGGGATTCCAGCTGCAGGCAGCACAAATGGAGCCACGTCCTGCAGGTACTGCTGGGGCTGCTCAGCTGCGCTGGTGGCTCAGCCCACGTGGAGATTTCTCCCTTCTCCATCGTCGCCTCCCCGCCAGCTCCCGGCTCTCCTGGCCCATTTCTCAGGGAGCTGGGCTTTTGTGGAGAACAGCACAGAAAATTGGGCCTTGTTTCCTCTTCTCTGCCTCTTCCAGGCTTTGCTGATCCCTTCAGCTTACGGTGTGTCCAACCAAGTTTGTGTTGCAGCAATTGGTGGATAAAGGAAATAGATAAAGGCATTACTATAATAGGCCAGAATGAAAGCTCGGGGAAGCACTGGCCATTGCTCACTGTTCCAGTCATTTTAAGAACAGGGAAATATTCTGGAGGTGGGGTTTGCAGCACACAGACAGTAGTAAGAGAGGATGAGGAGCTGCAGTGTTGCCTTTCCGTGAGATAAATAATAATACAGGACAGTTGTGCTTTCCATCTGCTTTCCTCCATGTTTGCTTGAACATCGCAGAGCAGCAGAACCTAAACCCTGCCTGCCCAGCACCTTGCCCTGGGTTAGCACAACCCAGATCCGTTCATGTAAAGCTGATGGTGAAATAGAGCTGCGTGTCTACAATTAACACCTGCTTGGAAGGGTTTGCTTAACTCTGAGTTATTATAAAATCTACTTACTCCGCGCTTGATTAACGGTGGAGAAAGAGTTATACGGTCATTTTAAAGCATTGGTAAATCTTTCCAGGAAACTAAAAGTGACCTGTTCAGCTGCACATTGAAACCTTGATGCGTGTTGTAAAAACTTAAACACCATTTATTAAGTGGGGTTTTTTTTCCCCTTTCCCCTTTCCTTTCCTTTCCTTTCCTTTCCTTTCCTTTCCTTTCCTTTCCTTTCCTTTCCTTTCCTTTCCTTTCCTTNCCCTTCCCTTCCCTTCCCTTCCCTTCCCTTTCCCCAATCTGCTGACTGGGCAGCTGATGTCATTTACATTTCTCAGTTGAGAAATAGGAATTACAGTTATTTGTATTATTTGAACACCGTTTAAATCCCAGGATCAATTACAGGAGTGAGTAGCTGGATACACAACAAGCAGAAAGGGCCAGGAGCTGGCATCACCAGTTAGAGCCACCAGCTGAGCTGGTCTGATTCTGCCAGTTCTGAGTGTTTTACTCACTTGTCTAAACCAGGAACATGGATTTTGCCTTTTTTTGAGATGCATTTCTACTCAGTGAACTTGTATCTCATAAATTTGTCAGATGTTTTAAACCGGTGACCTTCTGCTTTTGCTGGTTTAACTGGAAGTCAGCTGAAAGCTTCCTAAAGGGGACATGGACTGCTGGAGTGTGACTTGAGGCCCGAGGGACAGTGGGGATGATCCTCCTGATCCGCTGCTTGCGTGCCTTCAGAATTAGGGCAGGGACTCCAAAGAGTCACCAGAGTGTAAGTAAAAACACAGTCCCTAATATTGCAGGAGAGGTGTTTAGAGTACTTGGCATTTGGAAGGCATTGACAGCTATAAAACCAAGTCACATAAGGAATGTGGGATCCTGTGAGCCTGGTTTGGTCATTTCCAGGTGACCACTCAGATTTTCCAGTGACTTCCTCTCTCCCCATCTTTTCTCACTGCCCAGAGGTAGTGCCCCACTTTGTAGGTTTGGAGAACCAGGAAGTGATATTTTCCCTAGAAACACGTTGCTTTTCAAGGGAAGTTGAAGATTTACTGTGTTAACTAGAAAGCAAGTTCTGTTGAGGCAAAACCCAAAGAACTTTTAGGCTGTGGTAGCTGCATGTGTGATTTTGTGTAACTGAAGTGAAAAGTCAAATGAGCAGATGTTCTGACCTGCTGCAATCTGCATCACTGAAAGCTGAATTGCCTGAGCATCACAGGAATACCTGAAACCAGTGTAGAATGGCACTGAGCTGAGGCTCCAGCAGCTGTAAAAGCTCTGTTTTGGCATTTGACCATCTTCTAAACATAAAGAGCAAAATAACTGATCCATCTCCAGGATCAGGAATGGCTGTGCTAGTTAGCCTCAACTTAAACCTTGTGGGTTTAAATTGGCTTTATAGCCAAATACACTCAGATTGAGGTCAGACAAGGTACTGGCAGGTTATGCAGGCAGGCTGAATCTTTTATTTTTCTAAAACTCACTGGAATCCATTTGCAACAACGGATGCCATGGCGTGCATCTGCCTGATCGTTCCCCACTGATAATAGAGCTGGAGATAGCTCAGTGAGCCTCTTCATCATGAATTTCTATTTTCTTTTATAGTCTTAAATACTCTCACTGCCTTTATCTTGGAAAACATATTGCACTTTAGTTTCTGTTTCGCTGGTTTTTGAACACTGCTATTTTTAAGGGGCCATTACTTTTCCCCGTTGCTAAGTTCAGCTCCTTATTCCTAAACAAGAAAAGGTATAACTAAATAAACTAAACCCACTTTTTTACTTTGTCATTCATATGACTTTGGAAAGCAGTAAGCTGCAGATACTTTTGAGTTTTGTTTGTGTGAACCTGCAGTGAAATTCAACCACTTTCCTGTATTTGATTCTATGATCTTTTTTTTTTGCATTGCTTACCAGAAAAGGACACTTAAACATTTGCAGTCAGTAAATGTTGGCAAGCAGATAGCTGTGCAGTGATTTTCCCTACTTTTCAAATTTTTATGTTTGGCATTACTTGAAAAGGGCATTCTTCTCTTACAGAGTGCATTAAATTGGGATATAACTTTTGTTCCCCTCTGGAGAAATCCTATTCTAACCCTCTTAATTTTGGGTACATCCTTATGTGCACCAGATATTGTTCCTGTACCTTTATTTCATCACTGAGATTGGTCCATTTGACAAACTTATCTTCAGAGAAGCTGAAAAATAAGATTACATGGGCTTGATTCAGTTTGACAAGCAGCAGAAGATTTGCATTTGCTTGGCACTGACGTGCTGCCTTTCCCCACTCAGTTGTAGAACCACTCCTGTGCAAACCTCCCCCTGCTTTCATTCACAGTCTGAGACAAACAGATGTTTGGCGAGATGTTTAGCATCTGAAATGATTAGTCTGCTCAGATTCTTGCATTTATTTACTTTATATTACTTGAGGGTTTGGGGGTTGGTTTGTTTTTGGTTTTTTCCAGCTGTGTTATGAAGAGAAGAACTTCAGCGTCCCATTGTGAGTTCCTCAGCTTCGAGCTGCAGCTCCTGCCCCACAATAGGGCAGTGAACAATGGTCCATCAGAGCTGCAGGAAGCAATTCAAGATGTTTTGGGTAATGAGGAGCAAATGTGCTCTCGTCACCACAACTCCATGGAAGATGCTCGAAGATTTTATGACAAATCTTCTGCAACGGTCCAGCTGCAAGAGAAATGTCTTGTGAAAGAGCAGAAATAGAAAGCCTTCATTCATCAGCAGTGTCTCTTTGATGGCTTTTTTTCTTTCTTTTTTCCGATTCAGTCAGATAAGTGGATATATTCCCCATGCCAAGGTCAGTGGTACACATTTTCCTTGCAGTAGCTACACCACAATCATCATGTTTGTGTAGGTGAGCACTGGTCTCTGTCACACCAAATACCAGGAACACGGTGGGGTTTTTTTAGATCTCTATATTAGCTATACACCATATTTTGGTAAAGTGTATTTGCAGTGTGAACAGTCTTTCTGGTTCAAAGACACTTGAGTTGTAGAAGCAGATTTCCCATCTTCCTTTGGCTTTGCATGCTGCAGTAGGTCTGTAATTTATTTGTAACTTATTAAAGATAACATTATTAGTGTTCAGTGCTGGGGAATGACCACAGTGGTTAGGCCTGTGGGTGAAATCAATGCCATGCAGAACACTAAGTCTCATTATTCTAATTCTGCAGCTAAACTGATGGGATGTTTAAAAGTGTGATTGATAAGTTGGAAAGTAAACTAAGGAGCAAAATCTCTTTGCTCTATGAAAGGACTGGATAAAGGACAATAGAAATGAGAACATGCAGGCTGGAATATAGCAGCTAAAATAGTGTAGTACTGATTGGTGTTTATGTACATACCTGGCACAAATAATTAATTCATTCAGACATGTTAGAGAGATAAAGGATAGAATAATCAACAGGAAAATGCATGATCTGGCATCTGAGAAACTTATTATGTGTCTGTGAAACGACTGATGACTTGTTTGGACCTGCTTGCTGGATGTCTGGTGATGTTTTGAACTAATTCACTAATGAACATCTGAACTCATTACTCACTGAACTAATTCACCTGACTGGTAAATTTGGACTTGAGCTGTGGCTGTTGGTGGGAACAGACCCAGGGAAACAAGGGCTGATGGATGAATGCTGGGGAGTACTTTGCATTAATATTGGCTAATGGGCAAAGAACTAATGATGGAAACAGGAAGAGCGATGAACGGTTCTTGCAGTAAAAGCTTGGGGAGGTGAACCCTCCTGAAGGAGCAGCTGCAAAGCAAATTTGACCAAATCTTGTGTTCTTCTGCTCTGTGCCTCTGTGGTAGAGGAAGAGATCCATGCTTGAAGCATTTCCCACATCTGGGAAATTTATGTTTTCTTGTCAGTCACAGAGTTATAAAAGCTGAGGAATGTAGATGCAGTTACATTACTTAAAGAATTAATGAGGCTGCTAGACTATCACCCACTGTATTTTCCTGGGTGTTGGGGAGAGAAAAAGAATCCATGTGATCTTCCATTAGAGTTTCTTTCTGGTAGAAAGGTACTTCTTTCAGCACAGGTGGAGAGAAAAAACACTCCTTGGTTTTTGATAACAAGACAATTACCTCCCTTTCTACTGCAAATCCTTCTGGTTTGAGGGAACAATATTTCCTAGAATGAAAGTAACAATGCTGGTTTGAAAAGTACATTATAAGCCACAAAAGCTTTCCCACTGCATTCTGGTTTATGTCTCTGCTGTTGTATTTTAGTGTTTCTCTGAAATGAGCAAGCTGTGTCTTTTCCTTGTTTCAGTTTCCCAACGAGTGTATTGTGTCAGGTCACTAAATACAGAGTATTTACAACCATTACTAACAAATCAGATTAAATGGGCCGTGATTCTTCGGTTCTTGGTTTAATCAAGCACTTCATATATTTTTTCAAAAAGCAGGAATAGATCTCAGTTATGTAATTATTCTTCCCTAGAATTCTAAGGAAAAGCTCTTTTTTTTTCAAACCTTGGTAGGAAAAATAAATAGCAATACTGTTCTGAACTTCTGTATAAGCTCCTTCTTGTTGTTCCTTGCTGTTGCTCCGTATGGTTCATACATTTTTAGTAGTAGAATAAGAATATAAATCTCTAAATATGTGCTTTATTAGTGTAGACAAATAAATAAATGAATTGCCCTAAAAATTGAAAGTGCCCCTTGGGATTCACTGAGCCATTCACAACCTAAGCTCGACAGGCAATGATTTACCAGACCATCTATAACTTTTATTTGAAAAACAAGGACAATTAAAAATAGTATGAGGCATTTTGGTCATGAATTATTCTGACCAAGATTGTAACTAGAATTTTATTCCAATGCCTAAATGAAATATCTCCCTGTATATCCAGTGAGTTTCATTGTACCTTCAGTTTTATTACCTCACTTTGAGAGATTCAATCCTTTTCTTGGAAATGCATTACACTTCAGAAAGTACAAATAAAAATGAAATACAGCAATTTTCTTTTTTTTTTTGGGGGGACGGGGGTTGGGAAGAATAACAAGAGTGAAGGAATCAACTTTTATATTTAGGATGAGTAAACTTTTATGGCATTATTTTATTGAGGTGCTCTTAGCATTGTAACAGCTTTTCGAAAACTCAGGAAGGGCAAAGTTTAGAGGTTTTTGTAGAGGCTACAGCCTTGGTGCCATGGTAACCTGTCACTCTAGGACATGAAAAGCAGCACTCCAGGCTCGAGCTCCCTGTCAGGTCACACCGAGCCAGGAAAAGAGGCCCGGCTCTTTATTCTTTTCCTATATCTATGTTTCTAGGAATGACCATGGATTGGAGGATGAGGTTACCACCTCCTCCATCCACATTGGTTAATAGAACAATCCATCAAACTCTCTCCACCTCTGAAGAAAGTATGAAAACAATAGAGTACAGTTAACAAAACATGACTGTGTTTACAGAAAGTGTGTGAGAAACTTTATCAAAAAATGAAAACGTAGAAAGACTGCAAAAGTCAGGGCAACAGTGACCCTTCCCCAGCTCAGCAGCACTGTCAGTGGGGCAGTGGCTGTGCTGGTTCCTTGGAGTGTCCTGGGTGCACAGCAGAGGAAGTTCCTGTTGTCAAAAGGAAAGGGACAGACTGAATTCCTTCTTTCCAGCCCAAGTCTCAGCACCTCACCCCAGCCACCTCTGTGCTTTGGAGCCTCTTTGGATAAAAACCAAATGGGATGAGGCAAAAGACAGAGAATTGCAGAAGGCCGAGTGCCTTGGTAGTGACCCTTCAACAACAGCACAAACCAGGGGATTCCTCTTGCAGCCCCTCCCTGCTGTGAGGGGCTGAGCCCAGGGCTGGAGCAGGGGCAGAGCCCTGGCACTGAGGGCAGGGGGGCTCTGGGACAGCTCCAGGGGGTGAGATGGGAAAGGGCTGCCCAGGAAGGGAAATCCTGCTGCAGATGAGTGTTCATAGATCCAGCATTTTCTTTCCCATGAAAGTCACCGTTGAAAAAATTTAATAATTTCTGATTTTTGGGTAACCTGGCAAGCGTTTCTTGTTGGGTTCCACCATGGGTGTTCTAGAAGAGCAGGCCTGAAGGCCTACAAAAGCATCTTCCCTAGGCCCGGTGGTAACCATGGAAACACTTCCAGGGCACCTGAGATGAGCCAGAAAAGAGGACCATGGGTCAGTGACCTTCCTGACCAATGGCCCGGGAAGATTGTGGTCAGTGGCCTTATCTGGGATTATTTACACCTTCCCATAATAGGGAATATCTAGGGAATACTCCAGGTGACTGGGTGAAATCCTGGGATTTGATCTTCCTGTTTCTATGACGTTCTATCCTGTTTGTGGGCAAGTATTTAAGTAAACTGAGCTGCACAATGAACGTCTTTGCACTTCTCCATCTGGCATGGAAAGTCCTTGCCCAGCGTGAATGCTGCAGTTTCTTTCCACTCTTCCTTCCCTTTCTTGCTCCAGTTTTCATCAGTGTCTTGGCACTTATAAATCCAGCCTATTTTGTGTATGAAGGGTAAAGATTAATGCTATTGAATAGGTTTATCTTTTTAACAGTGCTGTCACAGGCTGAAGCATGTTACCCACAGTGTAAACCAAAATTGCATCGTAGATATTTTCTGCCTGAAAATGAATTTGCTCTTTTGAAATGTGGATGGAAATAAAATTATTGTGTTGATATATAAAGATATATTTTTTTAACCTGTTTTATTGCATTTGTGCAAACAAATGTAGCATGAGCCTTAAAATATAACTCAAGAAGCAGAAAAGGGAAAGAGAAAAGAAAAAAAAGAAAAATTAAAAACAAAGGTAAGGATTGAGATGGAAACACAAAACAGAAGAGTGAAAAATTCCTGCAATAAACCCCAGTGGCAGAGTTTAGATGCAAAAGACACAAGGTCAGAATTTTAAAATTATTGGAGCTGAGCTGCTGTGTTTTGCTTCTTGAAGTCTAACAATTGACATGGAAAATGATGGGCAAAGTAAATTGATCTTTCTGCACACTAATGATGGAATTCATATGATAGATCCCTCTGAGAATTAACAAAAAAAAAAGTGGATTCTGAATATGAAGTAGTAGAAAAACTTTTCTTCTTATAGTACCTAAAGTTATAGGAATGGAATAGATTATAACTTCTTATATATATGGCAGATGTTTGATTGAGATTGAGGCTGGAGTATCAAGGAAGAAAGAGTTTCAGCTATTAATTGTTTTTATTTAAAAATTCAAACACCTAGAGGGGAATATAAAGTCGAGTCAATCCTCAATCTACAGAGGAATTTCCAAGAGAGGTGCTCTGTGGTTAAACTCACAGGAAATGAAAAATCAATGGAAATTGCACAAAGAACATGAATGGGAAAAGATGGGACAAGTCTAAGTAAAGGAAATTAAATAATGCTAAAGGAAGCAGAACCAGCTAACGCCGTCCCTGGCTGTTCTGTAAAGGTGGTACCTGCAGAAATTTCTTCAACCACACAAAGACAGAACTTCTCTTGAACACGGTGTCCTGAGCACTGCCTGTGCCCAGAGCTGCCTGCAGAGTGGGGACAGGCACAGGCCACTGTCACAGCCTGCCTGCATTGTCCCCAGCACAGGCTGTGGGTTCTGTGCACAACCCCAAGGGAAGATTTATCCTTTACCCTCCAGCTCTCTGCTTCTTCCTGCAGTAGATCCCACTCCTCAAGGTCTTCTTTTCCTTTTTTTGGTTGTGGGTTTGTGTGGTTGTTTCTGCACTATGCAGAAGGTGGCCTTCAGCACTCCCTGACCCTCCCTGTGATGCTTGTAACTCATGTAAATACTGAAATGTTTTCTCAGCCTCTTCTGGAAGAAGCAGTGCTCAGGCAGCTCAAGGAGAAGGTGCTGCTCACCAAAGCTCAGGCTGAGACAAACTGAAAGTACCAAGAGATGTCAAAAAAGCTGGAGACCAGCACCAGTAAAGTGGATATGTAGAAGAGACTTTCCAGGAGACAGAGATAACTGCAGAAATCGTTATCAGTGAATAAGAAATTCAAAGTTTTCTGGTGACAAGGGAAAACCCTTTCACCTTAAGTTAAGGATGAGCAGTTTAAAGGATGCTTTCAGATCCATAACTCTTTTCCCAAAAGTGCTTGGATATTGGTTCAGAAAGCAGGCAATGAAATAAAAATAACGGCAGAAAAGTAACCTGAGTGATTTGGGGGAAAAAAAAGTAATTCTCCACTGAATGCTCAGTAATAATAGGAAGAAAAATAAACAGAACAAAAATTAAGGTATTGATAATTAATTCTCCTGGCTCTCTCTTCTCCAAACCTGGGAATTTTTTTTTTCAGCTCCATCATGCACGTATTTCCTCTATGGATAAGTCCAAAAGATTTCAAGTGGAGAATTAAATAGTTTTCTATAAGCTGCTAGAATCTACTACAAAATTATATCCTTTTTGAAGGAATGTCGGTGGGATTTTTTTTCTCAAATGTCTTAACAACCCGGAGCTACAGCTGAAGCTGCTCTTCGAGAAGGGATTTGAGATTTCTCCTGCTCTGTCCCGTTTCTTTCAGCCGCGCTGGCAGACAGGTGAAGGGGCTGGGATCGGTCCAGGCGCTCCAGCCTCGCATCCCGGGGTTGCTCTGCGGATTCCTCAGCGCCACCTGCTGCCGCTGGGAAACTTGCGGCCGGGAAGCATTTTAATTCATTTATTGGGTTGTTTTGTTTTGGTCTTTTTAATTACTACTTTTATTTTTAATTACTGCAAAGGAAGTGATTGCTGGGGAACACGGGAGCAAAGCTGCCGGGCAGGAAAGCAGCAGGGTCCGGGTTCACAGCGCTGGGGTTTGGGTTTGGCAGCTCTGCAGTGGCACCTGGACGCTGATGCTGTTCCCAGGCACAGGCACAAGGCAGAGCCCGAACAGCCACGGGCCATGGCAGGTGTTCAATCCCCACTGCCCCACGCCAGAGCCCGTGCTGGGAGCTGGTTGTGGGTGTCAGGTAGACATGGAAAGGTTTGCTTCTTTATCCACTTAAATTAGAAACTGGGAGACTTGGGAAGAGGGCAGTGCTGGCAGACCTTGGGAAGCTACAAAGCAGATAATTGGGTGACACAGACACTATTTATGTCTGAAATTCCCAGCTGGATAGGTATCCCAAACATCCCTGCCTGCCTGTCTGTCACCATTGTATCCTGGGAATATACAGTCAACAGCAGAACAACTTATCATGCCTTTTCCCTTGTAATAATCTCAGTAATTTACAGGGGCTGGATATTAAAATGTCTCTCCCTACCGCCAGGCATTTGCATACATCCATCAGCCAGCTTGTATACGTGGGATGGGAGATGATTTAATGCTGCCAAGGAGGTTTAAGATGTGGATAAATGTTTTTGTAAGGATTGTTAATACTGTCATGCCAAGATTTAGGAGGCCAAAGACTTGTCCCAGGCATAATGACTGGCTGAAGCAATCCTGGGAACATCCCTGTCTAGGGGAGTTGTATTTAAGAAAGATTTTAGAAAACAATACCTAGCCACAATATCTAGCAGAATCGAATTTCACTCTAATCATTTTAAACCAAATACAAAATCAAGTTTCTGGAGTGAATTTTCCCAATGCATCTGCAGTTTGAGCCTCCAAGTACTACAAAGCTGAATATTTGCACGTCTGATCTGCCTGGACACTGGCCCAAATTAGCTTTGTGCATGCCCTGGAGCAGCTGTTCTGCATACAGGATGGCAAGAGGGAATACCAGGAGTAGGAGGAGGAGGGGACATACCTGGGGCTAGGACAGATGTAAATTCAATAAGCATGGACAGTCTGTGGAAGTGGAAAGCAAGTAGATTAATATTAATTGCTGGCAATGATTTAAATTTAGTGAAGAAATTACTTTTGCTGATATGGAGTTTCTCAACTACAATTTGAATACAGATCTCGCCTGGCTTCTTTTGGGGAAAAAGAGAAGTGCAAAATCTTGGTAAATTAAAAAACGTCATTAACTTACCACTGCACTTCCTCGTCAAGAATATTTTTACTGATATAAGCCCCGAAGATTCAGGAAATCAACTGAAAGTCAAAATCACACCCTCAGGATTGTGTGCTTTGCAGTCCCTGTGTGTGGATCTCTTCCTGATGTTCCACATCTGCTTGATCCTCCTTTCCAGCCCACCTTGCAGCCAGGCACGAGCACCCAAATCCAGCTGAACCCAGACACCTGAACTCGGCTCACACCTCGAATGTTCGCTGGAATAAAGTGGTGTCAGTGCCTCAAGGCTTTGAGAGAGGCAGCATCTCACCCCCTGTGCATGACACACTTGTTGCAGAGGTGTTCAGTGCTTTGGGAATGCAAACGAGCCCTGGTGATTTGGGAGATGCATCTGCTGTTCATGTGCTGTCCCAAAACAGAGTTCCAGTTGTTTGTCTGAGGGGGACCCACAGCAGGTCCGTGTTAATTAATTCAGTATTACAAGACAGAACAAGAACCAGAGGAACATCAGCAATTCTCTACTGCACCCCACAAGAATTTCCCAGAAGAAATAACGACTGGCTTTACTAAAGTGATTCTTATGCTAGTAAGCAACAGAAAGAACGTAAAGGAATCTGAGCCTCCTTATCAATGAATTTAACATTATAAGCAGGTGCTTTTTCAATAAAATATTTACTTTTCCTACCTCTGCATGGAGAGATATTTTGAATTAGAATAAGAGCCTGTTGGTTGAGGCCACCTGGGCAGGTTCATTTGCAGCATGAGAAGTGCAGACTCCTGCAGACTCTGTGTGTTAGAGCTCAGCTGGGGCCACAGGGACCCACATTCTTTGCTCTTTCTTCTTAATTACTTGCCTTTTCTTCTCCAGGGCATTGCCCAGACATGTCAGGATTTAATTTCTGAACAAAGAGGAAGAGATTGTTTCGCTCACAGAAGTGTGGAAACCAAACTCTTGCTGCAGAGGCTGGAGTTTCTGTTGGGATTAAAGGATCTTGGCCGATTCACCCCTAAAGATCTAACCTATTGCCTCTTGCTGCTGTATGATTTTTGTCAGGAAGAATTCATGTTTCCAGTTGGCTTTGGCTTAGTGGATGTCTGTTGAACTAAAAGTATTTTTTAACATGTCACTTTGCTCTTCCCTATCCACAGTCCAGTGTGTCTCAATTTCCATTTCAAATACAGCTCAGATCTGACTAATCTTTTGCTTCTTCAACATTTTCAAGGCACTGTAAATTCCACTATTTAATTAATGGGTCAAAGAGGCTGAGCTGCCTCAATGCAAAATAGAACTTTACAGTGATTAATTAAAATTGCTCTCGGTGTTCCAGCCTGGTAGATAGACTCAAGCATGGCATATTCTGCCACAGAGTGCAAAACAAAGTGTGCTAAACTTAGAGAAGCAAAGGGAAATGTGATTATTACAAATGGGGGAACAATTTTTCCAGTATGCAGAGACTGATTTTTAAAGGACACTTTCAAGAGTTACGATGTACGTAAATTTGATCAGCCTTAATGTTCACTCCCTTATGCCATGCTGGCAGATGTCTCTGGGTTCAGAGAGCTTTTAACCACACACCATTTTACCCTTTAAAGAAGAGGAGGAACAAAAATACTATTTACACGAATTCTGCAGAGCAGCAGTGCATCATGCAGTCTCCTCTGGTTCTCATAGAAGCAGCTAAGTAATGAGAAGTCATTTCCAGAATTATGTTAACATGCTTCAAATCTGGAGAAGGCAGCAAACAAATGAACAATATTAATTTGAGATGACAAATTAGGGAGAATTCTTTTAGTGTGTTGAAGGGACAAAAGTCTTTCATTGGTCACTTCCTTCAGACCTTTTTTATGACACTCTAAGGTGTGGCATGACTGGAGAGAATATTGAAAAGAACCTGAATTTGAGGAAGAACATGCTGATCTCTCCTTGCTTGTTTGCTTGGTCAGGTAATATGTGCTTTGTTCTTTTTAATACAAACTTCAACTTTTGTGGAGGGATAGCTTTGTAATTACAATCACAATTTGGCTCATCTGTGTTTAAAGGACTTTGGGTTTTGCCTTGGTTCTCTCTCTGTGTCATAGCCATAATATACCAGTGCCTGAAGAAGCATAAATCTGAATGCATTATCTGTTTTCCTATCAAGATAAATTATCTGTTTTCTATCAAGATGTTCAGTTTGCAGTTGGGGACCTAAGGCCAAAACCTCAGCAGATGCTTGCATGGAGAGATGAAGCTGGGATATTGTCCTGGTGCTGTGGCTCTGGCAGTGACCTGAGGAGGTCCCTCCCTGGGAATGTCACATCCCTGTGCCCCCAGTGGCTCAGCACTCGTGCCAGGGACAGGAAGCACAAGGTGCTGAAGTGGTGATGCCCACTGATGCTGTGGTGATCATTTCTGGGTGCCCCGTGCAGCTGCTCATTTGTGACTCCAGCCAGCAAGGTGTATTACACATTTTCTCCTGTTCAGTTTAGGGGAAGTTCAGATGTTTCCACCTGTGCACAGGCCTGGGACTGCACCTGTGATGGTTCTGGGTTGGTGTGGTGAGGGAATGCCAATGTAGCTGCTAGGAATGAGGGCAGCCAGCAAAATGGAATATTTTGAGTCATTCTCAATTGAACAGACCTTTTATTTACTGTGTGGTTTAGTCTCTTGTGCCTTTCTTTCACTAAAACACATTTATTTCATTCTTCAAAAACCTTCTCTAGCTCCCAGTGAGAGGATTCCTCGGGAGAAACAGCAGGTGAAGTTCCGACAGTGGATAATAGAAGTAATTTCCTTTGTGCATTTTAGAAACCTCAGCTTAACCTGTTTCCCTCCTCTCACGCACACTCTCACGTCCCGCCGCTCGCGGACCCGCCCTCGGTTAAAGTTTAAATGCTGATCAGCAGGAGCTGACTTTAATCACCACAGAAAGGCCACCGACAAACAGCTTTCCCTGTATGGATCCTGTACATGCTCTTCCCCTTCCACACTGCATTTAAATTTGGAATTAACCCCACAACCGCCCCACCGATGTGAGATCCAGCACTGCCATCAGCTAAAACATCAACCAAACCATCAATGGCAGCGAAAGGTGGCCCTGGGTTTGGGAAATGGATCCTCCTGCAGGCCCTGCCGTGCCCAAGGTGTGTTTGTTCCCCTTTGCTCTGGATGCTGGGTGCTGCCCTCAGCACCACAAACACAAAGCCTGGATCCCTGCAGCAGCCATTTCCATGGCAACCAGAAGCCGATTACTCAATTACAGCTTCCTTTTAAAAAGTGACATCAAGCCAAGGGGACAACACATCCTCGGCTTCCCATGGGGCTTGATTTTCAAAGCACTGAGCTCTGTTTAACTTTTTAATATACCTTGTGATTATGTTTGCCAACCTGGTTCTGCATGGCGTTTTTTTTACTGTTGTTATCTTCATCATTATTTTGTTCCAATTGTTCTTTGAAATGCCGAGAAAGTGAAAAGCTACTTAAAACACACAGTTTTTCTTGCTGCAGGAAAACATGCAGATGCAACCAGCACCCAGTGAAAAGCCTTTCTGGCATGGGAGGACTGTGACAGGTGCACTTTTGGGGGAATGCTGGAGCCATGATCTATTTTGCAAAATGTGCCAAACCTGTTACAAGAAACCTCAACAGAGCTACCCATGCTGCAGTCTCTGAGTTTTCTCTTCACGCTGTGCAGGCTTTTCATACCTAATGTGCTCCTGTAGGTACCAGCGTGCTCTTCTCAGGGCTGATACATTTTTCATCCTTCTGCATGAGCATTTTTCTGCAACTTAAGAAAGGGAAAAAGCTGAGCATACACTTGTGATGCTGCCTTTCATTGCTTTGTTTAGATCAGCTGAGATTTATAACATCAGCTGAGCACGAGCTGAGGAATTCCTTTGTTTTCATAGGGATACAAGTGCTGTTAGAGCACCTTGAGGGGCTGGTCAAGGTCTTCCTGATGGTGCCAAGAGCTGCACAGTGACAAAATGGAACAGCTAGGCTAAGCCAGGGAGGAAAACAGATGCATGGAAATGGAAAGTAGCTTTGCTGATGACCTTGCCTGGGTTCATAGGATCATAGAAGAGTTTATGTTGAAAAGGACATCACAGGACATCTTATCAAGCCCTCACTCGAAGCAGGGCTCTACTTTCAGAGTTAATAGACTTTTTCCAGCCAGGGAAAAGGACAGCTCAGGGCCCTTGGTAGCCAGCTCTGGAGTATTTCCACAGGCAGAAATACCCCAGGCTCTCTGGGCTGCTGCTCCAAGGTTTAACACCCTCACTGCTCTCAGTCTGCTGTCTCACGTGTTCCCTGCACACATGTTCTGTTCCCTCACATGTTCTGCTGCAGGTCTGCTGGAACAGACCTTGGGGACATCTCTGCCTGGCTTCTCAGGACAGTGTTCCAGAATGAAACTGTTTTCACATCTCCTGCCTTCCAAACCCTGTATCCAGCTTGAAGCAGCTCTTGGATTCTGGAGGAAGCTGTCCCAAACCAGCAATGTTATCTGAAGTGCTCACTCATGGTTCAGGCAAAAACTAAGGCATAGATTTTAAGCCTATAACTTGTAAAGGACTGGGTGCTGCTTGTTTTGTCCTGAGGTAATGCCTGTGTTTGTTAGAAAAGTTTTTGCAGGTGATTTTCACTTCTCTCTGGAGGTGCCAAGGGGTTCTGGTTGTAAGGAGACCGTGTGGCTCTGCAGAGACAGATTAGCAGGATGACTGACACCTTTGCAACGATTTCTGAACAATATCTCTCCTCTCTGAGTTTGGATCATCTCCCCAGACAAAACGGCCTCTTCAACCCTCATGACCTAAGACTGAGGATTCATTTGTTATGTCCTAAAGAGGAACCTCCTCACAGCTGTGTTTTCAACATTAATGCTATAGGAAAAGGAAGAGCTGAAGGTGTATTTTCTGAACAGTAGTATGGCAAGGCACCCCAAAATGTTGGTTTCTTACAGTATTCAGTTTCTCTCTATAGCTGATTAAACTTACAAGGGTTTCATTTTCTGAACTATATCACTTTCCTTAATAAGGGAAGACAAAAACCTCATTTCAATCACTTTGTTGGTACCTCTAGGAACCCACTCCCAAGCTCTAGCAGGTCCTAAATCACAAATTGTGAGGAGCTGGAGGAGTTTACCAAGAGAAAGATCTTTGTTGTCCCCTTTCCCCTCAGCACTCACCACTGACCATTATTAGACATAGGTTAAAATTAGCCTGTTTACCTCATTTTTCTAGTTTTGGGACAAAGCTGAGCAGCAGGTTTTCTGCAGGGGAAAACTCTGAGCTCCTCTTGTCTCTGACTGGAAGAAGCTTCCCCATCCCTCCCCAAAGAGCAGAGCTGTATCCAAAATCCAACCCATTCAATGAGTGCTACAGAAGACAGAGGGGTTTATGAGCCTTTCTGATTTCCCCAGATACTCTTAAATTGATTTGTGTGGAGTATAAACGCAACAACATGGTGAGGGGAACAGAAAACCACAGCAAATAAACTGTTTCTATGCATTTGCTCATGCCTTGTCCCTCTTCAACATCTTTAAGCTAAACCATAGCCCTTCTCAGTGAAATGATTGACTAAAAAGTGCCTGATTATTTCAGCATTATTTGCTTTGCAAACTGCCTGTGTTATTTTATTTCAAGGCTATGAAAATATAATCTGATTTTCCAACCCATGGGAAAGAGCAGCTGAAGATGAGGTTTTCCAGTCGTCTCATTTCAGGGTGTGATGGAGATGTCAAACTGTGCAGAGGAGGGAGCTGCCCTGCCAGGCATCTGTGGGAGAAGGTGCAGGGAGTGACTGGCACAGGTGTTTGCAGGGAACGTGGGGACAAGCTCAGAACACCAAATTGCTGTTTGCTGCTCCTCACTTAACGAGCCAGCTTCCCAGCCAGGCACACTCTGGAAGGGAGAGGTGGAAGGGAGCAGCTGGAATATTACCTGAGCTGTGTTACAGTGACAGTAGAAACAAATGGGAATTTCAAAAAGGTGACAGATCTACATGGGGTGGAGGACCTCCACTGACTTTGGGGTCTTATAAGATGTGTGGGTGCATGACCTGGGTGTTTAAATGATGGGATAAATGCAGGCAAATATGATCTTGGTATTTAAGACAGCTGTGATGAGCTGTCCCTGGTCCCTTGGCCTTCTTTTCCTTAAAAAGTCTCCAAGAACCGGAGCTGGGAACCCAAATCTCACTAATAATGAAGAAGTACATGTGTGCTTTAAAGGGCAGGTGTGTAACCAAGGTATAGGATCTGCTTTAGATGGGCTGTGTGTTGCAGGGTGCCAGCCTGTCTCCTCTCAGACACACAGAAGGACATTTTTTCAGAGCACTGCCAGGAAGCTGAAGAGAATTTGGGCTGGGATAACTAAATTTCCATATGTTTGCATCATTATATCTTGGGAGCACACTTCCTTTCAATTACTTGGTTTGTGAGGACATGAAGTTGTTGTTTCCTCTCTGTCACTCCTGCCTTTACCCCTTCCCTTCTCCACCCTCAGTGGTAGCTTCGTGCTGTGTAAAGGCATCAAATTAAACAGAGATATCCCTTCCCTTTCTCCCACCACTATTTATTTTGCAAATGGTAATGATGAATCGCTGAGGGGATCCATTTTCTGTGCAACAGGGTCGTGCATTTGGGAGTTTTCTCAGCACATCATTATTTTCTCTCGTGGTCATAAAGCCATGCTTCTGAAGATGTCTCCTGGGGATGATCAAGCAGGATGCTGGGTGAGATGAGCAGAGGCCTCCATTTTCATTTATTCTCTCTAGGACTTATTTTATTTATGTATTTGTATATTTTTAAGAACGTGGAGTTTAGACAGTTTAATAGACTGGAAAAATAATTGAGAGAAAGATCCACATATCTTTTCCCCCCTCTAGGGACACACAAGCCATTTCATTGGAAATACAGAAAGTGGAGAAGTTTGCACTCTTCATTAGTGCTTTGGTTTTGTGATACCCATTGTAAAGGCAGAACTCAGAGAAGAAGTGACACCTGCTCTCAGCTGTGACAGCCCTGGAGTGCAGAGGGACTTGTGTCAGGTAATGCAGACACGAATGCAGGAGACTGAACAGCTCTGCAGAGTAATGTCAGTGCCGTTTGAAATGTGAGTGCTTGAATCTCCCAAACATGAGGCATGGCTGCATGGAGGGCTCAGAAAAGAGAAACAGCAGCACTGGGGGGACCACAATGGGTCAGCAGCCGTCACACAGCACAGCACTGAGCTTCACAAGCCCTCAAAATAACTGAGAGAGACCTCCATCCTCTACTTGATTTAACTTTCCATCCTCCTTCACACCCCACCTCACATTTCTTGATCCATGAGCTCAAACACATCCACAAGTCATTAAAATCCTCTCCTAAGTCCTCTACAAATACACTGCATTTCAGTCAGTCTCTGCTCCTCAGGATGTCCATTATGGGTTGGACTGGGCTCTGGAGTCAGGCTCAGCTTTCCTGATTTATTAGATGAAGCAGTCCCTGTGTCAGTTGCACTCAGGTGCTGAATTTCATTCCAGTCTGTTGGGTAGTGAAAGAACGAATTCTTTGGCATTTTTATTGAAATATGTTCAGTGCACTTTCAGACACTCACTGAAATTGAGATTTTTCTTTACCATGTAATTTATGATCAAGGGAACAGAGCCAATGACTAATTTATTTTACCAAATAAGTCTTTAGTCTTTCCACTTAGGTGCATGTAATATATGTTATTATTTCTATTTTAGAAGGGTGTGATTATTCTATAGTGCTTTCCAGCATTTATATCATCTTTGTTCTTCTCCAGGTGAAGAAAACACAGAACATCCACTTGCAGAATTCCTGTAGCTCCAATTTCCCATCATTTTCCCTAATTCAGGTGATATCAAAACAAAGTATAACCAGATCCCTGAAAATGGGAAGCCAGAAAATCCAGCCCTCTTTGGGGGTGTTGAGTTTAGTTTTACAGCCTCCTTACAGCTGTTGCCCTGACTATTAATTCATTCTGTGTTGGGAGATTTTACTTTCTCTTGTTGAAAGTTAAAACATTATTAGCAGCAAATGCCCTCCACAAACCCAGCACAACAATCCTGTCAGAGACAAGAGAAACTGGCAAATACCAACGCTCTGACCTGTGTAATATTCTGTGCTTCAGTTCCCCAAACCATGCAAATCAGCTGTCACTCAGCACCTCTTCATTAGGCCCTCAGTGATTTCCGAAGCAAATGAAGAATCAACATCAGCCACTCCTAATTAGACTTTTCTCCTGGGATATCACACAGAAAGGGTACAGGAATGAAAAGAGGAATCATCCTCACCTGTTCAGTAGGAGCCTCAAAGAAGAATCTATTCATTTAGGAGACCTACATGTGAATGGGCCCCTGTTGTGCTGGGGGATGTGATGCCTTTCCCTGATCTTAAAATGAAGAGCCAAACACGGTTAGAAGGGAAAAGGGTTTTTTTCCCTGGGTATTTATTGCAGCCCCTCAGGTGCAGCCCAGCCAGGGGCAATGCCCCAGAGCACACGGAATGCACACCCACGGGCACTCGGGATCACATCCTGGGCCTCACAAATGAGCACATCCAGCAAAGATTCCCCAGGGAGAGGCTCCAGGGAACCCCCGGCCCAGGAACCTTCCCCTGGCTGGCCCAGCTCAGGGTACAGGATGTGTTCTGGAGAGGCCCTTGGTGCCTGGGGCTCTCTGACCCCTCACTGCCAGGCTGCCAGGGGCTTCGGGCTCTGGGCTTCACAAAATATTGGGTCTGAGAATGTGGGCTAGAAGCACTAAGAATATAGAAAAAGTATATAAAAGGGGTATAAAAGAAAAGGCAAAAATCATCATGGCATCAGACGCACAGACAGGATCTCTTGCAGGGGGAGCAATTAAAACATCAAGAGGACATCAATAGGCAGTTACTAAAAAACATTCAGACCCCTAGAACTGGATGGATCCACAGCCAGCAGAAGAAGGTCCTGCCTCCAGCAAGCATGAGGGTGTTGAGATCAGTCTTTTCTTTCCGGTGGTTTTATTCTATTTTTTGTTACATTTTGAGAATACAAATAAAGATGGAGCAAAGGTGACAGTTCTGCTTCTCTATCCAATACAGTGTTTTATATAGAAAGCTCAACAGGAACACTTAATCAAACTGCTCCATCTGTGTCAACACTTCTGATGGCTTGAGATGGCACCACTAATGCCTGGACATCCATCACGCCTCTGTACCCCAAGGAATAATTCAGGGGCCTTCTCCCAGGATATTGCTCAGTGTAAAGTCAGTATTTTAATGGCTTGTCCAATGGGAATATTGCTTATGGCAGTTTCATAGAGCTGTGGTATTACTGCTATTTATCTTCAAACCCCTCCCACGGTGCTGTGTCCTCGTGTTGCCATTTTATGCCTTGGAATTCTTGGTCTCTGCTTCCACTCTGTAGAACAGAGAGGGAGGAGAAGGTCAAATCCATGACCCTGGGGAGAATATCTTCACAACCAACATTTAGAAACCGAGATGAGATGCTTTGGATGACATCTTTGCTACCCTGTACATATTTTCCACAGCACTAGTCTGGCTACCACGGGGTGATCTAGATCCCAGACAGTTTAATATCTTGCTCAGAGTGTCAGCAGAGTGTCTTTGGCAGGACATTTGGGCTTAGCTCAACAGTTATTCGAGTATCTGGGCATGTGATGGATTTTTTTTAGCTGCAGAAGTAGACTGAGTTTGTGAAGATCTAAGTGCAGAGGTTGCTGAATCTCTTTAACTGATGTCAGTGTCTGGGAAGAGTGCTCAGCATCTGCTGTAAAACGTGCTCTTCAACAGTCTACCAATGTTTTGGGAACAATGGGCTTATCTGAGTTCATTTTGCTATGTTTATGCAGCCTTTGCAACAACTTACACAAGCATAAGAGTCCTTATCCAGAGCTAAAAGTGTTCTCCACATTTTATAAAATGTTCAGTGTTTTCTCGCTGTTTCTAGATTGTTTGTCTCAAATGAAGGCTGATTTTCCAGTGATTCATTTCCAGCTTTTGACAGTATATTTTCTGCTTATAGAGGTACTTCAGAGAAAAGCGAGGAAAAAAGGATTTTTAATTAAATAACTATACAATAAATATACCAGAACAATGTATTTTACAGCTATGTCCCCTGCCTTTCACTGGGAATGTCATCATCTGATATTATGGCAGTAAGATACAGAATTTGAGATCTGCCTTTACAAAACTATGAGGAACTGGGTTGCTTCACAAAACCTCCTGATGAACTGACATGAGATTCCTCCCTTGTGGTTCTTTCTGCTACTGATTTTACCACAGATTCTTCTTGGTGGGCTCTATTGGAAATGCCAGTTTTTTGCAGTCTGAGAAGGAGAAAAAAGATGATTATAAATAAAGGGGGAGGGGAAAATAATAAAATATTTAATCTTCCTTAATGATAACAACTTCATTATATCTTCTCATTACAGTAATTGCAGGTTTAACTAACGATTCTCTCATTGTGCAAGCTCTGGAGAGGCTGGGAATTTAATAAACAGTTAGAATAATACCACACAATGAAGGCAAAAGGTGAAATTGCTACTTGGATGCATGTCTTTCAGCTGAACTGTGCAGGATCACAGGGTCACTCAGCGGAGATAATTGTTAATGTGGCTGCGAGGGGCAGCCAGGCAGACAAACATCCCCGTGTTCTATTGGGCTGCCATTTGATTACCTCTTCAGTCCTTGATTACACTTCAGAAATGATTAATTGATTAATGCTTAGACTCTCACCAAAATGGACAACGAGGAGGGGACACCGAAGTGAGGCCATTGCCTTCCCCTGCAGGTGACCTTCCAAGCAGGAGAACTTTGCATTTCTGCCGTGGTCCCTTCTGGAGTTATTCCATTAAAGTCAGTACAGGAGCAGGATGAGCTCAGGCCCAGGTGCTGCACAGGGAATCAAATAACAGCAGTTCAGTGCTGGCTCTGCAAAAGATTTGCTCTCACTGGAAGATTTGCTCTCACTTAATCTCTCCCTCCTTTCATTCGTCATCTGTAAAGTGACGGCGAAATGTTGTTTTCTACAAATCTGCCTGGGCAGAGCTTCTTGCAGCACAGAATCCGTACACAAGACAGATTTTGGGCTGAGAAGAACCTTCTGAAACTTTCAAATTCAGCAGCCAGTAATGATGCAGCTGTTGTGAAGATGTGAAGACCTAGAGATCTATTGTAACAGTATTGATTTACAGTTTCAAGACCAGGGAGAACGATCAAGTCTGCCTCAAAACATAGACACAAATTTAACTTCAGCAGCAACTGGCTGGCAAGAAAGATGTCATTACCAAACAATTTGTTTAAACCAGAAAACTTTCATAAGAACGATCAAGTTCTTTTTTTTGTTTTGTTTTGTTTTGTTTTTTGTTTTTTTTTTTTTAAATCTGGTACTCTTGTGTGGATTCTGGAAGCACAAAAGCAAGCTAAGATGGAACATCACTGAGAACAAGTATTCCATTACATTTCACTTGCTTCTCTATATAAATATCATTACATTGTATTTATTTACTTATTTTTGTACTATCTTTTAGTAACAAGCATTTGAAGTTTTAAAGACCTCTTAGCTTTTTTAATTTATCAAAAATGTGAACTTCCATCACAGTATCTCTCATAGGCGAGGTTAGAGAATTTTCTGTCCCAAAAACACCTAAATTGTTCTATCTGTTCACAATCAAAACTAGTCATGAATAGCATACCTTATTCCTCTTTCTGAACTTGCTCAAGGAATCATTTTTATTTTACATAAATTACAGTTTGATATTAAAAAGCTAATGCACTGAGGTTTAAATATTGCTCCCCGAGCTGGAAAAGTACGTTTAATTTGCAGTGGGTTAAGGTCTGCTTACAATTAAACACTGAAACATTCATTAGGATGTTCTGGCTAGCATATAATTCTGCCCAGTCATGTTGAAAGAGCATCACTGTTATCAAGAGACAGATGCAGTCATCCCTTCTGTATGGGGAGTGTTAAAAAGAGACCCTTGATTAAACGGTGACTCACAAGAAACGCTTGGGGAGAAATCTCGAGGGTGATACAATCACCACAGAGAGTTTGGGTGCATAACAATAGGGTAGGCACAAAGCATCCTCCTCCCAGCCAGAGCTGAATTCAAGGTGCAGATTTCCTTGTGGCCCGGATCCCAGCTGCAAGGCAGGTCCGACGGATGACACACAGTGACGAAAATCCTTTTAAATTCATCTTGTGCTTTTACCTCTTCTTTTATCTCTGAGCCTCGAAACTTGCATTGTCTACAGTAAGGTGACTTCAGGACAAGTGACAAGAAATTAGGTGTTTGGATAGTAAAACCTGATTTATTACTGGCCTTTCTGTGTGCTGCAGGGAATGCCAGAGCATCCCAGGGAGTTGGTGGCTACACCGAAGCAAGAGAGAGCTCCTGGTCCCCCGAGGAGGAGGAGGAGGAGCACATCTGAGTGATAACACACGTCTCTACCATCGCCAGCACCCTCCAGTCCAAAGCTGGGGAAAACGTATTTTCTGGGGAATAAATCCTTCAGATACTGGTGTGGCTGGACAGAGAGGAGAGCCTGGAGGGGGAGATCTCACAGTAAAACCTCTCCTGCTTGAAACAAAGGCTCTTTGCTCCAGGACTGATGGCCAGGGCAGTCTCTTTCCTTCCAACACGTCACACTTAGTCTGGGAGTTTGTGCTGCTGCGTTTTGCCTGCATCCCTTGCCTGCAGGTTTTCCAGCTTCTACTGCTCTGACTCTAACTCAAATTCCCTTTTCAGCTGTGACTCATAAACACTTTGCAGTGATTTTGTAGCACAAACCCTTAAAATGATTAAAATCTCTGGAAAATCACCACCCAAAGTTGAATGAAGCTTACAGCCACAACCCTAAGGAGGGGATTACCCAGGGGTGAATTCAGCTAGACAGGTTCTTTGACTACGGGTATTTTTGATGCAGTTTATTTTAAAGAACTCTGAAAATCTTCTGAGCAGAAATTCAGGTATACATTTGCAAGAAACTGACACTGTGAACTTTTTTTTCAGGGAGACAGATGTACTTATTTAAGAAAACCGTGTAGAAAATTAAAGCAAAAGTAATTTTCAACAGAGGATGAGAAACAATGAGGAATAAATCCAATTTGGTGACAATTGGTTGCTCAGTAGCTGAATGAGATCACAGCAGGTCTGTGCTTTATGGCCCTCTGGAAAGTTACTCAGCCCAGCACCGACCACCCTGAATCAGGAGGGTTCCCTTCCCATCTCAGTATATGAAGGTTGTATGAGCTGGATCCTGCTCCCTTTGAACACAGGAATTGGCTCTTGTGCCATGCTGGATGCAGAAGACATTTATGGCATTGTTCATGTGTTTTTGGGAGAATGCAAGGAGCAAAGCCCATAGTGGTGGAAAGGCAAAGGGCCTTCCCAGGACTGAGTGCAGAAGACAAGAAATTATTTTATCATGAGGGCATGGTGCAGAGATGCCAGATTTCGATATTCAGTCTTGCTTTGGAAGCAGCATGGATTATGTATTCTTGTTTTTCAGGACCCAGATGGGTCTGGTCAGTACACCCTCACCAGCCCTCCCACGCCTGGTCCAGGGGCATTTATAATGGGACAAAAAAAATGTTTGGAATTCCAATATATACTTCTAACTTTCAACAGTGAGATCCTTTTTATGACTTTGGGAAAACTCCTCTCAGTGCCAGCCCCAGGAGGATCCTTCCAACCCCATTTGTTTCTTTCCCTCCTAGTGAACCCTGCAGACAAGCACTCAGCAATTAGTGTGATTTTGCACCCTAATTAGACCATATTATTGTTATCTTTACGAAAACTAGACCTACTGCAAGTCTAGAATCAGAATTCCTCCTACACTTCTCCTTAAGCTACTTTCCCTGCAGGCCAGCTCTCTCTTTCCCTCGCTCTCCTCGTCTCTCTGCTTTGCTGGTAGCTTTGTTTTAGCCAGGAATACTTTTCTCTCAGTCACTACTGAATGAAACCCTCTGCTTTTTGTGTCCTGTACTGAAAAGGAGAAATCTTTAGCAAAAATAGAGAGTAGCTGAGTGTGAGAGGACAGGTGCAAACATTCCTGACAAAGCTACCAAATAAAAGGCAGGCGGGGGGGAAGGAAAAGATTTGCTGCTTTGCAAAGGATGCTCTTTGGAGAAAATTGTGCCTGTGAACCATGTTGGCATGAGTGGAAGTAAAAAATATCAGCATGGGAGAGACAGAGGTAAAGAGATCTCTGTGTGTACTGGAATCTATGGGGAAAAGGGGGAATTTCCTAGTTCTGGAATTAGGAAATTAACTGGACCTTAAATTTCCAAGAATGGAAAGGTTTTAGTAGGAACAGGAATGCATTCCCTGATTCACGTCCCTGTGTATGGAGCTGCTTCTGTTCATGGATCTCACGGAAAGCTCTCACCTACAGGAGGCAGGTAGAGAGCTGATGTCTCCACCTGCCATAAACACAATTCCAGGAGGTTTCAGGCTTGCTGCCCTTTTCCCACAGCACATGCCATGGGCCTAGCCAGGAATCTCTGATGTGCCTCTTCTGTGTCCAAGCTATTGCACAAATGTAAAAAATCTTCTAATTCTGGCTGGAGGGAATTTCTAGGTGGAAAGTAAGGTGTCCAAGGAACCCGGATGCTCTGGCATGGCTGTGCAGGATGGGCTAAGTCAGAGCATGTCTGGGTGCTCTGCCTGGCACAGCAGCTGTACCTGACTTTTTGGACCAGCAGCAGATCTGCTGAGCTGTGTTCATTGGCTCAGCTCTAGGCTTGGAAGCTCTCTGGGTATTAATAATTGCAGATTCTCAGTTGGATTCTCAGTTCATTGCATGAGATGTTATTTTTTTCCACTCTCCAGATTCTGCTGTCTCCTTTCAATAGCTGAGGGGTGCTGCTTGTCTGTCTGAACCCCTGATCCCCCCATGCTGCCCACGTAGGGATGGCCTGTCCTGCTCAGTCCCTGCAAGCCTCAATGTCCTGGGCTGCAGTGTGTTCTATCACCATCTACATGAGCTGTTGAAACCAGGTGGGTGGTGTTGCCTCCTCCCTCCAGACTATCTTCTGTTCATGGGCTCATCGAGGTTTTGCCACAGGACTCACAGATAACCCCACAGACTATCCTCTGTTAATGGCCCATCAAGGCCT